>CM034157.1:176599355-177199355 GCA_019776745.2 Taxus chinensis | reverse complement strand
TACCGCAGTAAAGTAACTTCACTTTTTACCGTGAATAGTATTTACCGCAGTAACTTCACTTTTTACCGTGAATAGTGTTTACCACAGTAAAGTCAGTTTTTACCGCAGTAAGTCAAGTTTTACCATAGTTTACCGTGGTCATTTCTATTTTACTGTAGAAAGGTGTAAAGTCACTTTCTAGTATAGTGATTCCAATTATTTGTGCACATAAGTCTTGTTGATTGTACTTGTGGGTTGGTATTTCACGGTGGTTACTTTTGAAAATGGGAAAGATTCCTATTTTTTCAGCTCAATCTAATGAAGATGCTTCTTCTTTCATTCAAGAGTTTAAATGATCTTGTATTTGTAATGGCCTTATAAGAAGGGAACAATGGACTGAATTTTTTCCTACCTTTTTGGATGGTTCAGCACTTAGGTGGTTTGAAACACTAGGTGATAATGTGAAAAATTCATGGGATTTATTAACTGAAAGTTTTCTTGAAGAATTTGGTGAACAACAGAAATATGCAGATCTCATGATCGAGATCACAAAGCTATCCCAAGGAGAGAAGGAGAAGATAAGGGATTATCATGCTCGTGTTCTAGAGCTAAGGAGGAAGCTCGATGCCCAGATCCGGAAGGAAGGATTAGCGGATGGGTTGATGAATGGCGTGGATAATCTCCTCTGTAAGCACTTCATTCTTGGGATGAAGCCAGAGATCAGACAACGAGTGAAGTATGACCGCCCAGCTACCATTGAACAAGCAAAGGAGATTGCAAGAAGGCAAGAAGAAAGCATGGAAGAGGAGCCCAAAGAAATTGTTGCTAAAGTAGAGCCTACACCAGCACCTTTGGTCCAGAATCCACAACCACTCCCGGTGAGCACAAATATTTCTCCTAGTACATCTACTGAGTATGAAGATCTGCTCAAAAAGATGGGTCAGTTAACTATTAATCTTCTTCAAGGAAAGGAATTTAGTTCTCAGGGAGGAGATAGAGGTCCAAAAAGAAATATTTCTGAAGTTGTATGTTATGGTTGTTATAAAAAGGGTCATTATAAGTATAATTGTCCAGATAGAGCTTCTACATCTGGTACAAGGAGATAATGATAAAGGAAAAGCACCTGTGAATTCTTTTGATGTAGTAGATAAGAGCAGAAATAATGAAGTAGATGTGTTTGTAACAAAAAGAAAGAAAGAAAAAGATAATCAAGATGGAAATGATCCTAAGAAGATGAAAGGAGAAACTAGTAAGAAACATAGGAGAAGAAAGTTGGGTGTGCAGGATTTTCTGATTTCACAGGGGCAAGGACCATACTCCATCTTGGAAGATCTGTCCAAAAGGCCTGCAAATATTACATATGGTCAACTCTTGGCTATGTCTTCTGAGAAGAGGCGGGAGTTGCGAGGTGGACTCAATGCTCGAAGAAGGAAGGAGGTTGAGGTCCCTGTTTTGGAGGCAGAGGCAGATCCCTATGCTCCACAAGCTGAGGTATTATGTAATGGTATTTCAATTCATGATGTCTTAGTTGATGGAGGTGCTGCAGTTAATGTAATGACCGAGTCTGTAATGAATATGTTGGGTTTAAAAATTGATCGCCCTTCAACACTTATGTTAAGGTCATTAAATAAGGGAAAAACTAAACCAGAAGGTGTAGTTTCAAATGTGGCAATATCTGTTATGGGTGTTGTATGTGTGGTAGACTTTCAGGTGATGAAAAATGGTACTGTTGCGTACCCAATGCTGCTGGGAAGACCATGGCTAAGGAGAGTTCATGCAAGAAACTACTGGAATGAAGGTTTCATGACACTTGGACGTGGTAGAGAGAGGGTGAAGATAAATGTGATCCCTCGACATCATAAGGCAGAACCTGTGGATTCAAGTGATGAAACTGATGATTGGACATCCTCTGATTACTCTAGTACCAGTGAAGTGGACACTGAAGATGAAGAAAGTGAGGTGGATGTTTCAGTCATGGATATCCTTCCAGTCACACCAACTCATGACCCCATAAAATTATCTGAAGAAGAAGTTGATGATCGTCTCCAACAAATAAAGATTGGTGATGCTGTGATGGAGAGTGAGAAGGAATCCTACCTCCAGCTCTTTCGAAGGTACATACACCTATTCACTTTTGATTACAAGGAACTCCGTCAAGTAAGTTGGGTAGAACATTCTATTGAGCTGGTAGATGGTGCTAAGCCCATAAAGCAAATGCCATATAGAATGAATCCTAATTTTTCCAAGACTGTAAAAGAAGAAATAGATAAGTTGCTTGATGCAGGATTCATATTTGCTGTGGAGAATTCAGAATGGGTTTCTCCCATTGTGATCTCAATAAAAAAGAATGGGAAGCTACGCATTTGTGTTGATTACAGGAAGCTCAATAAGGCAACAAAGAAGGATCATTACCCTCTTCCATTTTCAGATCAGATCTTGGACGAAGTAGCTGGCCAGGAGTGCTATAGTTTTGCTGATGGATATAGCGGCTACAACCAAGTTCGTATAGCAGAGAAAGATCAGCTGAAGACCACGTTCACCACTCCTTGGGGAACGTTTGCTTATAGAGTTATGCCTTTTGGGTTGTGTAATGCTCCAGCAACATTCCAGCGTTTGATGAATAGGGTGTTCGAACCCTACATTGGGACCTTCATCAGAGTATTTCTGGATGATTTTTGCATCTATGGGAGCAAGTTGGACCACCTGCACCAGATGGAGACAACATTTCAAAGGTTAGATGAAGCACAAGCCTCACTAAACCCTACAAAGTGTGTCTTTGGATGTTCTAAAGGTGTTTTGTTAGGGCATGTTGTATCCAGAGATGGTATTGGTACTGATCCTGATAAAGTTTCAAAAATCAAAGATTTACCATTTCCTATGAATAGAAGTAAGTTGAGATCATTTTTAGGCCATGTGGGTTACTATAGAAGGTTCATCAAGAATTTCTCAAAGATTGCACAGCCACTAACCCAGTTCTTGAAGAAGGATGTTACTTATGAACCAGGAAATAAGGCGCATGAAGCTTTTGGACAACTGAAGGAAGCCCTGGTGTCTTCACCTATTTTGAAGAATCCAGATTGGAGCAAGCCATTCATTGTGTACACTGATGCCTCAGATGCAGCACTAGGAAGTACTTTGAGCCAAAAGGATGAAAATGGGAATGAACATCCAATTTACTTTGGGAGCAGACAAATGAGCAGTGCTGAGGTAAATTATACTGTAACTGAAAAAGAGGCTCTGGCTATCATTTTTGCTGTAAAGAAGTTTAGAAATTACTTGCTAGGGCAAAAATTTATAGTTGTAACAGATCATCAGGCTCTAAAATATATTGTAAATAAGCCTAACCCATCAGGGAGGATAGCAAGATGGATAATTTTGCTACAAGAATTTGAATTTGATATTATAGATAGGCCAGGAAAGAAGCATGTCAATGCAGATGCACTCTCTCGAGCCTATGATGGTTTAGGATCATCTTGTGATGATGATGATTTCCCCGATGCAGCATTGTTATCCCTTGACACAATCCCTAGTGAATACATAGATATTTGGAATTATCTGAATGAATTCAAGTTTCCTGATGGTGCCAATGCAAAGACTAAGAGAAAGATTACTCAAGCCAGTCGTCCATATTCTATTCTGCATGGAGTATTATTTCGAATAGGACCTGATGGACAGTACAAGAGGGCAGTTGGACGTGATCAAGGGAAGGAACTGCTAGAAGAATTCCACAATGGTACACTGTATGAGGGTAAGTTGGATGTGATCAAGGGAAGGAACTGTGGAGGGCACTTCTCTGGACAACTTACAGCAAGAAGGATCTTGGATGCAGGTTATCACTGGCCCACTCTTTTTAAAGATTGTTATAATTATTGTAAGACATGTGATATTTGTCAAACACATGGTAACCGTAAGACTTCATCAGCTCCATTATGTCCTATTCTTCCCCTTGGTCCCTTTGAAAAGTGGGGAATAGACATTGTAGGTCCACTTCCAACTACATCACGCCAAAATAAGTATATTGTAGTTGCCACAGATTATTTAACCAAGTGGGTTGAAGCTAGGCCATTGAAAACAGCTTCCATGGATGAAGTGGCAAGGTTCATATATGAACGCATTGTCACCAGATTTGGTTGTCCATTAGAAATTGTAACAGATCAAGGAAGCCACTTCATTAATGAGGTGGTAGAAGCCCTAGTCAATAAGTTTTCTATTAAGCACAGGAAGGCAACAACATACAAGCCAAGCACAAATGGACAGGTGGAACGAACAAATTTTGTGTTGTGTCAAATTCTAGCAAAAGATGCAGCCTTGCAGGTACATAAATGGGATAAAAGGATTCATGCAGCATTGTGGGCATATAGGGCAACATCAAAGTCAGCAACAGGATACTCCCCATTTCAGTTGGCCTATGGCATTGATCCAGTTCTTCCTATTGAGTTTGATATTCCCACTGTGAGAGTTATGAAAAATGAAAGGATGGATGAAAGTGATTCAGTAAAAGAAAGGTTGGTACATCTTCATTTGCTAGAGGAAATGAGTAAATAGCAAAGGATACAAGCCATAAGAAGAAAATGAAGCAGAAGGAATACTTTGATCAAAAGATCCGGTGGTCTCCATTTCATGTGAATGACTTGGTTCTAGTATATGATTCCAGATACAGCTTAGAAGACAGAGAAAATTTCTTCCAAAATGGATGGGGCCCTACAAAATAGCAGCTGTGCATGAAAATGGTACGTACCGACTGGAGGAATTGGATGGCACTTAAAAAGGTGGAACCCATTACGAAATGGGTCAACCACGACAAGTTGAAGATTTTCCAAGCACCAGAATAGTCTACTCCGAGGACGGAGTAGAAGCTAGGAAGGGGGAAGATGTCGACACTAAAATTTTCCTCCATAATTTCTATTTCATTAATGTATGTATTAGGAATAGGATGTTGTTAAGTATAATTAGTAGTAGCGTCTGATAGAAGATAACGGCGCCGTCAGTACGGTGCCGCCAATAATGTGGAGTACGGTAACAGTCAAAGTACAATAGGAATGTTGTAAAAAGTAAATATTTGTCGTAAGTGGTCCGGTAATGTTAAAATGTCAAAGTTTATAATTAGAGAAGTAGGGTCTACATGATTAGGAATTAGAAATATTATATTGGTAATAAGGACAAGGAGTGAGGTCATAAATATTTTTGTATTTTATTTGTAAAAAGTCTAAAAATGTGGAACCCATGTAAAATGATAAGGTTTATCTTATCTTAATAGATAAGCTTACATGTACAGATAAGAGTTAAGGTATGGAATATGATTCGTCAGAGTGGATTTCTTATCCTATCTTAGAGATAAGATGGATAAGCCTGGAAGTTCTATAAATAGAGAGGCCACCCCCCTCATTTAGCATAGAAAGAAGTAGTGAGAAATATTGTAGGAAGTGTGCAAAGGAAGCCATCAGTTTAAGGGTAAAGAAGCCATGTTTTTAAAGTTTCCATAGTAGTTAAGTGGTAAAGTTTCTTGCCATGAATAGTATTTACCAAGTAACTCATTTTTGAGATTGTAATAGTATGTTAATATTAACTTCATTTTTACTTTGATATTTTACCATTTGTCAAGTCATTTTCTTATCATAGTCAATGGTATTCTTGTGTTACCATGTTGTTGTTTTATTTTCCAGATTACATCCACCAAACTAAAGGCTGTGCATTAGTCACAAGTTTCTACCATAGTTTACCGTGGTTTTCTAGTGATTCCAATTATTTGTGCACATAAGTCTTGTTGATTGTACTTGTGGGTTGGTATTTCACGGTGGTTACTTTTGAAAATGGGAAAGATTCCTGTTTTTTCAGCCCAATCTAATGAAGATGCTTCTTCTTTCATTCAAGAGTTTAAATGATCTTGTATTTGTAATGGCCTCATAAGAAGGGAACAATGGACTGAATTTTTTCCTACCTTTTTGGATGGTTCAGCCCTTAGGTGGTTCGAAACACTAGGTGATAATGTGAAAAATTCATGGGATTTATTAACTGAAAGTTTTCTTGAAGAATTTGGTGAACAACAGAAATATGCAGATCTCATGATCGAGATCACAAAGCTATCCCAAGGAGAGAAGGAGAAGATAAGGGATTATCATGCTCGTGTTCTAGAGCTAAGGAGGAAGCTCGATGCCCAGATCCGGAAGGAAGGATTAGCGGATGGGTTGATGAATGGCGTGGATAATCTCCTCTGTAAGCACTTCATTCTTGGGATGAAGCCAGAGATCAGACAACGAGTGAAGTATGACCGCCCAGCTACCATTGAACAAGCAAAGGAGATTGCAAGAAGGCAAGAAGAAAGCATGGAAGAGGAGCCCAAAGAAATTGTTGCTAAAGTAGAGCCTACACCAGCACCTTTGGTCCAGAATCCACAACCACTCTCGGTGAGCACAAATATTTCTTCTAGTACATCTACTGAGTATGAAGATCTGCTCAAGGAGATGGGCTAGTTAACTATTAATCTTCTTCAAGAAAAGGAATTTAGTTCTCAGGGAGGAGATAGAGGTCCAAAATGAAATATTTCTAAAGTTGTATGTTATGGTTGTCATAAAAAGGGTCATTATAAGTATAATTGTCCAGATAGAGCTTCTACATCTGGTACAAGAGATAATGATAAAGGAAAAGCACCTGTGAATTCTTTTGATGTAGTAGATAAGAGCATAAATAATGAAGTAGATGTGTTTGTAACAAAAAGAAAGAAAGAAAAAGATAACCAAGATGGAAATGATCCTAAGAAGATGAAAGGAGAAACTAGTAAGAAACATAGGAGAAGAAAGTTGGGTGTGCAGGATTTTCTAATTTCACAGGGACAAGGACCATACTCCATCTTAGAAGATCTGTCCAAAAGGCCTACAAATATTACATATGGTCAACTCTTGGCTATGTCTTCTGAGAAGAGGTGGGAGCTGCGAAGTGGACTCAATGCTCGACGAAGGAAGGAGGTTGAGGTCCCTATTTTGGAGGCAGAGGCGGATCCCTATGCTCCACAAGCTGAGGTATTATGTCATGGTATTTCAATTCATGATGTCTTAGTTGATGGAGGTGCTGCAGTTAATGTAATGACCGAGTCTGTAATGAATATGTTGGGTTTAAAAATTGATCGCCCCTCAACACTTATGTTAAGGTCATTAAATAAGGGAAAAACTAAACCAGAAGGTGTTGTTTCAAATGTGGCAATATCTGTTATGGGTGTTGTATGTGTGGTAGACTTTCAGGTGATGAAAAATGGTACTGTTGCGTACCCAATGTTGTTGGGAAGGCCATGGCTAAGGAGAGTTCATGCAAGAAACTACTGGAATGAAGGCTTCATGACACTTGGATGTGGTAGAGAGAGGGTGAAGATAAATGTGATCCCTCGACATCATAAGGCAGAACCTGTGGATTCAAGTGATGAAACTGATGATTGGACATCCTCTGATTACTCTAGTACCAGTGAAGTGGACACTGAAGATGAAGAAAGTGAGGTTGATGTTTCAGTCATGGATATCCTTCCAGTCACACCAACTCATGAACCCATAAAATTATCTGAAGAAGAAATTGATGATCGTCTCCAACAAATAAAGATTGGTGATGCTGTGATGGAGAGTGAGAAGGAATCCTACCTCCAGCTCTTTCGAAGGTACATACACCTATTCACTTTTGATTACAAGGAACTCCGTCAAGTAAGTTGGGTAGAACATTCTATTGAGCTGGTAGATGGTGCTAAGCCCATAAAGCAAATGCCATATAGAATGAATCCTAATTTTTCCAAGACTGTAAAAGAAGAAATAGATAAGTTGCTTGATGCAGGATTCATATTTGCTGTGGAGAATTCAGAATGGGTTTCTCCCATTGTGATCTCAATAAAAAAGAATGGGAAGCTACGCATTTGTGTTGATTATAGGAAGCTCAATAAGGCAACAAAGAAGGA
Source organism: Taxus chinensis (assembly GCA_019776745.2). Classification (NCBI taxonomy): domain Eukaryota; kingdom Viridiplantae; phylum Streptophyta; class Pinopsida; order Cupressales; family Taxaceae; genus Taxus; species Taxus chinensis. The sequence goes on along the minus strand of CM034157.1, from coordinate 177,191,446 downwards.
TCATTACCCTCTTCCATTCTCAGATCAGATCTTGGATGAAGTAGCTGGCCAGGAGTGCTATAGTTTTGCTGATGGATATAGCGGATATAACCAAGTTCGTATAGCAGAGAAAGATCAGCTGAAGACCATGTTCACCACTCCTTGGGGAACGTTTTCTTATAGAGTTATGCCTTTTGGGTTGTGTAATGCTCCAGAAACATTCCAGCGCTTGATGAATAGGGTGTTTGAACCCTACATTGGGAACTTCATCAGAGTATTTCTGGATGATTTTTGCATCTATGGGAGCAAGATGGACCACCTGCACCAGATGGAGACAACATTTCAAAGGTTAGATGAAGCACAAGCCTCACTAAACCCTACAAAGTGTGTCTTTGGATGTTCTAAAGGTGTTTTGTTAGGGCATGTTGTATCCAGAGATGGTATTGGTACTGATCCTGATAAAGTTTCAAAAATCAAAGAGTTACCATTTCCTATGAATAGAAGTAAGTTGAGATCATTTTTAGGCCATGTGGGTTACTATAGAAGGTTCATCAAGAATTTCTCAAAGATTACACAGCCACTAACCCAGTTCTTGAAGAAGGATGTTACTTATGAACCAGGAAATAAGGCGCATGAAGCTTTTGAACAACTGAAGGAAGCCCTGGTGTCTTCACCTGTTTTAAAGAATCCAGATTGGAGCAAGCCATTCATTGTGTATACTGATGCCTCAGATGCAGCACTAGGAAGTACTCTGAGCCAAAAGGATGAAAATGGGAATGATCATCTAGTTTACTTTGGGAGTAGACAAATGAGCAGTGCTGAGGTAAATTATACTGTAACTGAAAAAGAGGCTCTAGCTATCATTTTTGCTGTAAAGAAGTTTAGAAATTACTTGCTAGGGAAAAAATTTATAGTTGTAACAGATCATCAGGCTCTAAAATATATTGTAAATAAGCCTAACCCATCAGGGAGGATAGCAAGATGGATAATTTTGCTACAAGAATTTGAATTTGATATTATAGATAGGCCAGGAAAGAAGCATGTCAATGCAGATGCACTCTCTCGAGCCTATGATGGTTTAGGTTCATCTTGTGATGATGATGATTTCCCAGATGCAACATTGTTATCCCTTGACACAATCCCTAGTGAATACATAGATATTTGGAATTATCTGAATGAATTCAAGTTTCCTGATGGTGCCAATGCAAAGACTAAGAGGAAGATTACTCAAGCCAGTCGTCCATATTCTATTCTGCATGGAGTATTATTTCGAATAGGACCTGATGGACAGTACAAGAGGGCAGTTGGACGTGATCAAGGGAAGGAGCTGATAGAAGAATTCCACAATGGTACATGTGGAGGACACTTCTCTGGACAACTTACAGCAAGAAGGATCTTGGATGCAGGTTATCACTGGCCCACTCTTTTTAGAGATTGTTATAATTATTGTAAGACATGTGATATTTGTCAAACACATGGTAACCGTAAGACTTCATCAGCTCCATTATGCCCTATTCTTCCACTTGGTCCCTTTGAAAAGTGGGGAATAGATATTGTAGGTCCACTTCCAACTACCCCATGCCAAAATAAGTATATTGTAGTTGCCACAGATTATTTAACCAAGTGGGTTGAAGCTAGGCCATTGAAAACAGCTTCCATGGATGAAGTGGCAAGGTTCATATATGAACGCATTGTCACCAGATTTGGTTGTCCATTAGAAATTGTAACAGATCAAGGAAGCCACTTCATTAATGAGGTGGTAGAAGCCCTAGTCAATAAGTTTTCTATTAAGCACAGGAAGGCAACAACATACAAGCCAAGCACAAATGGACAGGTGGAACGAACAAATTTTGTGTTGTGTCAAATTCTAGCAAAAGATGCAGCCTTGCAGGTACATAAGTGGGATAAAAGGATTCATGCAGCATTGTGGGCATATAGGGCAACATCAAAGTCAGCAACAGGATACTCCCCATTTCAGTTGGCTTATGGCATTGATCCAGTTCTTCCTATTGAGTTTGATATTCCCACTGTGAGAGTTATGAAAAATGAAAGGATGGATGAAAGTGATTCAGTAAAAGAAAGGTTGGTACATCTTCATTTGCTAGAGGAAATGAGGGAAATAGCAAAGGATACAAGCTATAAGAAGAAAATGAAGCAGAAGGAATACTTTGATCAAAAGATCCGTTGGTCTCCATTTCATGTGAATGACTTGGTTCTAGTATATGATTCCAGATACAAAAAAAGAAGACAGAGAAAATTTCTTCTCAAATAGATGGGGCCCTACAAAATAGCAGCTGTGCATGAAAATGGTACATATCGACTGGAGGAATTGGATGGCACTCCCATTACGAAATGGGTCAACCATGACAAGTTAAAGATTTTCCAAGCACCAAAATAGTCTACTCCGAGGACGGAGTAGAAGCTAGGAAGGGGGAAGATGTCGACACTAAAATTTTCCTCCGTAATTTCTATTTCATTAATGTATGTATTAGGAATAGGATGTTGTTAAGTATAATTAGTAGTAGCGTCTGATAGAAGATAACGGCGCTGTCAGTACGGTGCCGCCAATAATGTAGAGTACGGTAACAGTCAAAGTACAATAGGAATGTTGTGGTAAAAAGTAAATATTTGTCGTAAGTGGTCCGGTAATGTTAAAATGTCAAAGTTGGGGTAAGTAGAGAAGTAGGGTCTACATGATTAGGAATTAGAAATATTATATTGGTAATAAGGACAAGGAGTGAGGTCATAAATATTTTGTGTATTTTATTTGTAAAAAGTCTAAAAATGTGGAACCCATGTGAAATGATAAGGTTTATCTTATCTTAAAAGATAAGCCTACATGTACAGATAAGAGTTAAGGTATGGAATATGATTCGTCAGAGTGGATTTCTTATCCTATCTTAGAGATAGGATGGATAAGCCTGGAAGTTCTATAAATAAAGAGGCCACCCCCCTCATTTAGCATAGAAGGAAGTAGTGAGAAATATTGTAGGAAGTGTGCGAAGGAAGCCATCATTTTAAAGGTGTGTTAAAGAAGCCATTAAGAGGTGTAATTGTGAAGTTTCTCCCATAGTTATTGTTGGAAGGCAAGTGAAGTCAGTAACACTTGAAGTACCTCATGGGTGAGATTGTAACAATTTCATGTTAATATTATAATTTACACTTATATTTCAGATTTTTCATCATTCCTTCTTATCATAGTCTATGGTATTCTTGTGTTATGTTTGTTGTTGTGTTTCCAGATTACATCCACCAAACTAAAGGCTGTGCATTAGTAAATATTCATAGCACGAGGAGTTCCCGGTGAAGAATTATCATAGTGCCGGATTGGTGAGGGACATGTCCTCATCATCACTACTGTCAAATCAAAGACTCAAAAGTTTGAGGTTTAGAGGAGTTCCCGGTGAAGAATTAACAAGGTATCATCATCTGATGAGTCAGAATCTGGTGATGACAGGACCTCAGTGGAAGTTAAAAGTCAAGGATGACTCATCAAACTTCACACTCCTCTCAATATAAAGCTCATGGGTGGTAGGGTTCAACAATTGATATCCCTTCACGCCATCAGGATACCCAAAAAAGATACAAGGTTTGGATTGTGGATCCAATGCCTTGCGTTTCTTTTTGGGAATCTGAGCCATAGCCTTGGATTTGAAGACTCGAAAGTGCTCGACATCAGGCTTGTGTCCAAACCAGGCTTCAAAGGGTGTCATCCCTCTTACTGCCTTGTGTGGAACACGGTTCTGAATATAATTTTGCACAATTCACTACTTCAGCCCAATACTACAGAGGAAGAGATTTTGAGTGAACCATACAAGTAGCCATCTCCTTTAAAGTTTGGTTCTTTCTTTCTGCAACTCCATTTTGGGAAGGGTTGTAAGCAACTATACGTTGCAAAGCAATCCCCTCAGAAGTGTAGAAATCCTCAAACCTATTGCTCACATACTCACCTCCATTGTTGGTTCGAAGAACCTTGATAGACTGTTCCGCTTGTTTCTCAGCAAGAGCCTTAAAGTTTTGAAAATGCTCAAAAACTTCAGACTTAAGCTTAAGAAAATATACCCAAGTATAACGTGAAAAGTCATCAATGAAGGTTAGTATATATAGAGCTCTAGTAAAAGAAGGAGATAGAAAAGGGCCAGAAACATCACTATGAACAAGATCCAAAGGACGAATAGCTCTCCAGGATTTTCCCTTGTCAAAGCTTTTTTTAGGGTGCTTTCCAGGGGCACAACCCTCATAAAGACCCTTAGAAAACTTAACTCGAGGTAGCCCATTGACCATTTCGTTTTGGCTCAATTGTTCAAGGTAACGATAATTTAGATGCCCAAAACGCTCATGCCATAGCACTTGCTAACCTCATTTGCATGAGTGAGCAAGGCATTGGGCGTCGAATCAGAAGAGAAGTGGGAAAAGGTATACAACCGTGAATGGTGATCTACCTTTCCCTCAGCCACAGTGCAGTCAGAGTTAAGCTCACGAATAATCACCGAGTTAGGACCAAATTCCACTCACATTCCTTCACCAAGGTGGGTGATTTGGTAAACCGATAGGAGATTGGTAGAGAGATTGGGAACACTCAACACTTGGTTAAATGTTCCACCTTCATCTCTACCAATCCACTACCAGAAACTGACACATGAGTGTCATCACCCAACGTGATTTGGGACATGCCACATGGTTCAATGCTAGAGAATTCAACCTCTGAAGAAGCCATGTGGTGCGAGGCACCGGAATCGATAATCCAAGTTGATGATGGAGCTGATCTAGCTACGTAGGGCCTTACCTTTCTTCTTTTCATTTTTAGTCTCCTTTGCATTAGAAGACTCGCCTTTCTGAGCATTTTGTTTAATGGATTTAGGAACACTTATTTTATTCTTCTCAAGTAAATGAGTTAAGTGATCAATTTGTTTCTGAAAACAATGTTTCTCATCATGACCAGAATTCTTACAATAGGAACATTTATACTTTTCCTTCTTCACTTTAGGCTCAGAAGTCGAAGTATGAGTGATGGGCTTAACTGGGGGTTGGTTGGTCTTGGTTTCTTTCTTAGGTTGGTCCTTAGTTTCTTTCTTCTTTTCATTTTTCTTTCCCTTATTCACCACAAGGGCATGTGACTTGGATTTTAGAGTCCCCATTTGAATGAGTTTGTCCTGTTCTCGAATGAGTTGGGATGAAAAAACTGTCAAAGGAGGGCATAGTCCAAGTACTACCCAAGGCAACTTTCGTGGCGTGAAAAGTTGAAATGAAAACAAAGTATTCAGGACCTAACTTAGAAAGAATCGACAAGATCAATTGAGAGTCTTTCTTATCCACTTTACATTCCTTTAGAAGCATTCTAGTGTGGACAAACTTTGAGAAGAAGGCCTGTAGGTTTTCAAAGTCACTAGGATTTAACCCTAGTAGTTCATTCTCCAACTCATGCGCTCTCATGTCATCTTGCTTCCCAAACATATCATCGAGCATTTTCCACACTTGATCAGGTGTTGAGGAAGTTTCGATGTGGAAGAGCAAGTCAAGGAGAGACGGACATACAGATAAGACCTAAGGCTTCATCACAACGGTTGAACCATTTAGATTTTTCAGGTTCATCATTAGGTTCGGTCTCTAACCCCATGGTAACTTGGTATAACCCTTTACTTCGCAAAACCAATATAATTTTAGATTTCCATTTGAAGAAATTAAAAGGTGTGAGCACTAGTACTTTAGAGATATCCATAATGAAGAGATAAAACCAAGGAATGCAGAAGGAAGGAGAGAGAAAGAAACAACCACCCCAGATTAAAATTACACCCCCCCGAGTTTGGCACTTTATAATTAAGTGCGTTGATTACAACCAGATGCGACTGTGTTCTAAGAACCAGTTTGTCACTCACCTTGCAATTAGCATAATAACGTGCAATGGTGGAGACAACAATCAAGGTTCGTAGGGCGCAGCAGATCGACACTGCAAGCAAGCATAGAAAGAGAGAAGCAAGAGGGGGAAGAAAGAGATTTGTGAGAAACAATGTCTCACGTCACACGAAATAATCCCTTTGTCATAATACTGTGGCGGACACACTCACAAGTCCACAAAAAAGGAATAGAACAAAGCTCAAGAAAAAATGAGCTCGAATTAAGCAATACAAAGACACCCCCCAGAATGCCCGGCACTTTATAAAATTAGTGCGTTTACAAAACTAATGATCCCATCATCTAGAGTGTAAAAAAACATGCAACTTTGACTAAAGAAGTGCTTAAAACCGAGCAACGAGTCAAAAGTTATAACAAAAACCAATTCCTGCAACTGATGAGAAAAAGCCAATAAGCCTGCAAACGATTTAAAAAGTTCCCTAAATGCATGCAAAAGGTGTCATATGTATTCCCATTGGAAATGGCATGGAATTTGAGATATAAAGGTTTGTTTGTATTGCGAGGGGGGATTAGCCACCTGCCAATCGTTAGACCTCACCCTTCGTCTTCGGCACTCGATGGAAGGTTAATAAAAACAAGCCAAAAAACCAAATTACAATGCCAATAAAAAGTAATGTTTTTACCTTATAAATTTTAAAAGTAATGAAAAAACACGTTTTTTAAAAAGTGATAAGGTAAAAAGAATGCAATCATGTTTTTTAAGATAAAGTTAATAAAAAAACGTATTTTTAGAAAGATATTACTTACAGCAGACTGAGAAATCCACGTTGGGGATAAAAGGCCAGGTACGTGTAGATTAAAAAAGATAACTGAGTGTAACTGTCCACTACAAAAAAAATGCCAGAAGGTAGGAGAAAACCAGGAACAGGCAAAAAAAACGCTTGAATAGAATTCTTAAAAAAAGGCCACATGCCAGTTTAGTTGGAGAGAAAAAATTTTCACCTTGAGACTGAGGCACGAGCAAGGCTGAATGTTTGAGAAGCTGGGAAAACACTAGAAAGGAGAAAAAATGCCATAAGGATAGTTGAAAGGTCATATGGAGGAGGAAGAAACCAGTGTAGACTCAGAATAGCCACAAAAAAATGCCTGGAACAGGTTTGAACGTGGGGAAACAGTGAAAACATAGCCTGAAAAATAGTAGTAGAGTTTTGTGCAAAAATAACATGGAGAGACCATGGCAACCTGGAGCACAAACCAGGTTTTGCAAGCTAATGTGAGAGACCACAGGATAAAACCAACGATGTGAGTAAAACCAAAAAATGTGAGATTCAGGCCAGTCAAAAGGATGAATGAGGTTTTCAGCAGGCTCGTACAAACAGTTTTGAATGTTATCACCAAGCCAGAGGTTTGAACTTCGAATGACAGCAAAGGAACAAGTAGCGATGAGGATGCAAAAGGGAACCAGAATAAACTAAGTATACACTGGTGAAGAAAAAACAACGATCCCAACCAGTAATCACAGGTTCACGCCAAAAAATGAGATCTTCTTTTACCCTGCAGGTGCTGAATCTGAACACAACTAGCAAGAAACACATAAACAACCCAGAAACAACAGCCAAAAGATCTAGAAATATCCAAATATGAACTCAGCTGATAATGCCCCAAACCAACCAAATACCTTAACTTACAACTGTTGAAACCTCAATACGAGGTCAACAATAATTCCAAAATGATAATCGAAAAAAAACTTGCACATGAGGAAATGAGAAGAAACTAGAAGTAATAAACAACTGAGAAACGAAGAGTGCACATTTACCGAAACCAAGCTCTGATACCATGAAAGAGGGATTCACGAGAATCGATGTCAAAAAGTGATGCACCACAACAAATTTGCACTCCGATGGTAATTTCAAGCCAATGCAATATACAAGATTCAAAACAATGGAAAGAAGATTGCAAGTAAGAAGAATGGGTCTGCTCATGCTCATAGATCAAAAAATAGGAAGTACAAATAGGGGTGTTGTGTAACCCCCATGCCTAAACATGGAAAGAAACTCAATGACACCACTGATGTGAGTTGAATGACGCATATGATGCCACTAGAAGAGGAGTTACAATTCCAAATAAGGAATGTAACTCCTATGACGCATTGACGCAAATGACAATGTCAGATTCTATGACAGAATCTGACACTTGTCATTTGACTTCCTAAGACCTATGACTCTCGCAAGGCGAGATGACTCACCTAGGTGATGTGGATCGATGACTGGACAGTCACACACACCAACAATCATCCAAAAATAGCCAATGTGTGTCACGCAAGTCTCCAATCAGTTTGAGTGCTCCGCACGCTATCTCCAAAATAGATCCTCATCATGAAAATGGCTAAGTCTCAAATCTGTCTCTGTTCTACGCGCGATCCTCTCCAATGATTCCATGCCTTTGAATGTGCTCTCTTATTATGCATGAACCTTCTATATTTTCTTCACTAAGTGCCAAAGTCTGATTGATCAACAAAAATCCTTGAAGTTATGAAATACTAATCAATTATCCAAAATGAAGTGTGGTGCTCATTTTGGAAACATTTTTGGTGACTCATAGGGGTAATCTACAACTAAATTAACTAATTAGTATTCTTTCATGCATCTATTGGGTATGAAGAGCCAAAAGGTTTTGGGTGGATTGATAGGTAGATGGACAAGAAGGTGGGGATGGAGGAATGTAGGGAAGAACAATATCTAATAAAAAAAGATAAAGAACGTATTAAGTAAGTACAAACATGATGCCAAATCAAATGCTCTTCCTTTTATTTGCAAGCCTGGTTAGTGAAGGAAGGTGATGGTTGATGTGTGAAGAACTTGGTGGTTAGTTTCATGGCAATACTTCCCATAGTGCTCCCATGAATGTCAATTCCTTTGGATCAGTCACAGGTACTTTCGTGGGCCTCTGGGTGCTTGAATTCAAATAGCTCTCTCGAAACTCAAAGTGACCAACCTAGGAAAAAGTTTGAAAAAATGTATATATGGTAACTTATGATGGTCAAGGTGACCCATGTCAGTTACAGGTTAACCGATGTTAGTTAGGGTAGGAAATCCTAGCTTTACCAAAAATAAAAAACCTTAGCTATTTTTGGTGTTCTCTTCTTGTCAATCTGGTTGAGAAGGTATATGAGATTTTAAATAAGAGGGGGACATTAAGGTATCCTAAATTCTGAATTTGAAGTAGCATATTGCTTAGAGAGGTTGTCATTCTCATATTTTCCAACTTCTCTTCCTTTGTTTTCAACCAAAATCTCCTTAGATTGATTAGAAGAGATATTTCAACTAAGTGAAATATATTTGTATTATCATGGTCACAATCATCTCATTTTACAACTCCAATTTTAGGATTTATTATGATCAAACTTTCTTAAAAGAGTCCAAAACACTGGAAAGAAGGGAAGTTGGTCACTTTATTTTTGCAAGCAACACTCATCACAACTATAAACTTAAGATTTTGTTCCAAAATTCTCCATAGGAGCTCATTGGTATGTTATGAATCTCAAAAATCTATGCATATGTAAAACAAGACAATTTTAGTCAAGAGTTAAAGGAATCTTATAAGGTTACTAGAAGCAATAATAATTCTTGTATTTATTTATTAGCATTACAAATTAATATTGTTAATTAATTAATTTTGTTTATTCCTAATATCATCATATGTTAAATACATGTTTCTTTGATTTCCAATTTTTTGAAATAATGGAGTGTATTATCATCAATTAGTTTTATAAAGTTTTATTATATTTTTTATAAGTTTTAAAATTATTTTTAACGCACTATAGTTAATTAAGCATTATAAATAATGGTGATAATTTGTTAATGGTTTTATAAAATAATTATATTTATATAAGATGCAATTTTTTTTTAAAAATTTTTTATTCATTTGTTTTCATAAGATGTTATTAATAACTTAATATAGTAATGTGAGATTATTGGTAATAATAATGTCTTGCTAGTTAATATTATTTGAATAATAATTATTTAGGTAAATAATTACAATATTATTGTAAATTTACAAATACTGACTAATTATAGATAGTACACAAATTAAATCAAATTTTACATACACCATGAATTAAATTAATGTTAATTAACTATTAATTACTAATATCATATCTTGATTAGAAACACTTTGAATTCTATTATTACTTGTTGTTATTGATTTATTATTTTTTTAATAATACCAACACGTTATTATTGATTAATTAATTTTTAATAATACCAACATGATTGTTTCAAATTTCAAATTTTAAGCGCTTTCTTTTTGGAAGGCTCTTAATGGTCATTTATTATGGTATCTTTGATTCAAAATTTGAAATTTCGACTCTCTTTTTTAGATTTGGTCATTTATTATGGTAGGTTTGATTCAAATTTTGAATTTTGGGTGCTCTTTTTTATGAGGCACTTTTTTTGGCCAAGTACATTATAAAAATATTGATTTTGAATGAATCAGGTTTTGATTTTTTCTCTATTGTGACTGATATTTTTTCATTCAGAGATTTACTTGGGGAAAGCTGAAGAACGTAGATGTAGCTGGAGAAATACGAAGATACAAATATTTTGCAGAAGAAAGAAGAAGATATAGCCACCGATAGCATGAGAGATACAAAGATACAAAGATTTTGCAGAAGAAAGAAGAAGAAATAGCCGTCGATACAGTGATTTTGCAAGGGAGACTTTTCAATATTTCTCGAAGGGAAAACAACAATGGCAGAGTAGGCTATTCCAGGTTTTTATATCTCATTTTTTCCATGTTTACTTCTAAATCCTAAAAAATGTATAAACACAGATCTTTTAGTTCACAATAGACTATCTGAACCGTTTTTCCATATATCTCATTTATTTTTATGTCTGAAAAATGTATCGATTTGTTTCCATTCATAAACGTAACAAAAACAAATACAGAAATCAATTTATTTACATTCGTAAATGTAACAACTACCAAATATACAAATCAAAATTATTTCATTCAAATGCATACCTGTTTATGGTGTGAAAAAAATGATTAGATAGATTAAGTACCACCTGTCTCTTTCTGTGTATTTTTTAATAACCTCTACAACAAGTTTATTTTTCAATAATCTCTGTATCCAATTAGGCCAAATATTTTCTCATAAGCAATTTTTTTTTTAATAAAATCAATACCACCTTTCTCTTTATGTATCTTTTTTTTATTATAGCTACAACAAGTTTCTTTTTCAATAATATCTATTTCTAATTATCCCAATTCCTTTTGCATAACTTCTTCTTTCTCATACAAAATCTCTGAATTAAAAAAACCAGGTCGTAACAGAGAAAAAAAATCATCCGTAAGAGAGCAAAAAATCAAAACCCTAGCCATTCAAAATCTATATTTTTATATAGTAATTGACCAAGAAAAATTACCTCTAAAAATGGCTAACCCTAAAAATTTGAAATTTTAATTTAACCTACCATAATAAATCACCACCCTTTAATGATTAAATATCTTTAGTATCCTAATATTGTAAGTCTCAAAATTTGAATCTATCCGACCATTATAAATCACTACCCTTTAATGCTTAAATTCCTTTAATATCCTAATATCCTAAGTCTATCGTAAATACTTAACCACGAAAGGGTACATATTTAAATGTGTTTAATGTCATATTATCCCAATGTTTAGAAACATTTAAATGTTTTGAATAGGTATTAGAATAATGAAAAATACATAGTGCTATTTTTGTACATACATTCAAAATTTGAATATATAATAATAACATCACCTTTTAATGCTTTAATATTTTGAATATATAATACATTAACAAATCACATTTTAATGCTCTTTTAATGTCTTAGATATATTTTAATATATGCTTTAATATATGTAAAATTAATGCTTAGATATTTGAATTTATTGGACCCATTTAAATGTTTTAAATAGCTATGTGAATAATGAAACATATATGTAAAAATATATGTTTTATAATAATGAAATTTAAATACATTGTACTTTTTACGTATTTACTGTGTTTTAGAATGGGCACCCACTCTCACGTCCTGTATAAAGTTATAAAAAATTTGAAACTATCCTACAATAATAAATAATGAAATCATGAAATTTTAAATAGTAGAATTTATTGTCATTCCTATTTACTGTGTTTTAGAATGGGCACCCATTCTCACGGCTTGTATAAAGTTATGAAATTGATTGAGCATTTTTACATTGTCTTGTATTGAATGGGAGATTCCCATTCTCATATAGGAATCATAAAAGGACCTGCTTTGGTAGATAGGAATCAAAAACAATATTTTTTGTACAAGAATGTAGAGAAAATTCACATGCCCACTGTCATAAAATCAATATTGCTTGTATGAGAATGTTTAGAATGGGCACATTCCCATTCTAAAAAAAATAACATATTAATTATATTATAATGTTTAGAATGTGCATATGCCTATTTAGAATGGGCATTTTAAATAGTAGAATTTATTTTTTACATCATTCATATTTACTAGTGTTTTAGAATGGGAACCCATTCTCACGACTTGTATAAAGTTATGAAATTGATTGAGCATTTTTACATTGTCTTGTATTGAATGGGTAGATGCCCATTCTCATATAGGAATCATAAAAGACCTGCTTGGGCAGATAGGAATCACAAACAATATTGCTTGTATGAGAATGTAGAGAAAATGCACATGCCCACTGTCATAAAATCAGTACATCTTGTATGAGAATGTTTAGAATGGGCACATGCCCATTCTAAAAAAAATATATTACTTGTATTATAATGTTTAGAATGTGCATATTCCTGTTTAGAATGGGCATATGCCCTTTATGAAAGGAATAATCAAATTTACTTTGTTTTAGAATGTGCACCCATTCTCACATCTTGTTAAAAGAGTTATGAAATTGAGGTCAGATTTTTGCATTGTCTTGTATCAATAGGGCAAATTCCCCTTCTCATTTAGGAATCTCAGAAGACTTTTTTGGGCATTATGAATGATAAAATAAGAGTATGGATTATGCATGCTCATAGCTTTTAAATAGGTATGAAATTGATTGACCATTTTTACATTGTCTTTTATTGAATCGGAAACATGCTCATTCTCATATAAAAATCCTTAGTTTGGGTAGATAAGAATCTCAACAAATATTGCTTGTATGAGAATGTGCCCATTCTCATAAAACAAATATTATTCAATCACGACTGTGCACATGCCCATTCTCAAAAAAATAAATATTACTTGTATTATAATGTTTAGAATGGGCATATGCCCTTTATGATAGGAATAATCAAATTTACTTTGTTTTAGAATGTGCACCCATTCTCACATCTTGTTAAAAGAGTTATGAAATTGATGTAGCTTTTTTACATTGTCTTTTATTAAATGGGAAGATGCCCCTTCTCATTTAGGAATCATAGAAGAATCATTTGGGTAGATAGGAATAATAGAAGAAGAATAAGAAGAGTATGGATTAAATAGTCTCATAGTTTTTAAATAGGTATAAATAGGAATAATAGGAGCAATCTCATAAAATCAGCATTGCTTGTATTACAATGTTTAGAATGGACATATGCCATTCTCATGCAAAAAAAATTGTTTCATTTTGTATTGAATGGGCATCACATTTTTAATCTATATTCTCATATAGGATTCCCATGGGCATATGCACATTTTAAAACAAACAAATATGTTTTGTCTTGTATTAAATGGGTAGATGCCCCCTCACAGCCATTAAATACATATTAAAGAGTGGGAAGTTGAGAATTTTTGTCTTGTATTCAATAGTCATATTCTCATTCTCACAGCCGTTATAGAGGTATCTCAAAGATTAAGTTTAATATTGCTAAAATTAGAATATGTAAAAAGGGCATATGCATATTCTCTTTAATATTTATTTTAGAATGGGCATTTTCCTATTCTCATAAGGGAATCATTAAAAAAATGTCAATTATTGTTCATACTAGAGATAACTAAAAATATCATAAAAATAATTATAGAGATAACATTAGAATATGAAGAATGGGCATATGCCTATTCTCTTTAATAGGATTCATAAGAGAAAGTCCATTATTGTTCATAAAGATATGTGAATAAGTATAATAAAGAGAATAGAGATAACATTTACTTTGTTTAGCATGGGAACTTACCCAATATCACCGCCTTTGTAGGTGTATCAAATCCAACGTATCACTTCATAATGATTACTCTGATTCCTGCATACCATACGAAAAGAATAAATTGTATGCATGTCAGTTCAATGAAATGGCATGAATTTTCAACTTGTAATCATGTTGAATTATTATTAAATGAAGATTACAAAATGGTTAACTATCCTTTTTATCTACATAGTACATAATATCAATAAACAAGGTAATAATGCAATCTCTGTTGGAAAACAAATTTTACTACCTAATTTTATAATCATATAGACAACTACAAATCTGATAAGCAAGAAAAATTTCATTCATCATAACAATAATCAATATAGAAAACAAGGTAATAGTAGCATCTAATAATGATACAAATGTCAACATTAAATAAGATCATTTCAAAGACAATATTTTACATAAACAAAAGTCATACATCATCACAAGAATTAATAGAGATAAAATTTAATTTGTTTTGGAATGGACAATTCCCCATTATCGCAGCCTTTATATAGCTCTCAAAATGATTTACTTTAATATATCTTCCTATATGTGAATGGGCATATTCCCTTTCTCATATATGAATCATAGAAGAATAGAGATAAACTTTACTTTGTTCTACAACGACCAGTTCACTACCATGTAAGGAAAAATAACCAGATGATATTCTTCATCTCCTGAATAAATCACAAGAATCAATATAGATGAAATTTAATTTTCTATTAGTTCTCTACTATGATTCCTATGTGAGAATGGGCATATAGAATGGGCATATGACCATTCTCATATAGGGATCATAGAAGAATAGATATAGAATTTACTACATTCTAAAACTGTGAAATAAATTTTTTCTCTATTATTATGTTATGATTCCTATGTGAGAGTGGGCATATACAATGGGCATATGCCCATTCTCATATAGGAATCATAGAATAAGATTAGAGATAAAAATAAAATTTTGCACAATGGGAAATTCTCCACCATGCAAGGGAAAGAAAACCATATGATATTCTTCATCTCAGAATAAATCAACAGAGAAGAGTTAGATAAATTCATGCCTATGAACGGATTGGTGTTTCTCAAAAATTTACTTGATTCTTTTGCTTCACAAGCCAAAACAGTCCAATGAAAGAGAGAACCCAAAATTAAAAGTATAAACAATCAACAATCAAATAGCTCACATGCAAGGAAGTCCATATCTAACAAAATAGAGGAGGCCAAAGTGGAAAGGAAGAACAAAAAAGTGGAGTGATCAAACAATATATCAAAAAAATTATTCAAATCTTGTGCTTCATAAGATGAAATAGTCTAATGAAATGGGAAAATTCCTATTCTCATATAGGAATCATAAATGAATAATAGATGTAAAATCTAATTTGTTTTAGAATGGTAAATTTCCCATTCCACAAGAACTTATAAGAATGATTTCAATTGAAAACATTAATTGCCATTAAAATCTCATATTGCTTGTATTAAAAGTGATGGGTATTAAATTCCATTAAAATCTCCAATTTTCAATTCACGTTTAATGTGTACTTTTTTAAAACAATTATTATGTTCAATTTTAGAATGGAAAAATGGTTCATGTTATATTTTCATGGTGGTCTCGCTCTATTCATGGTCAGAAAAAAAATAGATTTTTAATATTTATTGCATAGCCATTGAATAGGTTATTTACATTTTTCATATAGAAATCATATCACCTAATTGTTATGAATAGTGGCCTAATTAAGAAATTATAATTAGCTTAGAATTATAATTTTAGAATGGGTGTATGCCAACTCTCAATGCAAACAAATATGTTTGGTCTTGTATTTATGAATCATTTTTGAATGGGATACCTTGACTATTTTTAATATAATGAAGGTATGTTTTCTTGTACTAAATGGTTATTATGCTCACATCAAATATTAAATAATTGGAGATCTACAAATATATTATAAATATAAATGACATATGGAAATTTCATATTACTTGTATAGAATGGGCAACCGTTATACTCTCATTATGAATCAATGATTAAGTTTAATAACATTGCTGAAATTTATGTTTGTATGGGTAATGCATTTCTTGAATCAAAGAGGTATTAACATAGAATAATTCCTAATATTTAAGGGAATTTACAAACACACTTCCCATCCACACAACCCATTATAAAAATGTTTACAATCAGATAAATATATTGTATGATGAGAGCTAAATAAGCCTTGATCCCTCTCGAGGGTATGTAGTGCATCACTTGGTTCTGCCAGGGATAGTCCAGCTAGTATGAAACAATTATTAATAATGAAAAAAACCAAAATTTGTATGTTTGTATGAGAGTGGCCTTTTTCCCATTGTAAATATTCTTTCACTAGTAATATTTTCTATCTATAAGGGTTGTGAGAATGCACAAATTCCCATTTTAAAATAAAGTAAGGTTGTGAGAATGCACATATTTTCATTCTAAAATAAAGTAAATTGTTTCTTTATTATCCTTCTATGATTCTTATATGAGAATGGGCATATGCCTCTTCTAAACATCTAGTCTTATTCTATGTTTCCTATATGAGACTGGGCCTTTGCTCATTACAACCATTTTTAAAATAGACATTTTTATCATTTTCATATATTAAGCAAAATTTTCTTCCTCCTATTTTCTGTATGAAAAAGGACATACTCCTGTTCTATATTAAATACAATTATATCATCTATTCAATACAAAAAATAAATTTAATGTCTTTTAAATACTAAATGTAAATGTAACATCTATTCAGTCGGATTGGTACATGATGGACACCCAAAACCATCAACAACACTACATTATTATCATTTTTTAATCTCATATTCACTCATACTATACTACTACTTGAATAACCTAGGTCTTACATTATTATTGAATTTTCAGCTATATTTCAACTTAAAGGACACCCATAAGACTCAAAAACACTACTTCAATATTATCATTTTATAAGAGTTTGAGTTTGTGAATAAGAATGTATTTTTGAAATTATAATTTTCATATAAAGTTCTTATTCCACAATTTTTTCTTCCTTGCCAATAATGTCCCTCATATCATTTCACCATCTCTATCCTCCTCTGATTATGCTAGGTAAAGCTTAAGCCTACACTTTTTTCTTCCCTTCTCTAGTTGATCTAGCCTCCTCTGAATATCCATAACCATATTTTACAAGCCAAGACAATTCCTCTCTTGATGGAATTTTGATAAGTAAAATTTTTCTTGAGGCCTCAATATACTTCATACAAGTACATACCATTGTCATAGAATCATCGAGGGATAAAACATTTTTTCCAGCTAGAAAATTGAAAATAATTTTTTTCATGCCATACTCCAATAAGACTCCATCTTTTATTTTCCTTTGGAAGGTTCCCATTTGATATGAGACATAGAAACACTGGTAGAAATATAATTACCCTTCTTCTTCCTCAATTTATTCATTCATTCAACCATAGTACAAAATTCATTGGGGTCCTCCAAAACTAGAATTCTCTTTTATTACATTTCAAATCTATAGTGTTTATCATGACAATTAAATTCTCTTTTATGTCATCTAAGCCTGAAAAGGAGGAATCCTCATAATCATCCTGCTCCATATACTTAAAAATATGTTTTAATCATATATCATTGTGTGATAGAACTACATAAGGCTCTCAGATTTGATGAAGATTGTAGAATGCCAAATTGCAATAAGGCCATCATCAATCCCTGATGAAGAGGGATTTTCAACTACCTTTTTGGAAATTCTCATTTTGTACAGTGAAATCATTGTACCAATTGGATAAACCATAATAATTATGAGAGGGATTTTAATTCTGGATTGATTTGTGTGGGGAATGACTTAGAATATTTTGGGAAATTATAATGCATACCATGCTAGAATGTAAAAATTAACCATAGGGAAATGGTTATAGAACTACATATTTTCACCCTCCAAAATGAAGTAAATTGATCATTAGTCCTATATCTTTTTATATGAGAATGGGTGTAGAGCATCCTTCTAAATGAATCTATCTTATTCTAATTTCGAATATGAGAATGGGAGATCTATGAATGATTTATTCAATGCTCATCTGTTTATTGAAAGCAGAGGAATGAATATATAGGCTACGAGGAAGAGTGATCCAAACTAAACCGAGTTAAAAAATGTATTAAACAATAATTCTAAAATGTATAATGTTAACATTCACCCCCTTAATACATTGCTCTTACAAATGTACCCCCTAAACAAATCAAACTTCACTTTACCGAGAGGCTTGGTGAGAATATCTGTAACCTGAAAATCAGTAGGGCAGTACTGGAGCTAAATTTGGTGGTTCAAGACCTATTCATGAATGTAGTGACATTCAACCTCAATATGCTTTGTTCGTTCATGAAAAACAGGATTCTTCACAAGCTTCAACACACCTTGATTTTCGTAGTGAATGATGGGAGGTTTCTCTTCAGGAATCCCTATATCTGCAAGAATGCGACGTAACCAAATCACTTCGCACACAGCTCCTTGTGTGGTGTGGTATTCAGCCTCAGTGGATGAGAGAGCAACAACAGTTTGCTTCTTGCTAATCCATGAGATAGGTCCAGATCTGAGATGAAAAACATACCTTGAAGTGGATTTCCTGTCATCAATGGATCCTGCATAGTCTGAGTCTGTATATCCCTGTAAGAAGAACTGAGTGTTCTTCTGATACTCCAGACCAAAGTCAACTGTACCTTGGACATATCTCAACACATGCTTTGCTGCTATCTAATGACATTTCTTTGGCTCCTACATAAATCTGGCAAGATAGCTCACTGCAAAGAAAAGATCTGGTCTGGTATAAGTCAAGTAAATGAGACTCCCCATAAGCTACCTGTAGTGAGTGCCATCTACCTGTGGTGAATCCTGGAATCTAGATAATTGCAAACCTTTTTCCATAGGTGTGGACATTGGTTTACAATCTGACATTCCATACTTCTCCAAGAGTGTCTTGGCATATTTCATCTGGGAGATGAAGATATGATTCTTCTTCTGCCATATCTCTAAGCCAAGATAGTAGTGAAGTAGCCCCAAATCGGTCATGTCGAAGGATTTCTTTAGATCATTCTTTACATCATCCACAAGATTTTCAGAACTTCCTGTGATCACAAGATCATCTACGTACAAAACCAGAATGAAAATCTCTGTTCCTACCTTCTTGATATACAAATTTGTATCTGAGGGGCTACGAGTGAATCCATGCTGCAATAGGTGATCATCAATTTTTATATACCATGCCCTAGGTGCTTATTTGAGTCCATAAAGATACTTTATCAGATGACATACCGCGGGAGCATAACTTGCAAAGACCATGACTTCTGATCCGACCTTTGGATCGTCCTGAAATTTTACAGGGTGGTAGATTTACATTAGTACTATGCAGTGGTCAACTTTTTTTTTTGCAAGGTTGTCCCCATTTTGGCCCGTTTTCGGGCTCGGATTCCTTCATCTAGTGGCCTAAAATTGGCTCCGAATGTTTTTTCTACTTTTGACTAGGTCTTAGAACTTTAATAACTTTTGTTGTGCTTGTTAGAATAAGTCCAAATTTCACGTGAGCCCTAATTTATGAATGCATATTTGGCACGCAAAATTTGGGGTCAATCTGAGTTTTTAGTTTTTGGCATTTTAGGGTTTTTTGGCATTTTAGGGTTTTAGAGTAGTCTTGAAATAAAAGGAGGATTGTAATGATGTAATAGATCAGTGTGAATTCCAGAATGAGAAGTAAGCTATTTTGAAACTCCTGGTTTTATTTGCAAAGATGTTTATGTGTGTTTTTGGAGGTATTTCAACCTCTTGCAGCTGGATTCACATCAATTGGTATCAGAGCAGGATTTTGATCTTGCGGAAATAGTTAAGGTAACATATTACATTTTTTGTGTAGTTTTTACCTCTATTTTATATAACCATGGCTAGACATGGGAGGGGAGGTTATGCCCAAATGAATAGGCATATGCAGGAGCTACAGAGACAAGTTGTTGAGCTCACAGGAGAAGTTACCCGCCTTAGAAGGAGACATGCAAATGGGGATGCAAACCCAGATAGTGATATTGAAGAAGAGCCTCCATTAATGAATGCAGGAGGAGATGAAGAAGAAAATGAGAGAGATGAAGAAACCTTGAATGAGAGACCATTTGAGGAGAGATTGATCAAGGCTTTAGAGGGAAAGAATGACGACATCAAGATTAATGTTCCTGATTATGGTGGAGGGTTACGACCAGAGGAGTTGATTGACTGGTTAAATCACATGGAAAAATTCTTTGAGTGGAAAACCCTTTCAGAGGAGAAGCAGGTTAAGTTTGCATGCACTAAGTTGACTGGACATGCATTGATCTGGTGGGATCACCTACAAAATGAAAGACAAAGGAATGGAAAGGGAAAGATCCGAAACTGGAATAAAATGGTAAAGAAGCTGAAAGAAAAGTTTCTTCCTATAGATTATGCTCAGACACTCTTTCGAAGGTTCCAAAACCTAAGACAGAAGGATCTCAGCATTGAGGAGTATACTAATGAATTTTACAAGTTATCAATCAGGGTGGAACAGGGAGAGTCTGAAGAACAAAAGGCTACATGGTACATAAATGGGTTGAGTTACACCATACAAGATGAGCTGAGTATGCTCCGGATCCATAGCCTAGATGATGCTTATCAACTTGCATTAAAGGCAGAAGAAAAGAACAAGAGGAATAATTTTAGAAGAGGTGTGAAGAGAGGTCCATCATCATCTCCAATGAGGGGCAGGGGTAGATTTGAATCTACAAAAGGTGAATCCTCTAATACAGAAGGGCATGAAGATTCTGGTCAAAGCCATGGTAACTACCAAAGAGGTAGGGGGTTTCAGAGGGGAAGAGGTTATAATGGAGGACGGGGCTGGAATAGCCCCCAAAGGCAATATACATGTTACAGATGTGGTGAAGAGGGGCACAGAGCTTTTGAGTGTCCACACTATCCTACACAAGATAGATGGCAAGGAGAAAAACCACGAGTAAATCTGGTTGAGGCTGAAGAGGAAGAAGAAATGGAGGTTGCTGCAGACTTGGGTGAAACCCTCATGATAAGGAGGACGATGATTGTCCCAAGGAAGGAGAAAGAACATGATGTTGCTGGAGCTGATTCATGGCTTCGAACAAATATATTTCGAACAAGATGCACCTCTGGAGGAAAGGTATGTAAAATTATTATTGATGGTGGTAGTTGTGAAAATATGGTTTCAACTGTAATGGTTGATAAACTGAATCTGAAATGTGAGAAGCACCCATATCCCTATCGTATATCATGGTTCAAGAAAGGAAATGAAGTAACCATAGATAAAAGATGCCTTATAAAGTTTTCAATTGGGAATACCTACAAGGATGAGGTGTGGTGTGATGTTATCCCAATGGATGCATGTCATATATTACTGGGTAGGCCTTGGCAATACGATAGAAAGGTTACACATGATGGAGGGAAAAATACATATACCTTTTGGAAGGATGGTGTAAAGGTGGTCTTGTTACCCTTCAAGGAAGAAGAGAAGAGTGAGGGCTTATTGGCTACAAAAGAGTTTGTTACAGAAATGGAAGAAGCTGGATGTTGTTATGCACTAATTTCAAAGAAGCTGGAGAAAGAAGGCTTTAATATACCTATTGCAGCAAAAAAGATACTAAAAGAATACAAAGATGTCATACCAGATGAGCTACCAGATGGGTTACCTCCAAAGTGAGATATTCAACACCATATTGATTTGATCCCAGGATCGGCCCTTCCAAACCAAGAAGCCTATCGGATGAGTCCGACACAGAGTGAAGAGTTGAACAGACAAGTGACAGATCTAATACAGAAAGGGTTAGTGAGAGAAAGCATGAGTCCATGTGCAACTCCAGCATTATTGACTCCCAAAAAAGATGGAGACTGGAGAATGTGTGTAGACAGTAGAGCCATAAACAAGATCACAATTAAGTATCGGTTCCCAATTCCGTGATTGGATGATATGATGGATGTGCTAGCGGGAGCCCGATATTTTAGCAAGATTGACCTACGGAGTGGTTACTACCAGATCCGAATCCGTGAAGGGGATGAATGGAAAACTGCTTTTAAAACAAAAGATGGATTATACGAGTGGATGGTGATGCCATTTGGGCTATCTAATGCACCCAGTACATTCATGAGGTTGATGAACAGAGTACTCCGAGAATACAATGGTAAGTTTGTTGTTGTCTATTTTGATGATATTTTGATATTCAGTAAGACAGTGGAAGAACACTTGTTACATCTGAAATTGGTGCTAGACTTGTTACGTAAAGAGAGTCTATATGCAAACTTAAAGAAGTGTAGATTCCTTCAGAAGAGTCTTGTTTTTTTGGGATTTGTCATATCAGAGGATGGAGTGAGGATGGATGAGGAAAAAGTAAAGGCAATTTTGGAATGGCCTATTCCAAGGAATGTGACAGAGGTTCGTAGTTTTCATGGATTGGCAACTTTTTATAGGAAGTTCATCAGGAATTTCAGTAGCATTGTTGCACCCATAACAGAGTGTACAAAAGGGAGGGAGTTTGTATGGACCAAGGCAGCAACAAATAGTTTTGAATTGTTGAAGAAGAAAGTGTCAGAAGCAACTGTTTTGGTATTGCCAGATTTTAGCAAGGTCTTTGAGGTTGACTGTGATGCCTCACATGTTGGGATTGGAGCTGTGTTGAGTCAAGAAGGACGACCAGTGGCATTCTTCAGTGAAAAGCTAAATGAAGTCAGGAGGAAATATTCTACTTATGATGTGGAATTTTATGCTATTGTTCAGGCATTAAGGAACTGGAGACATTACTTGGTAGCAAAGGAATTTGTACTCTTCACTGACCATGAAGCCTTGAGGTATGTAAACACACAGAAGAAACTAAATAGTAGGCATGCAAAATGGGTTTCATTTTTGCAAGAATATACTTTTGTTTTAAAGCATAAGTCTGGTAAGCAGAATCAAGTTGCTGATGCCTTGAGTAGGCGTGTAGCCCTTTTGACAACAATGGAAAATAAAGTCCTAGGGTTTGAGGCAGTTAAGGAATTGTATGAAGGTGATCCTGATTTTGGTGATGTTGTCAGAAAGCTTAAGGAGCCTACAGTAGGTAGTGATTCTTTTGATTATTTGATACAGGATGGTTATTTGTTTAGGGGGAAACAATTGTGCATCCCTGCTGGTTCAATGAGAGAAAATATTATAAGAGAATTGCATAGTGGAGGGTTGGCTGGACACTTTGGTATAAGTAAGACAATTTCTCTTGTTGTAGAAAAGTATTATTGGCCAAAGGTAAAGAGGGACATCAGTAGGGTTGTAGCAAGATGTAGAGTGTGTCAAATGGCTAAGGGTCATGCACAGAATACTGGGTTGTATATGCCATTGCCTATCCCTACAGGGCCATGGGTTGATCTGAGTATGGATTTTGTGTTAGGGCTTCCTAACACACAGCGAGGGAATGATTCTATCTTTGTTGTGGTTGATAGATTCTCTAAGATGGCACATTTTATTTCTTGTAAAAAAACTAATGATGCTTCCAGAATTGCAGATTTGTTTTTTTCAGAAGTGGTTAGATTGCATGGAATTCCAAAAACGATCACTTCAGATCGGGACACGAAGTTTTTGAGTCACTTTTGGAGGACTCTGTGGAAGAAATTGGGGACACAACTACAGTTCAGTAGTGCATATCACCCCCAGACTGATGGGCAGACTGAAGTAGTGAACAGAAGCTTGGGAAATCTCCTACGTTGTATAGTTGGAGAAAAGCCAAAACAATGGGACTTAGCTTTACCTCAAGCTGAGTTTGCATATAATAGCTCGATAAACAGGTCAACAGGGAGGTCTCCTTTCCAGATTGTATATGGTAGGAATCCCAAGGGGGTCCTTGATCTAATTGTTCTACCAGGTGAAGATGAAACTAGTGATGATGCAGAAGCATTTGCAGAACACATTCTACAGCTACAAGATGAAGTGAGGGAAAAGCTGAAAGTGAGTAATGCACAATATAAAACAGCTGCAGATGCCAGTAGGAGAGTAAGTGTATTTGAAGAAGGAGATATGGTGATGGTTCATCTTAGAAAAGAGAGGTTTCCAAAGGGAACATATAATAAACTCAAGTATAAGAAGATTGGGCCATGTAGGATTCTGAAGAAAATGAGTGATAATGCCTACAAGGTGGAGCTACCTGAAAACTTTGCTATCTCACCAGTTTTTAATGTTTCTGATTTATATAAGTTTCCAGGTCATGATGAAAATGTTGCAGAGGAGGAAGAAATAAACTGGAAGCAACAGATGCCGAAGAAGAAAAAGGAGAGGGTAATGCGTGTCTTGGACCAAAAGACAATCACTACTAGACATGGGAGCTACAACAGATATTTGGTACAGTGGGAAGGTTTGCAGCAAGAAGAAAACACTTGGATTCCTGAGTGGGAGTTGAGGAAAATTGACAGTGCAAAATTAGATGAGTTCCGTCAACAGAATTCGCAGGAGCTGAATTCTTTTCAACCAGGGGAGAATGATGCGGGAGCATAACTTGCAGAGGCCATAACTTTTGATCCGACCGTTGGATCGTCCTGAAATTTTACAGGGTGGTAGATATACATTAGTACTATGCTGGGGTAAACTTTGCTTGCAAGGTTGTGCTCATTTTGGCACGTTTTTGGGCTCGGATTCCGTCATCTAGTGGCCTAAAATTGGCTCCGAATGTTTTTTCTGCTTTTGACTAGGTCTTAGAACTTTAATAACTTTTGTTGTGCTTGTCAGAATAAGTCCAAATTTCGCGTGAGCCCTAATTTATGAATGCATATTTGGCACGCAAATTTTGGGGTCAATCCGAGTTGTTTTGCATTTTAGGGTTTTTTGGCATTTTAGGGTTTTTGGCATTTTAGGGTTTTAGAGTAGTCTTGAAATAAAAGGAGAATTGTAATGATGTAATAGATCAGTGTGAATTCCAGAATGAGAAGTAAGCTATTTTGAAACTCCTGGTTTTATTTGCAAAGTTGTTTATGTGTGTTTTTGGAGGTATTTCAACCTCTTGCAGCTGGATTCACATCAGTGATGACTCGTCACACACCACATCTCGAATCTCGTAGATTTTCTTCATCTCAGGATCCATGAGACAATATGCCTTTGAGGTAGTACTATACCCCAAGAAAAGACATGGCAGTGTATTTGGATTGATCTTCTTCCTTTTCTTATCTGGAACATGCATATATGCAGTACAACCAAAAACTCTCAAATGACAGATAGAAGGTTTACGACTAGTCCATACCTCTTCCAGTGTCCTATTCTTTAAGATCTTCGTGGGTGTCTGGTTCAGTAGATACACTGTTGTCTAGACTACTTCTGCCCAAAACTGATCCTCCAACTTGGTGGTGGAGAGCATACAATGAGCAATCTCCATGATAGTCTTGTTGTGTCACTCATAAATCCCATTCTGTTGGGGCATGTAGAGTGCAGTCAGATGTTGCTGAATGCCATGCTGCTTCAGTTATGCTAAGAACTTCTTCGATACAAATTCCCCCCTCGATCTGAGCAGAGGAGAAGGAGAGGCTTTCCAGAATGCCTGGTGGCTTTTTGGTAAAAGGTTTGGAAATTGGCAAATGCCTCACCTTTCTTCCAGAGAAAATATACCCACATTTTTTGTGAGTAATCATCAATGATGAGTTAGAAGTATTTAAAACCTTGGAAGCTATCTAGTAGGGGGCCACACTGATCAGTGTGTATAACCTGAAGATGCTCCGTAGAATGATAAGAGCTCTATTTGAATGGACCTCTGTGTTGTTTGCCCGCAAGACATCCTGAGAAAACAAGTAAGGAATGGGAGAGTGGAGGAAGCCCTCTTACCATTTCCTTGGCACTGAGCTGATGCAGAGCCTCGGCAGAAAGATGACCATATCGAAAGTTCCATAGTGCAGTGGACTCCGCCATTGAAGCAGAGAGAGCAATGTTAGATGAAGTGACTACATCTAGTGTAACTAGATGGCCCTTCATAAATTTTCAAGAAATAATTGAGTCTCCCTGGGAAATGATGTAGGACTTGATCCCTTTCTCAACAAAGAATTCAACCTGCATTTGATGATTAAGAAGCAGACTCACAGACAAGAGATTTGAGGTCAAACTTGGAACATATATCACCTTCATGAGTGTACATCTTCGTGTCCCAAGAGGAATGATTACATCACCAATCCCCACTGTAATATACTCCTGATTATTTGTGATGGTGATCCGATCTTTAGTGGGCTCGTCACTCAGGGTATGGAACAACTTCTTATTTCTATTCATGTGTTTGTTGGTGCCCGAATCAATCAACCAGACACTTTCTGGCGGCTGCAAAGTCTGCGAGACTAGGACAATGTCTAGAAGAGTTTTGTCTAGAACCTCTTCATCGGAGGAGGCATCTTGCTGAGTAGCAATATGACCCTTCTACCTCTGATTATGAGCACACCATTGGGATTTCTTGGAATATCCTTTGCCAAAAGTGCTCTCTTCGTCAGAGTTGCCATGCTTACGACTGTTGTAATAATAGTTCACAGTCGTGTGCGTATTCGTGGAGCAAATGTGGCACCATTGATCCACCTTGTTGTTCTGCTACTTCTGGGGTGGCTGATGTGGTGGCCGCTGAGAAGATTACTGCTATGGATGTTGCTTTTGATTCTGGGGCGCTGACTACCCTTTCCTAGGTACGAGCCCCTGCTATGAACTTTTCATCCTCTTGATGAGAGCCTTGTCTTCGAAGGTTTCTTGTGCATTCTTAATGTTTTCTTCCTGTTGGAGATAATTCACTAGGAGGTTTGAAAAAATCACCTAATGTTGAACAGATGGTCAACATGGTGATCTTAGTGTATAAACAATGAAACACAATAAGGAAGATCAAACGCAAGGTGAGCGGGACTAGCAACTTGTCATCCACCAGTTCACTGAGATTAGAAAGTTCTGTGTGTAACTTAGCCACATGCCACAAGAAGGCTTTGACTGATTCACCATCATGCATACTCATCGTGTGAAGCTTTGTCTGAAGATGTAACATCGTCATCAAATTATTGGCTTCATAGATGGTACACAATGTGGCCCATGTCTGAGAGGAAGTGGTTGCTTCCTGAATGTGAGGTTGAATCTCATAAAAAAGGCTCAGAGTGATAAGCATTAATGATTTTGCATCAGACTTTTCATACTTAGCCAATAGATTAGCATCTGTGGGAGAGGTTTCCATGCTAGAAATGATCCCCCAAAGATCTTCAAACTGAAGAATCATCTGCATCTTGGTTTTCCATGCGGTGAAATTTGGCCCTTTGAGGAACTGGGCATCTGACAACAAAATGCGAGGTGTAGACATTTCCAAAAACTCAAAATTGTATTTTATTTATTGATTGTTCAAAAATAGTTACAAATGCTTACTGAAGGAACCTATCACAAAGATGGCTCTATAAGCTTGTGCAGTGACACGCGGACACCCCTGTGGGCTTTCTACTTCACGTTCATCATCTGCATCATAACCGCGCTCTAATTATTCACGGATTCAGTGTGCTTAACAACACACGTTGAACAAGAAATAGTGACCATAACAATCCTTGACACACCAATTCGTCAAATAAGACGTTGCCGATATTTAGTA
This sequence comes from Taxus chinensis, assembly GCA_019776745.2. Taxonomy (NCBI): domain Eukaryota; kingdom Viridiplantae; phylum Streptophyta; class Pinopsida; order Cupressales; family Taxaceae; genus Taxus; species Taxus chinensis. The sequence goes on along the minus strand of CM034157.1, from coordinate 177,163,850 downwards.
ATTCATTGAGCAAGGAAAAATAGATGCCCGTGGTGTCCTTTTGGGTTCTCAGAGGTGACCTAGTAAGGGTTTCTCGTAACACTCTCATCATAAAAAATGTGCGACATGTATGTGGCGAGGTTACCACTCTGGATTAGCTTCAGGTTCGATTCTCCTTCACATTACAGGTGTTATCCTATCCTAGGCTGAGAATCAGATCATAATGGCAGGCTTCAACTTTTCACTGGTCACTGTCTGTCCAATGATAGGGAAGATTGTAAAGATGCTCAATAATTCAGACCTACATGCCAAGGATTTCAAATGCAAATTTCTTCAATATATGTTTGTAACTTTCTAAGTAGGCATGGATCTTCCCTCCACAAACCTAACCAAGGATATAAAATGCCAAAATGCAGATACCCTCCATGTCAGGCATAGGAGTACAAAATGCCAAAACTGATCACTCCACTTTAATGCAGGTCGCTTCTCTAGTTGCCATGATCTTGTTTCACAAAACAATACTGATTTATGCAAAAAATCTATGTGAAGGAATCAATACGAAAGGATGGCAGTGCATAAATAATTTTCCATGCAGCTGATCAGCCACGAGCAGTGCCTGACACTCTAATCTTCTACATAGGAGAAAGATAAATCTTGGAGTAAAACACACGAATTCAATCCTCCCATGCACAAGTCCTTGGCTTGCTCTGATACCAATGATGGCAGAATGACAAGAATGTTTATTCAATGCCTATTACAAACAAAAGAGGAAGCCAAATTTATAGGTTACGTGAGGAGGGTGACAATTATAATTGTCCATTAACAATGTATTAAACTCTAATATTCTTAAACTAATGCTAACAAAAACATGCACAATGATGTCTTATTTTCTCTTTACCCACGGAAAATATGCACATATCCTTCTCACATTTTTTTTCAGTTTGTAAATCTCCTTCCCCTTGTTGTTCCCAACAACTATAGCAGTAAAATCCGTAAAAAAAATTTATAGAAAAAACTTGATACTAGCCCAACCATCCTTCCAATGAGTAGCAAAATCCTTTCTCAGGGATTCTTCATGGCCTTTAAAACTTTGAAATAGAGATGAAATACCTTGCTTTTCCAGCATTATCCAAAATCTTCTACTAATACGATTGGTCGAATTAGGTTCTAAACGAACCAATTCACAACCTAGTTTTTTTATTTCTCTTTTAAAATGGCAATAAAACCAACCTAGTTCATTACCTTCTTTTCCATTTCAAACCGATAATCTTATGTTATCAAGCCCTTGTCTAGACCAAATATCCTTTTAAAACCCAATGCAAGCACTTATATCATCCAACCTCTAATATGTATCCTCATTACTTCTTAATCTCTCTTTATACCCAATATTGATAGAGAATGCTTTTTAATCATTACAATGACACAAAAATTTCAACCTCTTTGACCTCTTTTTGCATGGTAAACATCAATCCTATTCCCTTCCCTATTTCCATGATTATAGGAAATTGGTTAAAGGATGTTTCCATGACATTCTCCCATTATTTTTAATTTAATACAAGAAATAGTGAGCTTAATCCTTTTAATAACTCTTTGAATATTGTGAGAATGAGAAACTGGCCATTCTAAATATAATTCAATTCTATCTCTATGCTTGTTTTATGAATCCTATATGAGAACTCACATTTTCTTGTTCAATACACGATTGAACTTATTAATTAATTTAATAACTATGAATATTTTGATAATGAAGAGCTACCCATTCTAAAATAAAGTAAATTTTATCTATTTTTCCTAATATATGATTCGAAAATGAGAATAGGCAATTTCCCATTTAAAAAAAATTAAATTTAATCTATATTCTTCTTTAATGATTCGTATAAGAGACTAGGAATCTGTCCATTCAGGACAATTTTTTTATTTGTATGAGAATGGGAATATTCCCATTCTAATAATTAGAATACAAGAGATATTAAACTTGATCCCTACTAATGGGAAAAGTAGTAAGATATAAGAGTGAAAAACAATGGTCAATTTAATACAATAATTATTCAACTTAATCAATTTAAAAAGTATATGAGGGCTTTGAGAATGGGCAACTTGCCATTTTAAAATGAATTAGATATTATCTATATTATTCTTTTATGATTCCTATATGGGATTGGGAAGTTGTTCATTGAATACAAGATTGAAGATAATCATTTTAATACCTATGAAGGTTGCAATTATGGGGAACAACCCATTCAAAAACAAAGTAAATTTGATGTATTTTTTTATATGATTCCTATATGATAATGGGCAACTGCCCATTCTAAAACAAATTAAATTTTATCTATATTCTTAATATATAATTCGTATAAGACATGAATGTGCATCTTCCCATTCAATACAAGAAATAAATGTTTGTTTTGTATGTAAATGGCATAAGATCCTTCTAAACATTCTAATACAAGAAATATTGAACTTAAACATTTTAATACCACTATAGGTATGGATTCTTAACCATTCAATGGAATATAAAAATAATAATTTGTATGAGAATGGTCGTATGCCAATTCTAATAATTGAAATACAAGCAATATTGAAGTTATTTTTTTTAATAACTCTATGAAGGCTGTGAGAATGGGTAACTGTCCATTATAAAACAAGCTAGATTTTATCTTTGTTCTTCTTTTATGATTCCAATTATGAGAACGAACATTTTCTCATTAGATACAACATTAAACTTAATAATTTTAATTCCTATATGAAAATGATTAAGTTCAATATTTCTTAGCTTGGTAGTGAGCTCGCCTGCCCAGCTCTGCAGGTCAACTATCCCACCCAGCTCGGTAGGTCAATCCCCTAGCACAGCTCGTGAATTCAGCTCACACACCCAACTCGGCAAGACATCTCACTAGCCAATTTTGACTGGCCATCTTGACCGGCCATCTCGACAAGCCAACACAACTGCTAGCTTAGTAGATTTGCTCACCCGCCCAGCTTGGAATGTTAACTCACCCATCAAGCTTGGCGATTCAACTTGCCCACTGAGCTCAACGAGTCAAATTTCCCACTGAGCTTGGTAGGTCATCTCTCCCACCCATCTCGGCCTGCGTAGCTCACCTACCCATCTTGGCCTATGTAGCTAGGATGCCCAACTTGGAAAATAAGTAACGCTTCCTAGGTCATAACCGCACACTTTACTTTGGTAATAACAAAACAATTAACTCCCCATCTTAAAATGAAGGATTGGAAGTGGATTTCTTATAATCATATACATTTTTTGCAAGGGAATGATCTTGTTGAGACTCTAAAACATGCAAGAAATGGTCATATTTAGATGCATCCTTTTATAACTATGGAGGATAACAACTATGCAAGTCTTACAAATGATTGAAGTTCAGATATTCTTAAAACCCATATTTAAAATATGACAAAAGATCCCAAAAATACAACATTAAAATTTATCTTTATACCATCTAATAATAAATACAATAGAGAAGAGCTAGAAGTATCTCTGAAACTTATCTTCAATTTAAAAAAGAAGTAAAAATTTTATTCACTATAAAAAATTAAATTCTTCTTCTAATAATGAATCATTCTTTGCTTACAAAGCTCACTCGCACAGCTCGGTAAAAAAGCAATTCCCCACAAGTGGTAAGACCACTCTCTACTTTGCTAAAATCATAACATATAACTCCCCGTATTAGCAACTATGATTAGGTTAACAACTACACATGTCTTACAAAACATTGAAGTGATATTTTTAATACCCATATCTAAAAATATAAAAGATCAAAAATAGGGCATTATCTTTAAACCTAAAACATAATATAAGGGAAAGAAAACCAAATGATATTCTTCATCTCATAATAATTCAATAGAGAAGAGTTAGAATAATTCATGCCTGAAATTTTCTTCAAATCTTGTGCGTCACAAGCCAAAATGGTCTTAAGAAACAAAGGGATCTAAAAGCGGAAAGGGTCAAAAAAAATTTAGCAGATAGAGAACAAACAATATCTTAGAAATATTCTTTAGATCTTTTGTTTCACAGGAAAAAAATGGTTTATTGAAATGGGAATCCCAAAGAGGAAGGACAAACAAAAAAAGAAGAAACTGGATGAAAAGGAAAGTGGAAAGGATGAATAAGAAAGAGATAGCTTCGCTGACTCGCTATGAACCTTGAAATTCCCAATACCTCTCCCATCATCGAAAACAGTAACCACCATCAATCTCTCTATAGTGCCATGGAGTGGCGTGAATTAATTGCCATTAATTTCACCAATTTCCCTCCAACAGGTGGTCGAAGACGTGTTTGAAAAATAAGTACCTTCAATTAATAAATAAATGGTGGAAAACAATTTATTTACAAATTAATGGTCTCACTATGCCATGGTGAAAAAAAAATATAAATATTAAACAATATCATAGCCATGTTTTAGGTTTAATAATTGCACTTAAAATAAAATTTAAATTTTAAAAAAAAATCATAGCCATGTTTTAGGTTTATTGCATATAAAATAAAATATAAATTTTAAACTTTATCATAATCATGATTTAGGTTATTTGCATTTAAAATAAAATATAAATTTTAAACATTATCATAGCCATGTTTTAGGTTATTTTTTTCATTTGAAATTAATTGATACTAATTTATACTAGAGAGAGGGAGAGATATGCATGGATAATTAGTAATGACTTGTGAGGACAAATCACTCAAATGTTTAATCATTTAAATTTTCAACCACTATTAAACTCTATTATGAAATGTCATATAAATATGAATAGGGGATGGGGCGGATTATTTAAAACATATATTATTATTTCTTCATTGATTACAAAGGATTCCTATTATTTGGTACTAATACCATATTTCATGATATTAATTTTTTTTCTTATTTTCATTTTTAATCACATTTAACCTTGAGTTGATACTTTTTAAATATATATGATAGGTATTTCACATTTCATCAAGTTTCATTATAAATATCTTGAATGTACTTGAAAATAATTACATCTACCAGACATGTTTGTGTTAAAATCACTGATACTATAATATGGTTGTGAAAATGATAAAAATTATATAACTGATAGTAATCACATTTCAAAGGTTAATATTAGATGTTTCTAAATAATGAGATAGTACCTTGGAAGAACATTTAGAGCAATTATCAAGTTTTTATTATCTTTTTTAGAAAATAATTACATTACCAGTTATGTTTGAAAAATATACATAATAGACAAAATGATAAATATTATATAACTTATAGTACTCACATACAGAACAATATTATATTTATAATTATATTGGAATGGCATATTATTCTTTATTAGAATCATAGAATAAAAATTAGGTATTATCTTGAGGCAATACACATAGACAAAATAGGCATATGTCCATTCTCATACAAACAATTTTTTTTATCTTGTATTGAATGGGCATATGCCCATTCTCATATAAGAATCATAGAAGAAAAATAGAGGTAATATTTAATTTGTTTTAGAATGGACAATTTCCCATTCTCACATCCTTTATAGTGATATTAAAATGATTAAGTTCAATATTGCTTCAATGAGTTAGAATGGTTAGAATAGGCATATGCCCATTCTCATACAAACAAATAATTTTATTATTGTGATGAGAATGGGGATATGCCATTTCTCATACAAACAAATATTTTTATCATTGTGATGAGAATGGGCATATGCCCATTCTCATAAACTCAATATAGAAAGAAAGAAAAATTCTCCTACATGAAACATAAAGAATGAATAATAATTAGATCCTTTTATGAGAATGTTTAAAATGGACAGATGCCCATTCTCATAGTCAGGGAATATGGGAAGTATGAGGAATTATTGTAAAAGTAATATATGTTATGTTAATATGATGAAGATATTTGGATGAAGCAGTTAGCAATCAAGTTTCTAATTAACTTCTATTTAACCTCTATTTATTTATTTCTCATCATTTAAATTCAACCTCATCTATTTAACCTCTATTTGGATGAAGTGGTTAGCAAATGGAAATGTAACTTCTATTTATTTCTCATCATTTAAATTCAATTGATTCAAGTTTAATCATAGTTTGGAAATCATGTTATAAATATATTCATGTCAATTTTAATTATATTATGTATAATTTTTAAGTATTTCCAAACCTTACTGAATTATAGAAGTTCACAGCTCATGTGTTATGTGTATTCAATATACTTATGGTTGTACATACATGATAATTTTTAATTTATTTTATGCAATGGTTTAAGATATTTTCCATCATCTCACAAAATTTGTATTTATGTTGTTACAACAGTAGAGTCTTTTGCATTTGTAGAGGATGATCATGTGGACTTGTTTTCAAAAGGAACCAAAGTTACAGAGGGAAGAGTATATCCAAGTAGGAAGACACTACATTGCAAAGATGTGGGAAGAGGATTTTTTGTTGTCAGTGTTAACATAGTATTGGATGGAAGAGTAAAATTTCCTTTCTCAGTTGATGAATTTGAAACCTTGGCAGATGTCAGGAATAAAGGATACTACATTACTTGGGAAGAGAGTGAATTGTCAAAGCATGCAGATTCATCCATTCCCCCCAATTTGGGTAGATAAAAAAAATTTAGTGGTTCGGAGGATTACAATGCTGAGAGTGTCAAAGATTGTAGTGATGACATTGAAAAGCACCATCAATATAGGTCCTAAAGATAGAAGATATTTTGTCACAGACAATGTCATTCTCAAACACAAATATTGTAGCAGAGATGATGACATAGCCATGGGTTTTATAACTCATGTGCTAGAAGATCATAAAATTTATGGAGAGAGGTTGGGTCCTTTGAATTTTGGTGTATGGATAGAAAATGTGGTAAATATGTGTTCTGATTGCTCAGACTTGCTACAACCTAATAAATCAATAGTTTGGCCAATAAAACATTTGATTTTCAATGAAACAAGAAGTTACCTTATGATTAAGTAAGGGAGTGCTCAACTGGATGGTCTGGCACCTTGTACACAGTGATCAACACAATTTGTAGTTCAAGGGAGTTGTTACAAAATTAATCCATTACTACTCGATTGAGTGTAAATTTGTTACAGAGGGAACAATTATAAAATGTAGTTGAAGGAGACATGGTACATTTTAATAGATTGGATGCCAATAGCTTCAGTGTGCATATTGATAGAGTATTCAACCCTCCTTGTAAAGTATGCTCCCTATCTGAAGGATCTCTCATACAATGGCCTGCTAGGAAATTGGCTGACATAAACGGTTCTCATATGGATATTAGATTTAAAGAAGTCCCAAAAGAGGTTGAGGTCATCATGTGGGATGCATTAGAAGAGTGAAAACCTCAGTTTGTTTATCCAATTTCATATGATGCCACTAATCACAATCAATCCAACAGAGTGATAAAAATATCTTATAATGCTACAAAATGTCAGAAGATGGATACCCCTCAAGCCAATCCATCAAATCAAAATTTTGATGAGGATAGAAAATGGTCAATATTTTTAGAAGAAGTGGAAAATGTAGAGTTTAGTTGTTGAAAATCTAATTGTCTCCAAAAATTACCTCTTGCTTTAGTTAGAATTCAAAAATTTTGGTGCACAACTAGAGCCTTGAATGAAATTGACAGAAAAAAATTGTTTTTTTTGATGCATTAACAACAAATTCCATCTTCAATGTTGGTAAGAAATCTATGGAGGTACATAAAATGAAATTTGATGGGATGGATGTTTTTCAGAATGCATGGCACAAAGTTTATGGGTACCCAAGGAGTTCCTTCTATAAACATAAATCTGAATGGATAAGAGGAAATAGGCTTGCACTGAATGGCGGAACTGGAAAAGATAAACAAAGGTCAAACACTGCTGCAACAATTTCCTGCATATCAAGAATTGTTGAGAGAAATTCAGATATCTCTCCACATCTGACTCATTCTATAGGATAGGATGGAGTAAAATTTTCCCTAAGGTTTCTTCCTTAATTCTATACCCAAAATATACTACAAAAAAAGTGTAATGATGATATTTAATTATGGAAACTTCCTCAGGTGACACAGTCAAGCTTCAGAAACATAATGAACAAAAAAAATTCACATGTTTCCATTGAAAAAAAATAATTTATTTTCCAAGTGTGATGAGTGCACATATTTTTACAACAAACGTAGAGCCACCACATGCCCAGAAGCACTCACAAATATTGAGGAGGAACAAACATGGCACAATGAATATATTCAAAGTTTTCGTGCAACTTACTATTCCCACATATTGCAGTAAGAAGAACAACCTCATGGATTCTTGAGCATTGTGCATGATAAAATGGATAAAATGAAAACTTCCATACCAAGGATGGGTAAAAAAAAAATTCAATAAGTAATGTTATGAACCTACCAGTTACTTTGACTGGTATGCTCACACATGGACACAAGACAGGGGGTTTCAGCCATTTTGGCCTACCATTTGTTGAATGTGGAGAAAACTATACAGTCACATCATTAGCTTTGTGTCTCAAGAAGCTTGAAGAACCTGTAATTGATGAGTATGGAGATTTATTGTATCATTGTGGATCATCCAAATAGCCATTGTATGATGCATTATTACAAAATGATGTGCATGAAAAATGTAAAAGGTACAAGGAAATATTTGACCATTCAAAATAATATTTATTTGCTAATGAATATAAAGCAACCACTGATCCTCTACTTGCAATTGGATAATGCTTCAAGTGATAACAAGAATCATACCTTATTTGCATTTGCATCACTGTTGACAACAAAAAAGGTATTCAACATTGTGTATCTAAGCTTCCTTCTAGTGGGACACACTCATGAGGATATAGATGGGAATTTTGGAAGATTAGAACATCATTACATAAAGTAGACACATTTTCTTTGCCACATATCATGGACTCTTACAGAACATGCCAAGAAGGGTCAAGTACATTCACTCCTTATCTTATTGAGGAAGTGTACAACTTCAAGGACTTTGTGGATCCATTCTTGTTGGATGAAAACCATAAGATAGTGGGTATCAACAAACCTAAGATGTTCAGATTCCATGTTGTGGATGGCATACCGGTGATGGAGTACAAAGCAACAATAAAGGATCAACAATGGTCTCATTCTATCCATATATGGCGTACAAAGGATAATGGTGAACCAAGCTTTCTGGAAGGGAAACCTCCTTTGGCACCTTTCAAAGAACTCAAAGAAATGGAAGATCTAAAAAAGGGAATAAAATCATATATTGAGCATTGGGGGAAAAGTGCAACAAGGAGAAGGTAGTGACTATTGGCTTCCAAAGATCGCATATTGGGAAATTGTTTTATGTGCTTTAGATAAACCATTTGTAAATTTTAGCAGGAGGTCAGATGTTTGTTTTTGGCCAAAAATAGTACATAGGAGAAAGACATATATGACCAAATAACAGGAGCCACACATATCCACAAAGAAGACTACATTATTCAACATATCCCAAGTAATAATGATATTTACGTTGGGCCTATTTGTGGAAGATCTAACCAAGAATTCAATCCATTGAAGGATGTGTTTAAGGGAAAAATGCTTATATGACTAGGAAATGATAATGAAAAGATATGGATGGGGAGAGAAGATGGGGATATTTTCCTTCAATATGAAGGAAATGATGTAAATTAAAAAGCTGAGAGTTCAATATTGGAAACTTGCAGGGAGAGGAGAAGGTACAACATTGTCTCAGTATTATTTAAAGCCAAATAAAACATGGACCATCTCAAATGAACCTAAAGTAGATATCAATGTGGATAGCATCATCTGGGCATGGACACCAAACAAAAATGGAAAAGTGGATACATAAAGATACCTGATAAAGGACATGTGGCCATTAAATCATACCTTGAACTACTTGAACAAGATAAGGAATGTTGACTTGGAGAAACTATTGAAGATCATAAATTTGTATGTGAAATCATCTTGGCCCGAGATGTGGGTTTTTAAAAAAAATTATTCCAAACCTTGGTCCTATAAAACTTTACAGTTGTACTATTATTTGATAATTAAATGAAATACTGAGTATTATATTACTTTGGAATATTTTTCCATAATATAATTCTATAAAACATTGTGTAAGTGCTTATGGAACTCTTGAATCTTATTAATGTATTATTAATAATATAATTTCCACAATGCAATTAATTTAATTTGAAAAAAAAAATCCTTAATTATGCTCTAAGTTTATAGGGAGCTGGATCTTGATATTTAAAGGTAATTGGATGTGGTTTACAAGGAATTCATTTCAAAAGATTAATGATTCATGTTTTTCTTGGAATTAGTCTTGATTTACGCATTCATTACAACCACAAAATTATATGGTCTTTTCCTAAAGCTATGTGCATAATGTATACATAACTTATTTTTTATTTTTTCTAATAAATTTATCAAATGCAAACCGTTCATAAATTCTAGATACTAAATTATATGCCTATAATCCCCTAATTCTATACGAGGATAAGGGACGACCATGTGATGAGATGAAATGTGTAAATATGTGATGCAAGATGTGTAGATAGGCTAATAGTGTGAAATGTGTGCTATTTAGTATGTATGATGAATAGGATGTAATGCTATACTCGTAGAAAATAGGAGTACGAAACATGGGTTTTGAATACTAGTATGATGTGTAGATGTATGAATGTTGAAATACAAATGAAGTGGTATGAAAAATGCAAGATGTACTTTAAGATGTTTGAAGAGACGCATTATGTAGTGCAGTGTGTGAGGTTCATGTGTAGTATGCCCTCAAGAGTCAAGTGTGAACCAAAGCACAAGAGTGTCTCATAGGGTAATCAAGATGTATGTGGTGTAGATGACAATGCCTATGCTAGGAGGTTGAATAATGTGAGTGTGGAACATATGTCAATGCTAATATTGTTGGTGGGATTGTGGGAATGTTATGTATGCCAAGTGCATTGGTGAGAGAGTTAACTAACCAATCAAAGTGAAGGAAGGAGGTCCCTCATCTGATGCTAGTGGTGGTGAAAGTGTGTGATGATGCTCTAGTAGTGGTGGAATAGTAGATAGTTGTTGTGCAGATGACTGAAGTCTATTTGCATGCGACAGATGAGAATATGACAAATGTGTAGGTGTGAAAAAAATCATGGGTGATGGAGATATATGTAAAATAAAATGAGGTGGAGATCTACACCAAGATGATGTAGCTGTGCACCGAATAGGAATATATCGCTACATAGGACTAGAAGAATGATGTGGATGCATAGATGGTGTGTGAGAAGGTTAACTATTAGTGGATTACACTTTAAATAACATTTGGTTGTGATGTGGTAGATGGTGTAGGGGATGCCTAAACTAATGCTCGAAAAGGTAATGACCATGGAGTAAATGGAGGTACATTGTTAATAGAAATAAATTGATTTTTATGAATTAATTTGAGTCACAAATGATTCATAGAGAGAATTGATTGAGATCTATGAATCCAGTTGAGTCTTAGAAGCATATTCACAACCATGTGACTGATTGGCCTAAGAGGAAGGGTAGATAACATAGTAAGGAGGAAGTGTTCAACTGTAACATGTAGATTAACAACACCCATATTAATTTTTCATTAGATAAGATTATTTGGAATGTGGATAACCGATAAAATTAAGAAGTGGTACTTAGGAATATTCACATGATAGGTCATGATGGATCAAGCCTTAGTATTATTGATGGGGAAGATTTCTGATAGATGCATGATGTGTAAGTGCCTAGAAGTATAATTTGGCATGAGTAGTCATAATAAGAGAAAGAAATGTTCCTCGTGTTTCAAGTGTCAGTATGCTAGCTACCCAAGAAATCTTATAGCCTCTAGATTTAGGTAAAGGCACCCTACATGATAACCATGGTTAGCTTGATGAATTCAGTTACTTTCTTGTCATGTTTGGGTAAAGGCTTGGTTAAAATAATCTTGAGCTTATCCGATTTTCATTAACTCCCGATCAAGATTGTGCATTAGGAAATGTCCAAGATTTTTGTACAGCTCAATGAGGTCTTGGATGAGCCCATTTAAAGTTTGAAACACCTGATCAGTACGAGTTCCCTACACCCAATGATACACTACAAATGAGGATTTTTCATTGTAATTCTTGCCCTTTTCTAAGTCATCTTGGATCTAAGTAGGGAGTTAAGTGGAGCAAGGCAGATGGGATAAGGTTAGAATCACTTCAATTTTACGATAGTAAATAATATGTGGAGGCAACTAATAATCAGGTGTAAGTTACATCAAGGTGGTTACCTGAAAGAGGCTTCTTTATAATAGTAGACTATCTCATTAGATTGTGACTTTTATGTCTATTGGTTACTTGTGGATGGTTGTCATTACATTCCTTGAAAACAGTGTAGAGGATGATGCTTGATCTTAGTATTTTATCTTTCTTATATGTTAAAATCTTGGTTTCATCCAATCTTAAGAGTATCGAAAAAGTTTATTAAAAGATGGAGAGGATCTCAAAGAGATACACTCTCTTTACTGGATAGGCGCTAGGAGACCTATGAATTATCTAAGTCTTAGACTATTTTCTTAGAGTCTACAAGAACATTTGACATCTTGGCTAATCTTGGTGTCTTGTAACATGTAAAACATAATTTGATAAGTGTTCTATTAGATCCTTGTTTAAGTTCATGTTAGTTGGTCATACATGATATTAGAGCTGATATTAATAGAGAAGTGAAGGACCGAAAAATCAGATAGATGTGTAGAAGGAAGTATATCTTGAATGGACAGTGATAGCAAATAATATGATTGAGACAAAATCTTAAACTATGAGAATGGGAGTGCTTAGCGAGTAAGGTATGATCATTTTCACAGTCCAAACATGCTACATGGAAATATCAAAGATGCTCTTGTGGATCACCATGCCATTTAAAGATAGGAAGATTTAGGGATTGATAAATTTGGTGGAAATGGATAGGCCTAGATATAGTGAGTATGAAATGGAGTATGCAATAATTGAGCATTAGATTCCACAGATGGAAAGGCATGAGAATTAGCTTTTTAGGGCCAATTGATCCCAATTTGTGATTTGCAAGATTCATTATCATCATGATATTAAATCTCAGGAGATAAAGTGAAGCCACACCAACCAAAGATGGATATTAGCGTTTGAAGGGTAATCAATGATGTTCCAGTATAGTAGTAAAAATGGAACATGAGGTATAATGCCCATTAGTAGAGACTTAGCCGAAGAAGGAGAAACTATGGAGGAGGAAGCATCATGAACATTATTAGAAGATACTAGCAAATAATGTGACATGCCTAAGATGAGCAGTGTTGACATAGAATTCACTTTTAACCATATTAGTATGTGGAGTGGACCATTCAATGCATATGCAATTGGTAAAGATGTTTAGAGAGAGTGACACCTTCATAACTTAAACAATAACGGGCCAATCATTGGAGCTAAGAAAAGATCTTTTTTTACAAGTAGGGAATGATCCAACCTTTAAATAACTCTATCTTGGCCTTACCTAGAGTTGGACCAGAGGAACCAAGTCAACACAAAGTCCCCATTCCAACAATGTTTGGGATCAAAAATTTCTAGTTTATTATGCAATATAGAATCATGTCTCCCTTTTGCCGACACCCCAATGCATAAAATAGGTAACCAACTTCTACATATTTTTTCTTTGATGTTTATGAAAATTTCGGGTCATTATATCACTTTGCATCCTATGGCCTCACCTCTATGTGACTATAAATTCCTATGAAAAATTATAATATGCAATAGTTCTCATATACATAGATGATGCATGTAACTCTTACTTGTCGTAGTACCAATTTTGCATGAATTCTAGGGGCATCTATGTGACTAGCTCTTCCTACTTTATAATAAGTTCCAAAGCTCATATCCACACCTCTTATTTTTTAGTACTCACATTTGCATGGTGTCTCTTTTATGTGATTGACACTTCCTACTTTATCATAAGTTCCAATGCTCATATCCATGCATCTTTGTAACGAACCATTACACAAAAACCTCAATGTCGTTAGTGAAATTTGCACATGAGGATCATATCATTCCACCACGCTTCTGTAGATCCCACCTATGGGATGGTTCTAAACCCACACTCCCATACACATGAGCCCTGCTTCATCGACATTTAAGAAAAACCATGGGTCTCGGCTACATTAAGTATGCAACTGAAGGGGCAAACACAGGTGGAGGCTTTGATACTAAATGTAATGAACCATTACACCAAAACCTCGAGGCATTAGTGAAATCCACACATGAGGATCATATCAAAATCTGTCCATTTTTAATTTCACTCAGGATTTAGTTTCAAAAATTCTTATTTGCATATCCCTCTAAACACTTTTGTTTGTAATAATTGTTTATGGAGATATTCACCACTCCTTTTGTTGTTATGTCTCTACTAATCCATGGTTGTAGTCATTTGTTGACATTAACATAATGCATCTCTGTTATTTTATTTTAATACAAGGTAATGGAAAAAAGTGATGTTGCCCTCATCCCAATATGTAATATCCTTATGTATCAAAAGTTCCAATTAAAATAAATAACCCCATAGAACATGTGAAATGGAAAATAAACATAGTTAATCCAACACTCCTTTAAGCAAGAGGAAATCATGATCACTATAGCAAGCCATGAAGAGTGCCCACTGTAATACAATCATGGCAAAGGTGTCACCAACAATCTTGCCTAGGAGACCAAATTCATCAAACTTGCCTCCATCCACCCTTTTGATAATGCAAAACTAGATGGGTACTTTGTTCGTGCTTATTTTTATGAGATTGGTGAGCAAATTATTTGCAAATAACATACAGGAAAAAGTATAGCTTTCTTGCTTTCTATACCAAGCATTTCATGGCCAGATCAATTTGAAAAAACCCATTTCAAGTTGCATAGATAAATTTACTCATAATGGAAAAAAATTAACAAATGTGTCAAAGAGGCATTCATGGCAAAACAAATGTTTATACTTTCAAATGGCGGTTAGTATTTCTCTTTTATATGGACATCATATTTTGTTAGTAACCTAATAGTTAGAACATCTAAATTCCATATTGAAATCAATTTAATGTCATTTCATAACAATCCATAGCCATAATAAGGGCCACCAAATATTAGAATTCTATTTACCATATGTATTTTACTAGTACCTCCACTGAAAAAAATGCAAGGGAATAGGCAAATTTCCAAGGTTTTCTGGAAAAAGTTTAGGCATATGTTTTCTGGAAAAAAAAAATCTAGTGGAGGCTTTCCAGTAGAAGTTTTCTAGCTTACACTTTCCTACACATGTTTCCTCGGAAACATAAAGTGGTTTTGCGGCATGAGAATTTTCCCAAACATTTTTGGCATTTGTTGGAAATGGATTCCAACATATAAAACCTATCGGCTAAATATAGATGTGAAATTTGGTGTGTCCATCTATAGTAATAACCTATAATGCTTATATTATCACAACATTTTCCTTTGAATGGAAATTTACTGCCAAATATTTCCATAACTTATTAGATTATTGCACCAATATTTATGAGGTCAAAAACATATTCATGTGCAACATGCTTGATTGTGAATCACACGTATTAGGCAATTGATATTACAAAGTAACAATTACACATGAATTACAAAGTACGATCGGAAGGGATGCCAATGTGTAAATACTTTTAAAGCTTCTCTAATTGTTAATTGAACATCTTCTAAAACTTTTTTGGTTTTTTTAAAGAAATAAGCAATGAATTTGTAAAAATTGGGAAACGGTGAAAACAATTTGAACATGTACAAGAATGGTTCTATGACTTGTTGAGAAATACAAATTTTTTTGGAGAGTGTGGGACTTATTGTTGAGAAGGATACAATTATATTTTTGTTGCATCACAATAATGTGATACAATCTCTATGAATTCTAATGTTTGTGGCCATGTTATAGCCACCACTACTCTTTCCAAAAAAATTAATGATTGTAATATTTACCAATAAAACACAACATGAAACCTAGATTACAAATAGCATGAAACTAATATGAAGCTAAGAAGGGTGTTTTGACTTTTAAATTACCAATATAAATGCTTGCAAACATTGATTATGTGTAACATAGGTGAAACACCAAGCAAGTGTTAGGAAGGAGTTCGACATGATAGTTAATATCATCTATAGTTAACTTTATGTCTAATTAACTAAAATTAAACTATGGACGGGGAAATAGTAACCCTAGTTAATCTAATTAGGAGGACTAAAACGTTGTATAAATGCAGTAAATAATATGAAGTAGATGCAAATAAATATGCTAAGTACAATGAAACCGTAAATGTGCAATAGAGTAGAGAGAAATGGCTCAATTAATTGTTAGAGATGGTCGCACAGTGCCATAGGCCTGAGAATAAAATATGGAAGTGCAGATGAACACTCATGGACCCTACGAAGGGAAAATATAGAAGATCTTAGGTGATTGGGGCATTTGGGAGTGTACTAGGGAACCCCGAGGCGCCTTGGTCTGTAATTTGGGCACTCTGATCACTGTAAATGCTCAAAACCTACAACTGGTATGGTCGCAAGTTGGTTCCAAAATTTTCCTATTTTTTGTGTTGGATCTGCTAGATGAACTGGAAAATGACCTGCAATGCAAAGAGAAGTATCAAAACCTAGAAAAATAAAAGATGTAAATGAATGGGTCAGACTGACCTCAGCCACCAAACTAGTGGACTTATCACTGAGCGTTGCACTACATTTCAGACCCGGATGTAGTTCTGATGTGATTGTGTGTGCATGTCGTGCCCTAGGTGCTCTCGTGTCAATCACACTTTGTGAAGTAGCAAGAAATAATAATTATAGAAAATGTAAATAACATGTGTGCATGAAATAGAATAGAATTTCTCCCTCTATGCAGTGTGTGTGATTCAGATCTTCTAACCTTGATACATGGCATTATGTGGATGCAAGTGATGCAATGGATACAACTTTAGATGGAGTGATAGTAGTGTGTAATGCTAGGACCTAAGGCCCTCATTATGGTCTTATAACTTTATATTTATAGGGCTCTCAAGCTTAATTTTGTAATTAATCCTAACAAGGTCGACTGAGGAAAAGGATAAGGATGACCAGTAGCTAGAAAGGACCCAAAAAGGAGCAAGAAAGGATGTGCATAGATCGGGGTGCCTAAGGTGGGACTGGGGCACCCTGGGGTGCCCCAGTACAAGCTAGGGTGCCCTGATTTTGGGCTAGAATGACGGGGCAGTTGCGAAATGGGCAGATAAGTGTTGGAAAGTATATGGGAATGATGAAACAAAATATAAAAGAAAGATGGAAAAAGGTGGGATTAATTAATAATTTGTACACTTGAGAACCTTCTAAATAGTAGTATATTACTGGGCTAAATAATGTCTAAAGTGCATGATTTTTGTGTCTACATTTTTCCCCCACTTTATGTTGGTGAGCGGAATGCTCGGTAACATAAAGTAGATAGAGATGTGTACCTAATATCCATGTAGAGTGTAGAAGAAGACGTACCGATGGACTAGACTCAAGCGTGGAATGACAAAAAGAAAAAGGTGGAGGAGCGTGGATTCTAAAGATGAAAAATGTACATAAAAAGTGATGAGAGTGAACCTAGGTGGAACACGTGTGTAGCTACTGTTGTGTGTAGTGTACATGCATGGTTAGTAAATGCCAAAGTGCTTGTAGCGGTGTGTTATTCGTTGTCGTATGTTGTTCTCATTGTTGTTGTTGCCCCAATTTGACTGTTTATTTCTCATACGGTTAGACCTGCAAGGAGAAAATGATCAAGTAGTAAAATATATATGTATGTAAAAAATGTTGTGTAAAATACTCATGTGTAAAGTACACAAATGTAAAATATGCTAGAATAAAAATGTAAATGGAACATGTGCACCTGATCCATGTCGAGAAAAAGGGTGTAGAAGGATATCATGTACTATCACGATTTTTTTGGGCGATCTCATGCCACCCTGGCTGAAGAAGTATAGGGAGGAAATGTGTATGTCCTCTAACTCTAACTACTTCTGCTAAAATGTGTGAAGAGATCTCTGTACTATCCTATTTTTTTGGGTGATCCGATGCCACTGGACAGAGAAGTATAGAGAGGCACAACCACTATAACCCCTAATCCTATAACTGCTCTATAGAATTTTGAAGGACACCATGTCTTGTTAAGGCCGTTGTGTATGGAGTTTGTAGACTGGTCTAAACTCACTCATTGTGTGTGAACCGGTGTAAATATGTTGTGTTAGTAGAAAACCCTTAATGATGCCCCCTCTTTGGGGGCACATGTGACATTGATGAAAGGAGAATGAAGCCCCAAAAGAGGACCAACCATACTCTAATGTACATAAATCTGACCTGCAGGGGGAAAGGGAAACAATTGGTAGATACCAAGGCACGCATAAAAGGGGATGGCTAGCCAAAACAAGTGTTAGTCCAAAACACATGCATGCAAATAAAACAAGTGTAAAATATGCATACAATGTAGAAACTACCGAACAAATTAGTGTAAAAACGTAAAGAAAATAAGCAGACCACACAAAGTGGGTTTCAAACCTCGGGCATCACTTTCGATGTCACAATAAATGCAAGGCCATCATCTCCACAAACAACAGACTAGTGTGCACACAAGCAAATGGAAAATCCCACATACAATGGGAAACAACACAGAAAAGTAGAAACAAACAAGTAGTCATGGAAACATGTAATACTTAAAAACAAGTGTTGTACATGGAACACCCGTTAACATGTTAGAGTGATAACCAATATGTCAAAATGTGTATGTGTAAGTAGTATAAGATGCTAAGTACAAAATTAAACAATAACACCTAGATAAGATGAATGTGGATGCCCCCAGCGACCAGTATAGGAAGGGTAGAAGATGAGCATCCATGCCACATGTAGAGTCCAATATCTGTGATCACACTAGAAAAATGTGTGAACGTGCATGTGTGTATGATAATGACATATAAGAAAGCAATATAACATGTGTAGTAATGTGATCAGGTAAAACACTAGTAAGCAAGAGTAAATGTGCCCAAGACAATGCAATATGTATTGGATGGATGGAATGGAATGAAAAATGGAATGAAAGGAGCAACTTTCCCCCTAAGTTAATGGAATGTGTATACAGTGAGGTTTATTTTGTTTTCCCCATCACTAGTCAGGAATGAATCAGAAACAAGAGTGCATGATCAGGAAATAGTCAAGTAGTGTTGGTTATATCTAGGGCACTGCAATTAGTGTGTATATGTAGTTGTCATGAAATGCGGAATGTGGAAAGATGATGTGCATAAACCATATAGCCAAAGCATATATCATGACTTGTGTAATGTAGGAGTGATAATTTATCACTAAGCATATATCACTATAGAATGGGTGTATGGGGATGAGATGTGCGATGTGCGTGGACCCTATAGCCTAAGCGTATACCATGACTTGTTTAATGGAGGAGTGATGATTTATCCCTAAATGTATATCACTATAGAATAAGTGGATGGTGAGGAGACAGATGGAAAGATATGCGTGGACCCTATAGCCTAAGGGTATACCATGACTTGTCGAATGTGTAAGTGATGATTTATCCCTAAGCATATATCACTATGAAATGAAAACATGAAAATGGGTGATGATTTAGCCTAAAGCGTATATCACTATGCAATGAATAAGAAGGGAGTGGTGATGTACCCTAAAGTGTAGGCCACTAAAAAGTTATAAATTTGGGGTGGTGATTTATACCAAAGCGTATAACACTACAAGAGGATAGAATGGGTGATAATTTAACCTAAGGTGTATGTCACTACAAAATGATAACATGGGGGTGGTGATTTAGCCTAAAGCATATACCACTACAAGATGATAAAATGGGTGAAAATTTAACCTAAGTTGTATGTCACTAATGATGGAAATTTTGGATGAGAAAGATGTCACCTGATGAAAGTGAGGTCCATTTGATTGGTAAACCCTCAACAGTCGAGGATGGATTGAGGAACTACAGTTCATCATAGGGTGATGAGATCAGCGCGTAGAAGACAACGTAGTATAAACAAACAAGTTATGAATATGTGATGTAAATGCATGGTGTGGGAAATGCAATATAGGATGTGTAATTTATATAGAATATGTAATGTGTGAGATGTAATAGTAATTGGACATAAAAATGGAATATGTAAGTATAATAAGATGAAACTAGACCCATATGTAATGGAATCTAGTGTAGTATGTAGAATGCATATGATGAATAGATGCACTATGTGAAGAAGACAATGTAAGTAAGGTATGATGTGTAGATGATGCACTATGTAGATATAGGTGTAGAATATGTAATGATCACGAGTAAAGCTAGACCCATGTATAATGTGACCTAGCGTAAATATAAAATGTAAGAAAGAGATGTAAAACAAGATGTAGATGATATGTCGACTAGTGTAGCATGTATGATATAGATGATGTATATATGAATAATAGATGAGAGATGTATATGATAATGTAGGATGTGGGCAAAGTATGGAAAATATGATAGAATGTAAAATGTGTAGAAGCTAGAGTACAATGTATGGGGTTTAGTGTAATGGTAATGCCTCAACAGTCCAGTGTGAAACAAAGCATAAGAGTGTGTCATCAGGTAACGAGGGTGATAGAATGTATGATGAATATGAATATGCTATGAGATTAATGTATGATATTACAAAATTAAAATATAAGTGGATGGTAAGATTAGGGGGGGAGCGTAAGTCAAGTGATATTCCCCCAATGGTAGGGTGGGAAGGGGTTATGTGAACTTGTCAAGGAGATCGTCGTCCTCTGGTTCAAAGTCAAATGGCTCTAGATTGGTGACATGGTTTGCAAAAGTGGTAGGTTGATAATGTAATGATCTAGTAAAACGTAGATGATACATGCCCATATCATATTATTTTTCAATGAATGGGGGATGTGGGAAACCGTGAGCGTACCATCGAGTGTAGGTAGGTGAATAGAAAAGAAAGGAACTATTGCAAATGAAAATACCACCAAAAGGCATGGGGAATGAGATATAAGTGTGACTTGGGTCTAAGTTACCTCCGATGTAAGTAATCCAAGAGTCCCCTAACCTATTATGAGTAAATAAGAACAAGGGATGCACGGGAGATAGACTAAAATATCAAAGACACACAAACCATAAGTGGTAGTGAGAGTGAAAAAACCATAATGTAGATGAGTGGCGTGAGTACAAGCTTGAGGTCCTCTAAAGTAAAGCAAAGATCACCCTCAAGAAGTGGTAAATGAGACAGATCATCCATAGGTTGAGGTTTATTTGTAGTATTAATGCAAGGGATGAGAAGACTAGTGTGAGGGTCATAAATGCAATATTGATATGGATCACGATCTTGGAATATAGTATAGTTAACATGCTCATGTAAGAACTTGAGGAAACTACGTACTATAGAAGCAACATATTGCACGGCATGAAGACATGGCCTTCCTAGAAAGCAATTATATGAGAAAAGAAAATCGATGAAAAATAAGACTATAGGAAGAGTTTTAGGAACTACACTGAAAGGTAAGGTAATGTGGCCTAGACATGGACGAATAGTACCATCATAAGCATAGAGTCAGATGGAAGAAGAGATAATGTCACAATCAGAAAAACCTAAAGCCTAGAGAAAGGACATAGAGCACAAATTGAGATCATACCCATTATCGATAAGAGTGCACTTAACAACAACATTGTAAATGTGAGACATGATATAAAGTGGTGGGTCATTGTCAAAGGGTGGAATGTCAGTCGGAGGATGAGCCTGGAATGTTATATGTTGGGAGAAGGCCTCAGCAAATGTGTCATACATGGAATCTGGATGCATGTCAATAGAAACATTGGTAGTAGCAAAGAGGGTTTGAACACAATGAAGAAAATTAAGATGGGTAAGCAGATATTCAGTTACGGAGATATTCATAATGGCTAAATGTAAATGAAAAATCCTATAAGGTTCTAGCAAGATCTACATTAGGTTCACCAAAATGATTAACAAAAATAAAACCTACATGGAGTATAGAGGTATTAATGTTAATCTAACTACAAGGACTAAAACTTTGTAATAAAAGGACTAAAATAATATAGAATAAATGTAATTAATTACTCTAAGTGAAATGAAAACATACATATGTAAGTACAGGAGGAAATATGACTTAGCTGATTAAAGGTGATTGTCGCACAGTGTCACAGATCTGAAAATAGAATCTAAAAATGTAGACGATCACTCAGGGACTCTGTGAAGATAAGATCTCAAAGATTTGAAATTACTGAGGTGCCTGGAAGGGTTATAGGTTCCCTAGGGCACCCTAGTTTGTAGTTTGGGTACTTTGATATGTGGAAAAGCTCTAAACATTATTCTTCTATGGTCATAAGTTGGCTCGAAAACCTTGGCTATCTCTCACACTAGATTCGTGAGATGACTTGTATGATGCCCTGCAATACAAACAGAAGTATCAAACCCTAGAAAGAATAAATATGTAAATGAATGGGTCAAAATGACCTCAGACACCAAACTAGTGTTCATATCATTGAGCGGTGCACTACATTTTAGACCCAGATGTAGTTTTGTTGAGTGTGGCCATGTTGTCCCCTAGGTTCTCTCGTGTCAGTCACACTTTGTGAAGTAGCAAGCAATAGTAACTATAGAAAATGTAAATAGCATGTGTGCATGGAATAGAATAGAATCCACCCCCTATATAGTGTGTGTGATGTAGATCTCCTAGCCTTGATGCATAGCACTATGTGGATGCAAGTGATGCAATGGATGTAACTATAGATGGAGTGATAGTAGTATGTGACACTAGGACCCTCATTATGGTCTTATAACTTTATATTTATAGGGCTCGTAAGCTTAATTTCGTAATTAATCCCAAAAAGGGTGAACGAGAAAAGGATAAGGATGATAAGTGAATAGAAATATCCCAAAAAGAAGCAAAAAAGGATGTGAGTAGATTAGAGCACTCATTGTGGGACAAGGACACCCTGACGTGCCCCAGTATAGCCTGAGGTGTCCTGATTTTTGGATAGAATGAGAGGGAAGTTATGAAATAGACGGATAAGTGTAGGAAAATATTCGGGAATGATGAAATAAAATATAAAATAAATATGGAAAAAGGTGGGATTAATTAGTACTTTATTCACTGGATAACCTTCTAAATCATAGTATAAGACCGGGCTAAATAATGTTTAAAGTGCATAATTTGTGTCTACACCGGACTGTCCTCAGATGCCATAATGGTTGACTTACAACTAAGCATTGCACTACATCTCAGACCAAATGTAGTTCTCTGTGTGTGGAAATATTCCCTAGGTTACTCTTGTGTGTGTCAGCACTTGAAGAAGTGAGAAATTAGCTAGATGTAGAATCTAAATAATGTGTGCATGGAAAGAATAGAATCCCCTACTAGTAATTGTTATACAGATGAACTACCCTTTGTCTCTTGTGATGGAGTGAGATGGATGTAAATGAAGCTATGAATTCATTTGATGGATGCAAACTTAGGTGGAGCTAGTATATGTGTAGTGTTTGGTCCCTTATTATGATCACATTAATTTATATTTATATGATTCCTTTGTTTAAATTTCATAATTAACCACGAAAAGGCCGACTACTAACAAGATAATAAGCTCAAATGACTATAAATGACCCAAAAAGTCTGACCAAAGTTCAAAGAGAAAAATGGCACCCAGAGGAGACGAGGGCACCTGGTGCTGACGTCTTAGTTGGGCGGCGGTGTCCAGGATGACAAATGTCAATAGGTGAAAAGACAGACTAAGCAAGTAAGAGTGAAAGAATGAAAGTAGAAGCATAAAGCAAAGAATTGTGGCCAAAGACAGGGGTCAATTATTACTTTTATTACTTAAGAACCATATGAATAGTAGTATGTGATCAAGATTAGATAATTAGCCAAAGTTCATGATTTTGTCTCTATAATAGGACCAAATAACTACATTATGTATTTCCCTTATTTGACTATATGATCTTGACTCAAATTTTATGTCTCAGAGCTTATTGCATTGTAGTTCTAAGCAACTTTATATTCCCTCCATTTGTCTATAAATATGCTTCATTTTATGTCATTCCTATTTGTAAAACCTACCATAAAGTATAATGAACTACAAAAAGTAGAAACCCTACATACTTCTAATACCCTTCATCATTTAATATTAAATAACAAAAAGATAAATTCATTTCGTCCATGGTGAAGTTGGACTTACCTTTTTGATCAACCCCTAACAAGATTCTTTATCCAAGTGTTGTAATACATGCCCTTGAGATCAAGACTAATCTAGTTATTGGTCAAGGCGCATGAGTAAGTAAGAATGTGATATAAGAGAGCCATGTCTAAGTTCCCAAACTGTGTCTCTTCTTGACACAATGATATTAGGCTAAGTATAGAGTAGAAAATGTACCCAACATGATAGTAATGTGTTGTAGTTTTCTTTAGCTAATAGAATAAAAACTTTTCTCCATTAAGGAACTTTAAGGATCCTAGGAGTTATTTTTCTTTAAATAATACATCTCTCCAGAACTTGTTCTTGCTTATAAGTGCATGAAGAAATAATATTTAACTTGGTCGAGTGGTTTATAACTATATTAATCACTATCCTAAATGATGTCTAATTTATTTAGGAAGATCTATGAGGCCCTTGAGTTTTTTTGGATTGATATTTAGAATATGATCTTATAAAAGTGTTAGGTGAGTATGAAATGTTATGTTGGTATTATTATATATTACTTTTTAGGTTAAAAATATGATAAATGTTACTTAAGGAAATGAGTTGTAAAATTTCCACCAAGGAATTGAAATTTTCAAAAGTCCACATTAACAAAATCATCCTCTTCCATATAAACCTTCATAGATTAATTTTTCTATTTTTTATATTTTTTTTCCCTCAAAGTGGTGTAAATGAATTGGAAGCTTAACATTTTCCATCTAATTTACAAACTCAACTTCTAAACCAAAATTCCAATCTTCTTCCCTATTTACCATTAATAATTTTTGAATAAATGGGCATACTCAAGAATTCCTAAATGAGACAAACCTTACTTATCACAACGACATATCTACATTTTCTTATTTCTATATTACACACCAGTTGCGCACAGTTCAATGGACATCATAATAACAAACCCTTTCACTGTAAAAATAAGTTAGTTTTGAGAGTCTAGCCATGTATATATGAAGATTACAAGTTTTATTTATCAAAGGACATTCCAACAATCCATAGCACTAACTCTTACAACAAGAGTGAAAATTTCACTTCAACTTTGAAAACCAAAATTATCCACATATAGAACCATCTTACAAGAGAAGAAACCTCATGACTTAATCCTTGTCAATGCCTGTTCAAAATACAAAGTTCTTTCAACATTTACCACGCAAGAATTTCCTTTACATCACACGAAAGCTTAAATTAATTAAATATTATTACAACATATAAAGCATGGGGGTTACAGAGCTTCATACCAAAATGCACAAGATAAGACTTTACAAGGCTCCATTTCATGCATTGAGGAGGATACAAAAACTAATGCAACACTGTAGTTGTTACAAACTACATACACATATCCCAAACATGGGAGACTTACAAAGGACACAAAAAACACTTAATATAACAATATCCACATGAGATTTAGAAGTAGGTATCTCCCAAAATTTGGTGGAATGTACAATAATTTCTACATAACCAAAAATGCTCCAATGATATTCAAGATTTACACTCCACATCACATGTACATCAATATAAATGTCATGTACACACACAACATGAGAAAGGCTATGATTCACCACCCAATTTATATTGTATAATTGTGTATGCCTTTGTGTAACAGGTGGAAGACATGGTATTCTCCCCCAAGCCCATGGGAGAGTGTGTGCTACATAAACACAAACACACACACAAAAGGGAGAGAGTAATAACAAGCACACACACACACACACACACACACACACATGTATTTATGTACATTTATACACACACATAGATTCATGGAATGAAAAACTCCCTAGCACCAAATTCATCCTCAACAAGGGGAATGTCTATAATTCCAGACATTTAATAGTTTTCAAATATGTGGACCAACCATATGATGCATTGAGTTAAAAATATTCCTAAATGCTTTTATCCCTAACAAAATAATCACCCTGGTGATCATTAATGTTCTCCTCAATTTCACCTCCTTTCCTCCTTGGGAGGATTTGAGTGTCTATAAATTTGTATTGGGTAGTGCATGATTCCTTACTTCAAGGATGAGGAAGGGGGTTACACACCATTATGATACCAACTTCCCCACCTCAAACCATTGAGTAACAAAAGATAATACCAACATGTCTAATTCCCATCAAGCGACGAGGTTTAAGAGGAACTGAAATCCATCCCTTTGGTCCCAAAAATAAACTGAATTTCAAGCCATTGATGGATGGAATACTTTTTGAGAAGCAATTGCAACACTATAATGGACATTGATTTGAAATCTGTTTGAGGACTGTAAAATGACACAATATTGAAGGATCAAAAGGTTTTACCTCCTAAAAGCTCTCAATCTCTAAGATTCATCGTAAGCGACATTCTCCAAATCCTTGTCCAAGATAAGAGTCCAACTTCAATGTAGAGTTAAACATTAGCACCTGAAAATGACACAGTTCAAAGTTTTCTTTGTCCCCCAAGGGAGTTTTGAAGAAAACAAAGTAATCTTGGTATCACAAATGAGGTGACATGTGTCACCCCTGTCATTCCCTCCAAGCCAAGATTCCCTAAAACAAGTGAATGATGAAAGATAAAGCATTACATTTAAGCATTACTCCCCCAAATTGGAAAAATTTGAGAAAATTAAAACCTATACCATTGTAAAAATTTCACAAAACACAAGCCCTTGTGTTGCATATTTGCTCATTTTTACATGTTAATTTTTGACTAAGAATCTGATTTGGAATACTAATGTTGATTTTTAAAGACATCCTTTACACATGTATATGAATTAGTACCAAAACAAATCCATCAAATTGTGTCATAGAAGCATCAGTGTACAAAATAATTAATCTATGAAAATTATGTGCATCAATTACCAAACTGGACGACCATTTTGAAGGTCTTTGGAACTGCTAATATAGGCATACGTGATCATATTCTATGTTCCAATAAACTGGAACGTTTGTGTCATATACATTTTATGTATGACCATATTTAAATGCTTAGATAAATCCTTTTCAGTTTTAATTAGAATTGTATAGGGTGTGCAATACCTAGAAAAATCAGTACAAACCTATGTAATATGTTTGATTGAACCCCATGAATTTAGGACCTCAACAAGGTCAGTAACTGATGTGGTTCACTAGACAATCAAGAATAATCATGTATCAAGATTGATTCAAGTTTTTTTTTGTCAATCATGATAAGGAGTGACAATGTGGGTTTGAATCTCTGTGTGA
This sequence comes from Taxus chinensis, assembly GCA_019776745.2. Lineage (NCBI taxonomy): Eukaryota > Viridiplantae > Streptophyta > Pinopsida > Cupressales > Taxaceae > Taxus > Taxus chinensis. The sequence continues at coordinate 177,136,456 of CM034157.1, read as the reverse complement.
AAAAAGTTACATTTTTCCATATATCCAAATCAAAATTCTTTTGATCAAAGCCTATTCATAGTACATTTCTCAATTTCATGCTCTTCATGTTCCTCCTCGGAATGAGAATTCAATTAAAGGAGTGCCTATAGATTTGATATTGATCATGATACTGCTGACTATATTATGGACATTATTATAGTTTTGATTTAGTATGGTGTTAGATGTCAGATCATGGATTATTGTTGACTCTGATTCATATAAGATGCATGATGATTGTTAGAGACATTTTATATAGATGTTGACATGCTGTTGGACGTGGTTATATATATATATATATATATTTATGGATGTTGTTAGGACATGGGATATTTGGATATATTGAGTAGACCGAGAAAATTGAATTTAAAATTGATGATTATATAGTTGCTGATGAAATTGTAAGTGATATTGTTGATTGTCTGGATGTTGTTGTGATTCATATATATATTGATGATTTTGAAATTATATTATATTCATTTGGATGTTCTGATATGGCCACGAGGCCGAAGGGGTATTTGTATTGTGCAGGTTAAAAATATCACAATAAACATCGGGGGATTGGAGACCAACCAAATTTGAATTCTCTATGAATTCAAAAAGGTCACCATGGCAACTTGTATTGTTTGTGTGTGTGTGTTTTGATTGTTAGGGATTCCCATGGGGGGATCACCTTTAAATGTGACCAAGGGTTATGTGTATTTATTTATTTGGCTCCTTTTTATTGTTGTTTGTATGTGTTTATTAAGTGATATTTTTACCCTTTCATTATTTATTAATTGTGGTAAATTAATGTGAGTAAACATGTTGTTAAAATTAATTAATCAAATTGGGACATAAGAAAGTAATTATTAGAGTTGTTGGCCTAAAATTAAAGTGTTGTAAGAAATGTGTAAGTGATGTGTAAATTAATTTTGGAGTATGAAACACTCCACCTCCTTTTGAAATTCGAATTTGTCCTTGGAGGCTGATTTTGGAGGCTTGTGGGACAAGTTAAACTTGTCCCATACCTCTTAAATTTGCATGCCAACCTTACCTATGGTTGGAGGGTTTAAATCTAGCCTTCATTATGCATTTTTGTAGGTCAGGTTATATACTTTAATTGCACTTTATTACATTCTTTCCGTTTCAGTCCTTATGGGGTGTGGGTTTGATTTGAGTGTGTAAGTAAAATTGTCATTTATTGACCCACTTATTTATTGTGCCTTGGAGCTTGAAGTTGACTTATGAGTTGGAGTTGAGGATGTGTGATGTGGCATCCTACATGGATCCACCTCATCCTCTTCTCTTCCCTTCTATATATTCGAAATTCCTTGGCTTGTTTTTGGGGGTTGTTTTGGGTTGCTTCACTTTTGGAGACTTCATTTTGGGTGAATTTTTCTTGGGTTTTGGAGCTCTTGCTTGGAGAAGTTTTTTGGAAGATTGTTGCATGCTTGTTGATTGTTGATTTTGGATTTGTTAGCATTGGAGAAAGCTTGTTGTTTTGGAACTTGGAACAAACTCCATCATGGAGAGGTAAGAGCTTGGCTCTTGAAATACTCTTCTTTTATTGTATGCAAATGTGAATGGTTGAATGTGTGAATGTTTTGGTTTATATTGTGGGCTGTTGGGTAGATGGCCTAGGGATGGTGTAGGAGAAGACTATGGGGTTATTTTGTGGGAGGCATAAGTGTTTTGGGGAGGTATAAGTGTGGAGGGAGTTGGGATTTGGGTTCCACCTTACAAAGAAATAGCTTGCATTTCTTTACTCATTATGGGGTGCCATAAGAGGTTGGGGAGGCATAAGGAAATGTGAGGAATAAGGGGTACTTGGGGGAGGCATAAGGGCATGTCAGGGATTTGAAATGATATATATTTTGGTGGTTTGTTCTCAGGTGGTGATACCCATTTCCCCTTTGGGAGGCATAAGCAACATCCCCCATAGTTTCTTGCTCCTTTGGCTTGCATGATGAAGCCTGAGTGTTGTTTGTTGTTTTGTTCTGTGGTGGAAAACTGCAGTTTTGTTTTGGACTGTGTTTTGAATGTGAAATTTGCATGTGTGTTTGTGGAAGCCTGTTGTTGCCATGAGTTGAATCACATCTTCCATTGCTTTGTGGTTGGGGCTCGGGGGCCAATGAAGAAGGATGGCTTCTCCTTGTCATTGGATGTCTTGGTTGGGTGGAGAGCGTTGCCTTTCCCCTGCTCTTGTTGTGATCAGAATTGGAAGAATGATAAATCTACATGTTGTTGTTCTGGAGCAAAGGAAAATGAAATAAAATAGTTGACAGTCCCTTGTTGAGATAAATCTTATTGTAACCTTCCCACTTGAAGTGGATGAACTTGTATATGTTTTGTAATGGAAATATGTTGTATTGAATATGAAAGTTGTAAGATTAAAATGTGAAAGAGATATACTCCGTTTCTGTTCTTTTGAAAGAAATAATTGTATTCTGTATGATGAATTTGAAGAATGAAAGAAAGAAGTTGTAAGTTGTATTTTTGGGAACCAATAAATGATTATATTACCTTTCTCAAATTTCATTGTGGTATTGAATCTGATCATTTAAATGTATTTGAAATCTCTGTTTGAAAGGAAGAAATGCGTGTGAGGAAAACACAGAGCTCTGTCTTTTGAAATGTGTAAAATTAGAAATCAGAATTGCATTTTGGTTTTGAATAGTTTGATTTGAATCAACTAAATGTATTAGATTGGAATTGGAATGTATCCTAATACTTGGAAGAAGAAAATGGAAAATAGATCCTTTCGAATTAGATCTCTGTTAGACATTTTCAAACTGGCAAATAATTATCAGAAAATGTACAGAACGACCCTGCAGACTAGGAAAGACATTTGAAACATTAATACAAGCTAAGAAAGATCAAAACGATCCCACACAAACTATAATACTTAAGAAATTTTCATAGAACCTTTCAAAATCGGGCTCAAACAATTTCTCAGTCATTTTTGCTGTTAAATTGGGGAAATTTGAATTGATCTTCAATCAAACAATTTAACCCTTGAAATCTATTCTAAAATATTCCAAGTAAAATCCTCCATGCCTTTTTGGCAAGTGGAAAAAGAATTAACGACAAATTTGAACAAAATTGATAAGTTAAAAATACCAGTTCACTTTCTAAGTGACAGAAAGATGTTTTCTCAAAATTGACCCTTTAAACTTTATCAAAATCAAATTCCTAAGGTTTCTGTGAAAAGAGGACATTGAGAGCTTTCCAGAAAGTCCTCGTTTGGCGAAAACTGAATTTCCAATCAAAAGTTATGGCCTTTTGAAGTTTTTACCTCATTTCGGGCTCAAAATAATCTAACTGTCAAATTTTAAATGAATAAAATATTCTTGGGCAGACCCGCGGGCTAAAACTTTCCTGTTTTTGATTTTTTTCCAAAACGTGCAAATTCATGAAGTTTCCCACCACTCCGCTAATCCGCAAGCCTTCATTTTGTCTAAAAATGATCTAAGTCCAAAAAGTTAATTTGGCAATTTTGCCTTCGTGGCCCCGCCGCCCCACAGCCAATCATTGATTGACACGTGCCTTCATTGGGCGTCGCGGAGGCTCAGATTGATTTTAACCAATCATTGATCCCCGACACGTGGCCTTCCACGTTGGGCATCGGCGGAGGTGCGGAAAAAAAAAAAGGATAAAATTTCTTAAAATTCTCATGGCCCACCAACCCATAGACTTTCCACCAGAATTTGGAAATGCCGAAAAGTCACATGTGTTCCCTTAATCAGACTCATGGGAGCGGAGGAGGCAAATTGCACTTTTGTCCCAAAAGGGAAAAAGCGCTAAATGTCTTCCTTATGCTCTGCCGGCCCACATCTGGGAAAAAGTTTTCTTCCCCACTTCCCCGCTCCACTGGTCTGTTTTCTCCTCTGGGAAAATTTTCTCTCCAAAGTCCGCAGGCTCAAGTTGGGGAAACTTTTCCTCCCAGGCCCGCAGGCCCGCTCTTGGGAAAATTTTCACCCCAAGTTCCGCCAGTCCATAACTTGAGAAATATGAGGAGTTAGGAGGACTTCTTTATATCACCGGAAAGGTGAGGAAATTCCCTACCTAATGGGAATGTTTTTAGGAAGTTTTAATTGCATTAATCATGGGAGAAATCAAATTGAATCTTTAACCGAGTTCTGGGAGTGGGTAAGTAAGAATTTACTCTGATGATTTTAAATATGTATTCTTTTCCCCACTGTAATTAAACCTTGCTCTTGTCTTAGATCTTGTGGAATTAAATACCTTGGGTATTTAATTGTTTTGGTCCCTTAACCCTAAAATTTTAATCAGGGAATATTTAGCTAAAATGTCAATGTAATCAGTGATTAAATTAAGCCCTAAGGAGATTTGAGCTAGGTGTGGACTTATTACACTTGTTGTTTTATAATGTGGAATTAGTAATTATTATAATGGGAAAAGTTATCAGTTGAATTTAATTTTCCTTGAGACTTTGGTCATTAACACTTTTTAAAAAAAAATTATTCCATAATTTTCTAACTAAACCTAGGTTGTTCATGGGTCTCAAGTGGGTTGTTTTAGCGGGCGTTACACTTAGTATCAGAGTCATGGGTTCAAAGCTTGGACCCTTGGGCACACTAGAAAACTTGAGACATGAACTGTAAACCTAGCACACTTTTGAATCTAAGAAAACAAACTTGTTTGAAAATTGAAAAAGAAATGCGTATGAAGAAATATTACATTACTCTGTTCATTTGAACTACCAAAATTAAAATAATAATAAAATAATAAGTTGTTTGAATTGTTGTACTCGCTCAGTGGCATTTTTTCTTAACCCGGGTAACTAAGAATTTCAAATTAAATTGATTTTTTGTGAACTTCTAGTGTAGTGGAAACTTGGTTCCCCTTTGAAAATGTGTTGTTTTACAAGTCCTAAAACTTGATTTAATTGTATGATGCATTAAGCCCTTTGTTGAGACCCTTCCTTATTGGAGTTGTTGGAATGATAAATTGTATGGTGTGAATCTTGTGGTTGGACAATAGTGGTTGTGTCCTGGGGTCGGGAAGAGTTAATTAGAAGCTGCTTAGAGCTTCCTTCCTTCAGTAGTTAGGAAAGTTGGTCTGGTTGTCAGTTTTTCATTTTGTTACCCGTATGGGAGAGTGGACATTAAGTCTGGGTGTAGTTTATGACCCAATCCTATGCATGTGTCCTTGGAACTGACCTCGAGGCAGAGTACCCCTATTGGCGGCCATGAAGGGCTGCAAAGTGAATGTGGTGTTAACATTTTGTATTTTACATTCGTAAACTTGTGTCATTTTATCAAGGACCAACATCTTATTTTATGATTGGATTGAGAAGCTCTGAGGCTCTTCTAGTTATTTATATTTTTGTGAGAATTTTCAGACTTTGCAATGCGGCTACTTAGCCACTTTCCTTGATTGGCGATATTTCTTGGACTTTATTTTGATTGGTGACTCGGAGCTCGTTATGTTGTTGGCTGCTTAGCTAAACGTTACATGGATTTCTTCTTGCATGATGATGAGCTGGTTCTATGCTACTTGTATTCATACATTTTGTCATATGGGGGTACACCCTAGGTGTCTTGAATGTCCTCTTAGGTGCTTAAAGTTATGCCTTGGTTTTAGATGCACAGGAACCTTGAGTGTATCTAGGATCTTAGAGTGACCTTTTCATTACTCGACCTTGTTGGGAAGAGAGTTCATTGTGTTGTGCATTCTAGTTGGCAGCCTGTTAGCGGTGGTGGTGATTCTCTTACAATCCATAAGAGCTTGAACCTCGTCAGAGTAGAGGTGTTTAATTGTGGGTTGATGAATTATGGTGGGATCGGTTTGCTTTTGGCTGGCTGTGGATGTTAGTGGAAAAGTGTTTGTCTGGTAGTGGCTTCTCTTCGATGGCATGCTAAGTTTTATCAAGAGTTCCTCATTTCATTATATTAAGTAGTGACTTGAGGATTGTATGCATCTTGGTAATTATGGTTAGATTTAATCCCATTCGAGTATTGTGTGTAAATTAAGTGTGTCTGTTTTCCCTCTTGACCTATAAATAAGTCTACCCTTTCCTTAACTTTTTTTAGTTACTATGAATAATACTCTATGACCTATTAATTTTGGATTACGTGGAGACACTTATGGATGCTTTGAGTCTTTTGGACCATGACGTTGGTGATGATAGTGTAATTAGACCTTGATAATTTAATCTCGGTGGTATTTTATAATGTGATTCTCTTGCGAAACTGTAACTCTTGGTCGTAAAGCCATGTTGAATAAGATGGTTGATTGTCTGCTTACATTTGATGCTTCTAATGAGTATGTGGTGTTCTTATAGTTAAAATATTTCCTTGTCATTTTGATTGCTTGGTTGGTGGTATCCTGTGGTAATATGGGTGTAGATTTGAAAACTTTCCTTGTCTTATCAGGTGAGTAAAATATTTTTGCCAAAACAACAAACAGTGTTAAACCCTAGTAGATCAGTAAAAGTAATTATGCTTCCTTAATGGGTCTTCCTCGTAACTTCTTTTGAGAACTTGTAGAAACCCACTAGGAATGTTTTATGATACTTGTAATTAGTGGAAAAATCTCGAAATATTGTTGTGATCCATGTTGGTTGATTGTTTCCTAGTTCTTACCAAATTAATAATGTGCTTTCTATGTTGAACGTCCCTTGTTTCCTTAGAATTAAAAATGTGATGTGTTGAATTACCTCTCTCTCCCATAAAAGTAATAGTGTGATATGTTTACCGTTCCTTCTCATTAAATTTTTTTTAATTGACAAATTGACTCACCCAAACATCATAAAACTGTAATTGAGGAGATTTGGCCTTGAAGCTTAACAAATAAACTGGAACATAGAAAGAGAAAATGGTCCTTGCTTTAACCTTGGTAGATTAATAGAAGGAATAAAAACCATGTAGAAGAACAGAAAAGGAAAAAAAATTTGTCCATCTACCTCCCCTAGGAGTAGAATAAATATTTTGTTTGTCCGCCTATACAGAATGGTGAGATATCATGGCCACCTTAGTGGTGATCCTTATAACACAAACATGTGATATCAGAATAAAAAGGAATATTTTAATTAAGAAAAATCGTAAAGGAATGTGCTAGGAAAAATGAAACTACAACTTTTGACTTAATTAGTTGAGTTATAAAATAAGTAAGATTTATGTGTATTGAGTGCAATGTATAGTTGAACCTGTAGTTCTGTCGCCTACCTGAAATTGTGAAACACCTGGTGGATAGTAATGTGTTCTAGTTGCTTAGTACTTCTTGTTCATAGATGTATGTGCCTTTCTTGTGGGAGTTTTGGGTCATCATACCCTTATCATCCCATAGCTCGACGAATGTGAGTTGTGGTCCTTTTGGATTGAGACTTATCTGTTGTTTGAGAAGCAACCTCCTTGCGTGTTGTCTTGTCCTTGGAGACCTAAGTTATTGTAATTTTAAGGCAAACATATGTTAAGGATATAAAATAACTTCGGGAAGTCTTCTTTTCTTCATATTTTCTTGGGTCACCTTGTTGTTGTTGCCCCTTTTCCATTAGGATGGAAAGTGCAAGATGATGTTATTCACTTTTGATACGATGCACCCTTGGATTGTAATTGGACCCCGTGTTACTTGTTCTTCTCCCTAGCGAGTGGTCCTTGGTGTTTCTTGTGCTCTCTTTATGGTTATTCCGAGCTTGAGTAGGAAATAAGATAAATAAATCCCATTGTGCTATAATGTATGGTACTTGTATTGATATGTTAGTTGCTAGGGGATATATATATATTATGGGTTGATGGAGATGTTGACATGTGGCACACATCCCCTTGATTAGTTTATATGATATGGGCTCATATAAGAATTACGTTATATTGGGTAATGAGTCGGACTACATTGGGATTAGGTGTTACCCATCCAATTAAAGAGTAATGTATGTCTATATAAAGGAGAGTGAGTATCATTATGAGTCCTGTCAGTGGATATGAGTTGAAGTACAATCTACTTGGTAGAGGTATATTTGAGGTGTCCCCCTCGAAGTTGATTCCCATGTTAGGATATTGTGGAGTTACTCCTTCCTTAAGGATGTTATATCTATGGTGGATGCAACTACATTATGGGTAATTTTATCTGCTTGATAGTGTTTGTATATGAATTGGGACTCTTGGCCCATCCATAGTATCTTGTGACTTGTGTTATCTTATGCAAGGCTTATTGATTTAGGATAAGAAAAGACTCTTGAACCTAGTGGTATCAGAGCAGTCGATTTCGGCAAAAATTAGGGGATCCAAACCCTAATTTGTAAAGAATGATATATATTTTTTAATTAGCTGATAATATTTTCTCTAATGTTTACCTATATTTGAGAAATGGTTTTGAGCTAGCTACAATAAAAAAATTAGAATTCTTAAATTTGTTTTGTGGAGTGAAAGTGCCATTTTTAGGGTGAGTTCACCTAAATGAGTGCATTTGACGGGTTGCATTGTGTGGAATTAATTTTCTATGATGTTTTACCAGAATTGTGAGTCCTCTTCAATACATTGTGGTTATTAATTTCAATACATTTTGGTATCCGAAATTTGACAGACCCATATTGCAATATTTTTAGGTTTTACAATAATATTGGCCTACATTTTCCAATTTTCAGTATTTCTTTGATTTTTTTACATATCCAGAAATCTCTCACAACTTTAGACAGGGGTTTCTTCTTTGTGGTTTTAGATTGGAGGCTAAATTATAGATGGAATCATCGGGTCAAACATTGGTCAAAGGAGTAAGTTTCCAGAAACCCTAATGTTGTGCATCATGGATATACCAGTTTTCTATGGTAATGGGGAAATTAATGCAAAAAAATGGTGGATTAACTACTTTAAGAAAATGTATTTTGAAATATTTTTTAGTATGTTGGCATGTGTGTCCAGTGCTCCCCATGAATTTCCTGACATGGACTAACCAAGTCTCATAGATCCTAGGACTCTGGTGATTGTATCAGAGACTAACACCTATGCACATTTTAGTCTAACGACAATCGTGGGGATCCAGACAAATAGTATCAGAGCATTACAGGTCTCGAGTTTGAATGACTCACTTGGGTAACACTGAGGGGGAGAGTGTTTGCATGTGTGTCTATAGTTGCTCCCTGTGAATTTTGTGACATGGACTAACCACCTCTTGGGTAGATTTCTAACTCTAGCGATTGTATCGGAGACTCAACAAGAGATGGGATTTTGGTCTAATGGAAATCATGGTCCAACATAGTATGCGTCACTTTTTACCTTCATCTTGGTAGGAACCATCCACCCACATAAGTATATCTTTACAATGGATATAGATTTCAGATTGTGAAACCTTATGCAAAATCTGGGAGAAAATGAAAGACACTCATGTACCCATCTTAGCATTGTATGGAAAAAAATGAAACATAATTTTGTTAAATCCCAAAACAATGATGTTAATGATCATGCCCTTTTGTGCCAATGTGAAAATGTAAATGCATTCCAAATGGTAAAATGCTACTACACATGATAGTTGTATTTTAAACTATCAGGATGCCCCCCACATATTTTAGTACTGAAATGTAGTGTATTTTCATATTGAAATTGGGTATATGTCCCTGAATCTATTCCATAAGACTCGTAGCAGTAACTATATATTTTATAAAAATAGATGTAGCTCAAAATCTATATGTGCAAACAAAGCATATTAAGAAAGCTCAAGTGGATAGTAAGAATATTCAAGTTTTTGAAGAGTTAAAACTCTCTATGGATAAATATGTTCTATCCTCTGCTAGATGGTTTTTTTCTTTAAATATGGACTACTATGAATTATTTTTCTTGAATATCCCATGGTTATGTCGATATTGGGAACTAATTCCATCGTAATATGTGCATCTATAATATATCTATGTCCCTAAATTGTATTGATATTCTTGTGATAACCACATTACATTGCAAGATGTCCCCTCTTTTTAGGCGAGTGAGATAAATTAATATAGTTGAGGATCAACTTGAAGAGGAATTTGAAGATGTTCCTATATCAAGGGATATAAGGATATATTCAGAAGAAGAGGTTGTAGAAAAAGATTAAATAGAATTAAAAAGGTCATCATCATGTCAGAGACTATCTCTCTAAAGAAATTACATCGTATAAATTATGGCACACACAACAAACATGTAATTATACAATCATTAAAACACATTGAGGATACCAAGGTTGCAACATATCAATGTCACCTTTATAATGTCATAAAGAAGACCAAAGAATCATGGAATTAGTGTCAGGCCACATAAATAAGGACTACCATGGTCATACAGAGCTAAAGGGAAAATGGAGGAGCAATAATCAAGGATATACAGGGACATCAATAGAGCCACAATTATATGCACATCAAATCACAGGACATAATTATTATGGCCATGCATGGATACCGAACAGGATCACAAGATAAGAAGATAGGATAGAATCTAAATGATTCCAATGGAATATGGAATGAGGTTTGGAGTAACATCACCCACTAGGATTTCATATAGGTGGTTTGATGATCGAGCATGGTCCCAAAATAAATGTGCAATAATTTAAAGCACACTCATTATATGGCTATCTTCTTATGTTTCGAGGACGAAACATGTCAAAGAGGGAGGCAATGCTATGTACCTTGGGATATGATAATATAATATCTATGGGTTAATGGAGATGCCGACATGTGGCACACATCCCCTTAGTTATATGTATGGGTTCACATAGGATATTAATTATATTGGGTAATGGGTCAGCCTACGTTGGGATTAGGTGTTAAAAATGGTATCCTATGTTAAAGGATGTGAGTAATGCATTATGAGGGAGGGATGTATGAGTTGATTACTATTTGGTATCAGAGGTATATTGGAGGTGTCCCCCTCGAAGTGGATTCCCATCTTGGAAGATTGTGGAGTTACTCCTTCCTTAAGGAGCATTGTATGGTGTCGCCCTACCTTAAGGGTATTATTCTGCATATTTGGGCATCTTGGCCCACCCATATCTCTTGTGTTGATGTTATCTAATCCTGCAATTTATTGTATTTATTACTAGAACTAGGCTAATTTATCCACATTGTTATCCACAAAAAAAATATTTTGTAGAAAATTTGTGCATTATCAACATTAAATGGATATCTTTAATAGATAAAATGTAGATTTTTCACAGTTTCATAAAAACCAAATTTTAAATTTTTAAAGATCCACAATATTGAAATTTCATTATGGAAAAATCACATTCTCATTTTTTGAAAAATATTTCCACTACTTCATAAATGTCAAATTTAAAATTGAGAAATATTTATGTCCTTCAAACTTTTATTTTGAATAAATCGTGATTTCTCCTCATGTTTTGAAAAAGAATAAATATTGTAAAATAGAAATATAGATATTGTGTACAACAACCTAAACATAAGTCTGGTCATTTGACTTTTCACACAATTTGTAAGGTTTAAATATAAATTATATATAAACTAAAATGATTACATATTAAAATTGTAAAAAATCAACAAAATTCAATTATAATAGTTATATATTCATCACAAAGTGTGAAATATATATTTAGTAATAATAGAAAAATAAACGAAATTTTAGTTGTGGATATTATAAATGCCTAAATTTTAATTTGAATAATAAACATTACTAGAAGTAGGTTTATTTATCCTTAAAGTTAGCCATAAAATATAAATTGTTGTAGAACTAATGTGAATTTCCAACAAATGGATAGATTTTATAAATACAATATTAATATTCCACAATTTTGTAATAGTAAACTTAAATTTGTGTATTTTCCATGTTCCATTTTTTAATGTGGATAATTGACTTTTAATTATCCACAAAATGTATTATATATATATATATATATATATATATATATATATATATATAGGACAATTTTGATTTCCAATATATATATGGAAATATAATACAACAATTAACTCGAATTGTTAATAATTTACACTAACAAAATATACTAAACTTTAATTGTGGGTAATCCCCATTAATAATTGTGAATTATCCACGCTATCATAAAATGGTAAATATGATTAATATTTTACATTTTTAAAAAATAGATCCTAAACAAACTCAAATGTCAACATATGATTCATTATTACAAATTAATTTGTGAAACCAAATTGTCTTATAAAAATAATATTTTGAAGACATTGTATAATATTTACTAGAAATAGACCTATTTATCCACAATTTTATCTACAAATGGATAGATTCTATAAAAATGCAATTTTGATCATCGACAATATTATCAAAATCATTTTTAAACTATAAAATATTCACATTCTTTAAATTTCGATGTGGATAAATCACATTTTCTTATTTTCTAAAATAGAATTATGGATAATCTACACAACCCTAATAGAAAATCTCACTTTTTCACATTTTCATGCACCATTTTAAATTTTGAAATAATTTAAAAAAAAAATCTATATAATAAAATACTAGACACATTAATGTACAAGTTAACTCTAGTATTTGATAATATATATAATTTAAAAAACTACGCTAAGTGCTACTTTTTTACATTAGTGGATAGCCTCTGCAAAAAAATAATTTAAATATTTCACAATCTTTAAAAAGTAAAACATATACTTGTAAAACATCTACATTAGTCAATTATAAACGTGAAAAAATCATATTTATCCTTGTGTTCAAGAAATTAAACTTTTGACACTGCAATCGTCAATAGTCTACAAAACTCAATTATAAGATATCATGATTCCAATTATCTATATCTGCTGCCATTTTTTTTTTATTGTGTGTTCTATATAAAATTTAACAATATATGCATTCTAGATATTTTAGTACATTACTTATACACTTTTTGGTTGTTAATGTACACTATAGAATAGATCACAATTCCAATTAATGATTCATGATACTTTTAATGTTCAATTTAAGGATCATGTTTCCAAATTAATGAGGATCAATTTTCTAAATTAATGATGATCTCAAATTCATATAAGTAATTTCAAGATACATTGAATCTTGAATGGACCTTTTTGAGATTATGTAGCCGCATAGGACGATAGAGGATTGTCGAGAAAGAAAACATATTTGTGGTGTCACTCCCATTGGTATAATGTAACAATCTGGTATATCAAGGTTTATATGTTATGTTATACTAATCCTAATAGCTAATATGGGATGATTATTTGTAATAGATGAGGAATTTTTTGTCTATGTAAATTATTCTAAGATGCAACAAAAAGACATATAAATTGGGGAAGTAAGACGTATTTAAAATAAATTGAATGTGTTGTTTTGAATTATGTAACCATATAGGATAAGGGAGTAAACCTAAAAAATGCAACCTACTTATCTCAGAACTAATCATCCATTATGTTAGTAGTAAAGACTCTTATACTATTTATGTGACAACCCCATTACCATGATAATGATTATGGTTTATTATGGTTTATATGTTTACTTAGACAGAGGTTACTAACCAATGTTTATTTTTGTGACAACCCCATTTCCATGATAATGAGCATGGTTTATTGAGGATTATATGTTCGCTTTGACAAAAATAATTGATCAAATGAAGAATATAATCAGAGAAGTAATTCCAAAGGACAATGAAGAAGAAAATTTACCTTAGGGTAAAAAGGAATGTATGAAGAGGAAATCCACCACTGCCATAAGGGTTACAATTTATAAATATTTATGTTTATATATTACTTAATACCAAAACTACTCACAAATGTAGAATTATCTTTTTGAATATGTTAAGATTCATGAGTTCATAGAAGAAAGTCAAGGATAACTTAATTATCATATTTAACTTTTAAGAGGTGATTGAATATGTTTTTAAAAATATATATATCTAAAAAATTGGAGAGGGGAAAGTCTAGAAAATAAACATACTCATCTCAATACCAAATAACCATAAGTTCGCATTACTTTTGAGTTAATGTTTCCTCCTACATACCAATGGAGTACTTATGCTTAGCATATTGTGATTGACATCCATAAGAAATTAGATTAAAAGTATAATGTAAGAATTTTTCTAAAATAAATTTAGAAGTTAGAAATTTGAAAATATTTATTCAGGGAGAAAGAATTATTTTAAGCAAGAGATCAGTTCTAAATAGTGGATTACAAGTATCATTACAAAAATCGTTTTTCTAAAATTAAGTTTCTCATTATTACCGTTCAAATATTGAGGAATAAATAGTCCAAAATAAACCTCAATAAATATAATCCTATTTAACTAGTACACTACAAATGTTAAGATAATTATTTACAAAAAATAATCAAAAGAAATTCCATTAATATAATCCTTCATTGAATATAATTTCAAACACTTTAAAGCATCTTTCATTCTAAAATTTCAATAATATAATAATTCATTCAAAATAATTTCAACCACTTTAAATCAGATTTCATTGTCACTAGTATAAAATTATAATATTCTACGGGAGTAAATAAAAATAAATGCCGCCATATATTTCCTTTTAGTTATTAAAATCTATAAATAATTATTTTAGTTTACTAGAGTAAATAATAAAAGAACTATGCTCAATATCAATACAAATTAGCTTACGTGTAAATAGCCATATAATTTAACCTAGTTGTCACACAATGATAACAAAATTTCCATTTTTTTTAGGAGGATCAAGAATGAACATTTGTAGGCCGTTGATAAAATCGGCTGATCCAAGGGTAGGGATATGTCTCCTCTACCTTTATATTAATCCCTAAATGCATTCCGCTATTTCGATCTGAACATTCTGAATAGTACTTTTCTACAGGTTGGATAAAACGGTAAAAGGTTTTGTGTGGTGGATATGTAGGGATACATACAGATACAAAATTTTATCTGGTTTGTGTTTAGGAATAGATAAAATAAGATTTTTTTAGTTTAGAATGGTAGAGCACAAGGATTGTTCATAAACCATTGTTTTGGCACGATTGGAGAGGATGTTGTACAGTGGTGGTAAGAATGGCATTCACATGCAAAAGCATTTTTTTATTTAGTTAAGTGTTTTGACTTTCAATATTTTTTTAATGCAAAGAAATTGTTTGTGACAAATGCATGTCTGCAATGGCGAAACAGTTTACAGGTGTTTTTCAATAAACACATTTCTACTATGCCAATATAATCAGGTATCTAAGAGGATTTGTATAATTATGTCTAGATCTGATGGGATATTGTGCATTAAAATATATCTAACAGATTTGTTTGTTTGTTTTGAACCAAAGGTGCTATTAGGGATTTATGCAAGCCTCGGAGAAGAGCTATATCACACAAATCCGTGATAGATGCAAACCAGCATCTTATTTGATCTTAGAAAATAAATAAAACCTGCGAAAGGAAATGACATATCTCATTTTATACACATCTTTATGGGCCCCAATTTTTGCCTTGCTTAAGATATTTTAAGGATTTAAAAACATGAAAAATATTATTCTATAGCAATCACTTTGCATGTAAAAATTTGATTTGAAAATCCTCTCTTGTCTCCATAAAAAAAGGATCCTTTTCCATATTTCATTTTCACTAGAAAGGACTGACGCTTCAATAAAATTGTAGATCTTTTAAAGGAGATTTGATGATTTTTCTGAAAGAGAAGAATGAATAACTTCTATCAATAAGCCGACATCCACCGTATACTAAATATTGAAATTTAATTACATATAAACCGTAATGCAAAGAATAAAAAATTATATCTGAAATATGTTTATCCTATGAATTGATATAGTTTACCTGAAGGAATGAAAACTGGCGGAGATTAAAATCACGCTCCATTAAGAGTACCCAAGTTTAACATTTATGAATATATAATTTAGTAAATATTTTTATTCAATATTTTAAAGAGATGTATCTCTTAAAAACTATTTTGTAAGAATTAAATACTTTATTTCCCAAATATCTATTTTAAAATAATTGCGTTGCATGTTTTCTATAGATATTAAAATCTAAATAAATGTATTTTTTTGCATGCAATGTTTTGAGAAAGATATTTTTAAAATTAATGAATTGATATTTTGAAATCTTTTATTTTTAAGACATAATTATATATTATCACTATTTAACCGTTCACATGCATTTAGTTACGCATGCATTTTAATTTTTTTTTAATTCATGCATAATGATTTTTCCAATTTAGAATTCTCATTCTTAATCAATAACTTGGTTGATTTTCTTGATTAAATGTAATAATTTATATTTATACAACAATAATTATACTATTGTAAAAATTAGAATTGAAAATTAGACTATAATTTTTTATAAAAAAATGTAATAATTTTTTATTGTAGGTTTATTTTTAAATTAAATAATTGCATTATAAATAATTTCAAAATTACAAAAATCATTTTATAATTTTTTTTAATAGATTTACTCACAATTTCCCTATTAGTCTAGTATATAATACAATTTTAAGATTATTGATTAACAACATTATTTAAATTGTGAAAAAATTCACAATTTTTTCAATTGTAAATATGCAACATTGGTAGAATTGTGACAATTTCAACAATTATAAAATTATAGAAATTTCACAATGTTTTTCATTGTGAATTTAATCACAAGTTTTGTCACATTTTATATTTCCACAAATAAATTGTGGGTGGAGTCCACAAATTTGGATTCACAATTTCAAAAAAGTTATCTACAACAATATTGTGAAAATTTTGTGGATACTCAAACCAGTTCTTGAATGGGAACAGATCTAGTAAAATCATGAAAATAAATTGATGTGGAGATTTAAAGAAGAATATGATATTTTCATCATATTCCTCTGCCAAGAAATATTCTTGAGTCACTTTTTACTTCATCTAAAAATTCTATCTCTAGCTCAAGTTAACCACTGAGCAAAGAAATAACACACTCATGTTCCAATGTCCATACTTGAACAAAGCTCCTTGGTATAACGTTTCCAAAGGCATAGCGTAGTGGTCAAAGCCTTATCCTTTTACACAAGTGGCCCAAGTCAAATTGTTGGTCCATGTGGGGAACATTTTGTATAGGGATATATTATGATCCCACATTCATGGCGCATTTGGAGGAGAGAGGGTGCCAATGCAAAATTCAAGTATGGGTGGCCTAAAGATATGCATTGAAATATTGATAGCCATTTGAATTGGTCCACCTTGGTTTAGGCTCTAAGTTTTGTTTCATTGGTTTAAATTTAATACATGGAAATGAATGAGAAGGGATAAAATGGTTATGCTAATGTTTATGCTGGAAATTTATTACATATATTTATGGTATGAAATATAAGTTAACTTTGACCTCAGATTAGTGGAAATTAATAGGAATTAGTTGCAATATTTACTTGCACTAAACTGGATTAGTCCCACATGTATGGTATATAGTTCATTATGGATAACAGCATATATGCAAGATCTTTGATATGAATGTCGAATTAAAAGAGGGGGATGTAGTGCCCACTTCCCTTCGACACTTTTGATATTGATCATGATATTGCTGACTATATTATGGACATTATTATAGTTTTGATTTAGTATGGTGTTAGATGTCAGATCATGGATTATTGTTGACTCTGATTCATATATGATGCATGATGATTGTTAGAGACATTTTATATAGATGTTGACATGTTGTTGGACATGGTTATATATATATTTATGGATGTTGTTAGGACATGTGATATTTGGATATATTGAGTAGACCGAGAAAATTGAATTTAAAATTGATGATTATATAGTTGTTGATGAAATTGTAAGTGATATTGTTGATTGTCTGGATGTTGTTGTGATTCATATATATATATATATATATATATATATATATATATTGATGATTTTGAAATTATATTATATTCATTTGGATGTTCTGATATGGCCATGAGGCCGAAGGGGTATTTGTATTGTGCAGGTTAAAAATATCACAACAAACATCGGGGGATTGGAGACCAACCACATTGGAATTCTAGATGAGTTCAACAAGGTCAACATGGCAACTTGTATATTGTGTGTGTGTATGTTGTGTTTGATTGTTAGGGATTCCAATGGGGGGATCACCTTTAAATGTGACCAAGGGTTATGTGTATTTATTTATTTGGTTCCTTTTTATTGATGTTTGTATGTGTTTATTAAGTGATGTGTTTACCCCTTTCATTATTTATTAATTGTGGTAAATTAATGTGAGTAAACATGTTGTTAAAATTAATTAATCAAATTGGGACATAAGAAAGTAATTATTAGAGTTGTTTGGCCTAAAATTAAAGTGTTATAAGAAATGTATAAGTGACGTGTAAATTAATTTTGGAGTATGAAACACTCCACCTCCTTTTGAAATTCGAATTTGTTCTTGGAGGCTGATTTTGGAGGCTTGTGGGACAAGTTAAACTTGTCCCATACCTCTTAAATTTGCATGCCAACCTTACCTATGGTTGGAGGGTTTAATTCTAGCCTTCATTATGCATTTTTGTAAGTCAAGTTGTATGTTTTAATTGCACTTTCTTACATGTTTCAATTTCAGTCCTTATGAGGTGTGGGTTTGATTTGAGTGTGTAAGTAAAACTGTCATTTATTCACCCACTTATTTATTATGCATTGGAGAATGAAGTTGACTTATGAGTTGGAGTTGAGGATGTGTGATGTGGCATCCTACATGGATCCATCTCATCCTCTTCTCTTCCCTCTTCTATAAAATTCAAATTTTTTGCCTTGTTTTGGGTTGCTTCACTTTTGGAGACTTCATTTTGGGTGAATTTTTCTTGCTGTTTTGGGAGCTCTTGCTTGGAGAAGTTTTTGGAAGATTGTTGCATGCTTGTGCTTGGCTGATTTTGGATTGCTTGCATTGGATAAGCTTGTTGTTTTGAACTTGGAACAACTCCATCATGGAGAGGTAGGAGCTTGGCTCTTGAAATGCTCTCTTCTTGTATATATGTAAATGTTGAATGTGTGAATGTTTTGGTATATTTGTGGGTTGGTTGGGTATATGGGCTAGGAATGGTGTAGGAGAAGACAATGGGGTTATTTTGTGGGAGGCACAAGTGTCTTTTAGGGAGGTATAAGTGTGGAGGGAGTTGGGATTTGGGTTCCACCTTACAAAGAAATAGCTTACATTTCTTTACTCATTATGGGGTGCCATAAGAGGTTGGGGAGGCATAAGGAAATGTGAGGAATAAGGGGTACTTGGGGGAGGCATAAGGACATGTCAGGGTTTTGAAATGATATATATTTTTGGGTTGTTCTCAGGTGGTGATACCCAATTTTTCCCTTTGAGAGGCATAAGCAACATCCCCCATAGTTTCTTGCTCCTTTGGCTTGCATGATGAAGCCTGAGTGTTGTTTGTTGTTTTGTTCTATGGTGGCAAACTACAGTTTTGTTTTGGACTGTGTTTTGAATGTGAAATTTTCATGTGTGTTTGTGGAAGCCTGTTGTTGCCATGAGTTGAATCACATCTTCCATTGCTTTGTGGTTGGGGCTCGGGGGCCAATGAAGAAGGATGGATTCTCCTTTTCATTGGATGTCTTGGTTGGGTGGAGAGTGTTGCCTTTCCCCTGCTCTTGTTGTGATCAAAATTGGAAGAATGATAAATCTAAATGTTGTTGTTCTGGAGCAAAGGAAAATGAAATAAAACAGTTTGACAGTCCCTTGTTGAGATAAATCTTATTGTAAAATTCCCACTTGAAGTGGAGGAACTTGTATATGTTTTGTAATGGAAATATGTTGTATTGAATACGAAAGTTGTAAGATTGAAATGTGAAAGAGATATACTTTGTTTTCTGTTCTTTTGAAAGAAAGAATTGTATTATGTATGCTGAATTTGAAGAATGAAAGAAAGAAGTTGTAAGTTGTCTTTTGGAAACCAACAAATGGTTGTATTACCTTTCTCAAATTGCATTGTGGTATTGAATATGATCATTTAAATGTATTTGAAATCTCTGTTTGAAAGGAAGAAATGTGTGTGAGGAAAACACAGAGCTCTGTCCTTTTGAAATGTGTAAAATTAGAAATCAAAATTACATTTTGGTTTTGAATAGTTTTATTTGAACCAACTAAATCTATTAGATTAGAATTGGAACGTATCCTAATACTTGGAAGAAGAAAATGGAAAATAGATCCTTTCGAATTAGATCTCTGTTTTTGACATTTTCAAACTGGCAAATAATTATCCAAAAATGTACAAATGAACCCTGTAGACTAGGAAAAAAATTTGAAACATTAATACAAGCTAAGAAAGATCAAAACAATCCCACAAAAACTATAATACTTAAGAAATTTTCAAAAACCTTTCAAAATCGGGCTCAAACCGTTTTCTCAGTCATTTTTGCTGTTAAATTGGGGAAATTCGAATTGATCTTCAATCAAACAATTTAACCCTTGAAATATATTCTAAAATCCTTCCAAGTAAAATCCTCCATGCCTATTTGGCAAGTGGAAAAAGAATTAATGACAAATTTGAACAAAATTGATAAGTTAAAAATACCAGTTCACTTTCTAAGTGACAGAAAGACGTTTTCTCAAAATTTACCCTTTAAAATTTATCAAAATCAAATTCCTAATGATTTTTGTGCAAAGAGGACGTCGAGAGCTTTCCAGAAAGTCCTCGTTTTCTCAAAAAAGAGTTCCCATCAAAAGTTATGGCCTTCTAAAGTTTTTACCTTATTTTGGGCTCAAAATAATCTAACTGTCAAATTTTAAATGAATAAAATATTCTTGGGTGGACCTGCAAGCTAAAACTTTCCTTTTTTTGCTTTTTTCCCAAAACATGCAAATTCATGAAGTTTCCTGCCACTCCGCTAATCCAAGTCAAAAAGTTGATTCATTTTTTCGTCTAGACACGTGCCTTCAAATGGCGGAGGCTTGGATCTAAGTCACTTTCAAAAAGTTAATTTGGCAAAAATTTCTAAATTTTCCCCGCGGCCCCACCGCCCCGCTGCTGCCACATGGCTTGGGCATCGGAGGCAGGCATCAGTGGGGAAAATTTTTGGCAAAATCCTGCGGCCCACCAACCAGCAGTCAATGTTATTGAGACGTTTATGGCGTAGCATTTTTTTAAAAACGGTCTTGTGAAAATTTTTCCTAAGTTTCCCCACTGTCCGCTGCAAATCAGGGCATGACACATCCATTGCTCAGCAAGGTGTGGCATTTTACCCTCTTAGCACTTTTCAGAAAAAAAATAAAATAAAGGATAAGCCATGCAACAGAGTTCCCTTTTAAAACCTTAGCTGCTTCGGAATTTTTTTAGAAAAGTCCCTCCACCTCCCCACTTTCCGCAGCAATGGTTGGAATTTGGCATCATGGCATCGGCGAGGAGCAGGTGTTCCCTTACGGACTCGCTTTTAGCGTGGAGGCAAATTGCGCCTTTTCCCAAACTGGGAAAAAGTTGCTAAATGTCTTCCCGCTCCGCCTTAAAAATCCCAAAATCCAATGGAAAATTTTGACACGTGTTCCCTTATGGACTCGGGGATCACGTTTTGTCGGGTCTGGGTGGAGGAAAATTTTCTCCTCGACTTCTTTTCTCCTCTGGGCAAATTTTCTCTCCAAAGTCCGCAGGCCCAAGTTGGGGAAATTTTTCCTCCCACGCCTGCAGGCCCACTCTTGGGAAAATTTTCACCCCAAGTTCCGACGGTCCCATAACTTGAGAAATATGAGGAGTTAGGAGGACTTCTTTATATCACCAGAAAGGTGAGGAAAATCCCTACCTAATGGGAATGTTTTTAGGAAATTTTAATTATGTTAATCATGGGAGAAATCAAATTGAATCTTTAACCAAGTTCTGGGAGTGGGTAAGTAAGAATTTACTCTGATGATTTTAAATATGTATTCTTTTCCCCACTATAATTAAACCTTGCTCTTGTCTTAGATCTTGTGGAATTAAATACCTTGGGTATTTAATTGTTTTGGTCCCTTAACCCTAAAATTTTAATCAGGGAATATTTAGCTAAAATGTCAATGTAATCAGTGATTAAATTAATCCCTAAGGAGATTTGAGCTAGGTGTGGACTTATTACACTTGTTTCTTTATAATGTGGAATTAGTAATTATTATAATGGGAAAAGTTATTAGTTGAATTTAATTGTCCTTGAGACTTTGGTCGTTAACACTTTAAAAAAAATATTTATTCCATAATTTTCTAACTAAACCTAGGTTGTTCATGGGTCTAAAGTGGGTTGTTTCTCAACATGGCGTTAGAAAACATGCCCAAAATGTAAGAGTAAATGGATGACCACAAGAGGAACTATAGGGCACCCCAAAGGGGACCAAAAACTTCCCCAGTCCTGGCTTTAGGCTCTTCAATTAACACTTACAATCCTACCGATATCAAAAATTGGAAAGTGTCAAAACATTCACTGGGAAAATATTCGGGTGAATGATACAAAATTAGTATCTCTATACATAATAGGAAAATAAGATGGCCAACAGACATGGGTTGATTAGTATTATTTGACTCACACAAATGTGTAATGCATATGAATAGGTAGATATTTATAACTGAGACTAAATACATTACCGCCAAGATTGTGACGTGACATTAGTGTCGAGGAATAAGCGGTAATGATACCTACATTCATACATATCTACTATTTTTGGATGGGTTGACCAGTAATGTGAATGACAATCAAAAATTTTGAGACAATGCATGGTAGTTGACAGTCTTCAGGGGTGACACAGTCTACGGAGGCCTAAATTGTACAATTTCTTTGAGACAAGTGTGACTTAGATCAAGAATTTTTGTGACAGTAACGAAAAAAGATCTTGTGGAATATGTTACATACAAATAGTAATTACCTAAGTATGGGTTGTTAAGAAGATGCCCCCACTATCATACTGATTGAAACTCGTTACGAACATATTTAAGTCACAAGACTCCCAACCTACACAAATAGGGCTAGAAAAGGCCATAGAATAATCAAGTGAATATTTGTATTGAGAAGAGTACTTAAACTATGATTTCAGTCAACCAAATTTTACGGATACATCATCCTAGGGTGAAAGCAGTGTCATGAGAAGTAGGTACTATTTGGAAATTGTAAAGTATTACAACATTAGGAACTAACCATGAAATGACCAATCTGTGCAGACTGTATTGCTTATACATTGAGAACAACAAGGGCATTTTTTAGTCAAGAAGGATGAAATTGAGACTTAGGGCTGTGTTTGGTCAAGAAAATTAGATGGAGAACTGTTTTAGTTGTGGCTATGAGCACATGAATGCTTATCTATTTGATACAGACTGTCAACAGAAGAAGTAAAATAACTGCAATTACGAAATCCGCATTTCTCGTAAGATACTTGTCTTAAAGACAAGCAGCTAGTGGGAGTTACAAAGGAATGTGTGAGTTAAAATGGGACAAAGGTTGCCGACTCGCCACGACAAGACCAAAGAGCACTAAAATGAGGAAGGGGAACTTACGAGAAAGCAGTCCTCGGACATGTATAGTAAGTCTTACTAGCAGTTGACAAGTTATGTGTGACATTAATAAGGATCCAATCTGTATTTTCTAGCACGTGGGTCAAGGGACCGATTTTGCCATTTAGCCTTCCAGGTAACAGTGTCGGTATTCCTTATTGCTTGGTTCCAGATGGGATTTCAATGATGGTAATGTCATTCAGACTGAGTTGTACTAACGATACTTAATATAATTCATGCAATCTAGAATTGGGGCTTAAGGATCGTGATATATGGCTTGTAAGAATTAGTTTTGATTGGCTGTAAGATTAATAAAGGAGTTATGTTGAAGCATTTTGGAGGTAGAATCTGAGGTTGTATATACAACAACACTGAATCCATTGAATGCATGGTTGTGACTCGATCTAGAGATCTGAGATCAAGGTGACACCAGTAACTGTATAAATATTTTGATTAGATGAGAAAATAAAGTCCATAGACAATATCAGTTGTAGGGGGATCTTGCTCCAAGGATTGCTTGAAAAATAAAATTACAGCTTCTCTCATGATAGAGTGAATGCTTCAACAAGGGAAGCATTGAAAGTGACTGTTAGACCTGGTTCACCATAGAATTGTTTCACCACTTCTTCTCTAGAAGGTCACAACTCACAATGAACATCACAGTTGAGTAGGTTTGTTATGCATTTTCGTCTTATGGTTCTTGTTGTCTAGTTGTTGTTTTCATGTTAAGAAGATCATATTTCATTGTTCATAGTATGTCAAAGAGGGGGAGTATTTGTAGCCACGGAAACAATGCAAGAAATAGGTCTTGTCAGGTGTCCCTGTTTGTATGGTTGCCATCAATACTCTTCTGAAGGTGGTTGCCATCAAATCCAAATTCAAGGGGGAGATTGACAACATGGAAATTAAAAATGTCTATAAATTCATCATTGATGTCAAGTGTCACATTAGATGTCTATCTTATTTAGGACGTAGTCAAGGTGGTCTAGGTGTAAAACCATATATATTCAATCATCAATTAAGGTGAAGAATTATTATACTCGTAAATGTACTGGTAATTATGGTTATGTGTGTAATGGTTGATAAAACTATGATGCACAATCTATATTAGCACTGGTTACATTCTAGTTATTTAAATTATTGAAAAAAATACTAAAGGTCAATGACTATGAGGTTTTTAGATTCAGGTCAAAAACAATACCTGTCAGACACTTTCATCACACACTTTGGAAACATATTCTAAAGAGTCCTAGTCGCATAAATACAAGAGAAATATTCACTGTGATTCCTTAAGCGAGAAAAAGTGAAGTAAATTGACCATTGTCTTTGGCCTCTTTTCTTACTTTATGGTTTTCTTCTTGGTCTTGCACGCCCTACTTCCAAGTTCTGATTTTTGATACTTTAGTTTTTCTAAGTCTAGACACCAACACCCAAACAAGATGCCAGAACCTAGGTGCCCTTATCCTTCTGGGTGGCCCCAACCTCTTTGAACTTTGCTTGCCTCTTTTGGGTATCTTCTTGTAGTTGGGAATATTGATTTCTTATAGTTCAATCCACTTATTTAGTTAATTAAGAAATTCAAACAAGGGAACTCATATAGCCCATAAAGGATATCATGACCATAATGCACAAGGATTCAAACACTAAAGCATTTGGTGGTATCACTAAAACCATCGAGGTTAGTATTGCAAAGGCTACCTGTACAAGAGCATTTTGAAACATCCATTCTAGGCATCCTACAAAAGATACATGGGATCTACATGGTCTCCTGACATACATGTATACAGAGGGGAGCAGTTCAATAAATTCCATGCACACATCTATCTACATTTTCTACATCTAGCTATTTCTCGTTATTCTAAGTGTGTCTAATTCACAAGAGCCACCTATGGAAAGCCTGATTATGCAATGTGACACGTAAAGAGAGAGAAATACATGGAGTCTACAAATGTAGTTGTAACACCTCATTTCATAAGTTCACTCAGTCGGGTGTCTGATAGGGTCAGTCTGACTCCCTATTTACATATTTTTAACAACTCAGGAATAAATTAAAGATCCTCATCACATAAAATCACATAATAATTGATTATTTGTCATTCCCAGAACATTGGTAAATAACCCCAAGGTTTTCTTCGCCTTTTGGTTACCAAGTACTTCAAGTGAACTGTGAAAAAGATTGCTTTGACATGTTGTTTGTAAATAGCCTAAACTCTTTCCCTACAAAGGATACGTGTATCAATCCCTTCCAAGATTTTCTTCTGGATTAGTGGCGTTCCATTACTCACTCCTATCACTCTTTTGCATCTGTGACAAGATCCATAGCTTCTGACATCACAAGTATAGTTTGAGTTCTAAATGCCAAATCGTTTGTAGTCTCCAATACATCTACTGATGTGGCTGATGTCTATCCAGTTCATTTTCACATTTAGGACAAAAGAAACATAATCAAATGACATGGAAACAAACATCTACCAATGTTTGTATCCACTGATACAATGATCTTTGTCTCTTCCTCATTCATTCCAAAAAAAAAATTAGCCACATAAAGTAATTAAATTCAAAATTAAGACCGAAAGTGTGTTATGCCAATATCTTTTTCCAACACATGGAGGAGGACAATTATCTTACATGAAAGTGTATCTATCCAATAAAAGGGTAGGGCAAGACTACAATGTACAACTAATTACATCATTCATGAAAAAAACCTAAAAAGCTCCGCATTTTATGAAAAACAATAGAATGTGTCATGTAAACCACTATCGATTCACAACGTTAATAATGTTGTAAAACTAGTAACAAAAGGGCAAAAAATTGGGACTATAAGAAAGAAAAAGCGATAGAGTTACATGTATAAATTAAGAGGTGCTTTTGATCATATTTCTGAAATTAGGTTAGCACAAGGATGTTTAAATAAGGTGGAACTAGTTGGGGGTCCCGTTCAAGGGGCTTCCCATATTCTCTTAGGAACCACTTTTGAGTAAATTTAAGAGTTTTTTTCCAAAATATTGTAAATGATACAATATATCTAAGAATTTTTTTTGTTGGTCCTATCAAATTGGTTTGTTAACAACCACCTTGACATTACCACCAAGTAATGGAGCCTTAAGCGATCATTGCATATCTCATCTCTCTCTTTGGTGCTCATTATAAATTGTTTCTGACTTAAAGATGTGTTTATCTCTAACATAGTAATCTTGTCTTCTCAAAGATGATTTTTATACAATATAGGAATATTACTATAACAAAAAAGGAAACGAAGAATTCGTTATATATCAGTACTCGAAATGTATAGCAATTTCTCTAATTAGAGTTTGTGTTATTTTTTACAATAAAAGGAATATTTTTAAAATTGAAAATAAATGTGACCTAGGGATAGTTACATGATTTCTTTCAAATAATACCTTCCAATCCTCCTTTTCAACCCATGACCTTACCTCATATTTTTCCAGGGTAAATTTGCACTCAATATTTGTTTGCGACTTCTTTTGTCTCCTATCAAGTGGTTTTCCACCACTCCGTCATGTCACTAACCCACTCGATGGGACAATCCAATCAACTCATTCAGACTTGTTGGGGCATCCAAATGTTTCATCAGGGAAAATAAGGTGATCCCAACCACTTTGTTATCACTCCTCCATCATTTATAATCATCTACTATTTGTAAAGTGCTAGTACTCCGTAATAAATCTTTAAAGAGGGGAAAATGTAGATATTCCCAAATTACCATTATGCATTGTAATTGTCCAAAATATCATTACATTCATTTGTTTTGATAGAATTAATCTAATTAATTCTACTTACACCCTTATCACCCCTTAGCTAATTTTAATTAGCTTATTTAACATCAAAATTAATTAAATAAATTCACATTTATCCACTTGCACATTTAAATAATTAAATAATCATCAAATCATATCCACCTACCAAATCCAAGTTAACTTAAGTCTTGACTAGAATTACAAAATATTATTTTAATCAAACATGTTGGTGCTCAATTTAATCTCACCCTGTTTTATAAAAATTTCTCAATCCGCATGGTTTCATGTATTCTTTGTCTACCTATATGGATGCATGAAATCTTTCTCCTTCATTTGGTTGTCATTGTCAGTCTTTTCCTTGGGTCATGGATCACATTGAGCCTTGGTATTATTTGTAGTGTTCTCTCTGCAGGACTTTTTTTTGTTATTTGGGCTTGAATGTTGGGGTTTCCCCTTCTTTTATTCTTCCATGGTCATGTTTTCCCTATCAAATTTTATCCCAACATCCATGGATACGTGTCCATTTCAGATTGGATGCGGCATGGCAGGTCTATTTGGTGAACTTGTCACTTTTGTCACAATTGTAAAAAATGCCAAATTAGTCGCGTTGCCCTAATAGTTTCTAATTGAATATTCAACAATATGAAGCAGAAAGGAAATGTTATTACTTTGACCCCGAAGATGTACATGTGTCATAAGACGATCGAAATTGGGAAGGCGGGCTATCAGAGCGTTTTGAAGATTTTCATTTTTTGTGAAAAGGATAAAAGTTATGAAATGATCTGCAATTCCGCTGGGGACAAGATAATGTCACATGTTTGAGTCAGCATTGGAAAATCAAAGTGGGGAGGTGGGTTTCCAGAGCTCTTTGGAGTTTTTAAGCTCTGTTTTGAAATGAAGTAAAACTATAAAAGTGATTTGCAACTCTGCTGGGGCCCACATCAAAAGTTAGAAGTGGAGAGGTGGGTCATCGGAGTATTTTGAAGATTTTTGGCGCGCTTCAACTAAAATTTTTTCCACGTGGAGGGCCTGTGCTCATTTGAGGATTCACCTCTTAGTTTGACCTTTGGAGTGGCACCAAGGAAACACATGGAGACTTCCGCTAGCTCCTCTTTATACTTAGATTTTTCAAGCGTCCGATGCAAATTTCTTAGGCCTGGGACACGTGGAGGGCCCACACATGTTTGGGGACTTTCCCATGAATTTTAATTTTAAAAGAGAGCCAAGGGGACACGTGGAGGTTTCCGCTAGATCTTCCCATACTTAGACTTTTCAAAGTGACCTGTGCAACTTTGTCGGACCCTAGACACGTGTCAGGCCCGCGCTTGTTTGGGAGTCTTTCTTTTGAGATTCATACCAAAAAAGTGTCGAAGAGACACGTGGAAGATTCCACTTGATCTTATCATATTTAAAAAAATTTCAAGTGGACGGTGTAGCTTTGTTAGACCCGAGACACATGGAGAGCTGACGGTCATTCGAGGTCTCGCCTCTAGACTTCATCTTTAAAGTTGCACCGAACAAACACGTGGAAGCTTCCATTGGATCTGCACATACTTAAAATTTTCAAGCGTCTGATGAAACTTTCTCGTACCATAAGCACGTGGCACCTTCTGCTGGTTCTTAAATTTTTTCAACAACTTTTCCGGGCTGAGACACATGGAGAGCTCACGCTTTTTTGGGGTCTCCGCTTTTGGGCACAATATCAAAAGTGCACCAAAGAGAGATGTGGAGGCTTCCGATGGCTCCTCTTTATACTGAGACTTTTCAAGCACCCGATGCAAATTTCTTAGGTATGAGACACATGGAGGGCTTGAGCCTGTTTGGGAGTCTTTCTTTTGAGATTCATACCAAAAAAGTGCCAAAGAGACACGTGGAAGATTCCGCTATATCTTCTCATACGTAAAATTTTTTCAAGTGGCCCATGCAGCTTTGTTAGACCCGGACACGTGGAGAGCCTGTGCTCATTTGAGGTCTTACCTCTATACTTCATGTTTGAAGTTGTGCCAGATAGACACATGGAAGCTTCTGTTGGATCTACCCATACTTAAAATTTTCAAGCGTCCGATAGAAATTTCTCAGACCCTAGGCACATGGCACCTTATGTTGGTTCTTAAAGTTTTTCAACAACTTTTCCAGGCCGAGACATGTGGAGAGCTCATGCTTGTCTAGGGTCTCCACTTTTGGGCACCATATCAGAAGTGTGCCGAAGAGACACGTGGAGGCTTCCACTGGCTCCTCTTTATACTGAGACTTTTTTAATAGCCAAGGTAACTTTCTTGGGCCCATGGCACATGGAGAGCCTACGCTAGTTTGGTGATTTACCTTTGAACTTCACCTTTGTAGTTGCGCCAAGGAAACATGTGGAGGCTTCTGCTAGCTCCTCTTTTCACTTGGATGACTGAAACTCGCAACGTAGGTATGTGGTATAATCCATGCGAGGACACTCATTTATGAGAGGTATGAATGCAAGTATCCATGCGAGGGCACTCATTTCTCAAGGTGTATTCTCAAAGATGAAAAGAATCTCTTGTCAAATCAAATGATATGGAGCCACCTAAGAATTATTAAAAAGGGTATTACTTACACGACAGAATAAAAGAATGATTTAAAAATATTGTCAAAAGTTATGGCATGGTGCCCCAATCATAGCTAATGAAAGTAGGAAATACGAATGGCTCACAACTTTTCCAGTTAGCAAAAATAGAGAGGAATATTCTCTTGAAGCTTTAGACTTTGGGGGGAAAAGTTGTGATGAGTGAGTGAGTGAAATTGTATAAATGCAATGAGAATACTCTTGCAAAGGGTCGGGGGGTAAAATTTTCTGTTTTTTTTTTAGAAAAACCATTTTTCCCGAGAGACCATCTAAGAAATGTGTTTATTCTTTTGTGTTTTAGATTTAATTGTGTCAAGATGGTTGCAAGTGTACAACCATTGACAAGCTCTGAGATTGTTCAAGAAACTCTCCCCTGCTGATGAATCTAATGAACCTTGAATAAATTTGTGTTGATCATGAGCATAATTGTGTCTTCTTTCTCTCTGAGTCACACAAGATATTGTCCATTTGTTAGTATTGTGGCATTTGTAATTTCATTATGAGAAGAGCTTTCATCTGGTAATGAAATAAACAATTTTAAATCACTTTACTTTCACTATGTTGATAAATATTGTTTGTAAGCCTATGAGTGTATCTTAGGCGTGACGAACCAGGTATTTCTAGCATTTTATTGAGTCTTTAGCATCGGCCTTTTTGTTGAATTCTTGAAGAATGTATGAAAACGTGCATCTTGGGGCCTCCATTGGTACACACCTTCTGGTTGAAGGAATATTTTGGCTAGTTTGAAGCATTTTGTCTGTGAGTCTTCCAATATTTGTAAAGGTTCTCAAATACTTAGTAAAATCAACTTCATCTTGCTTAACTTCCCACTGAAAAATTCTCAAATGATGAATACTACATAAACTACCCCTGTTTGTACCGTGTATCTGCAAATGAACAAATTCCACTGTCAAAATATGCAGAGACAATCATGATTCAATTATTGTCTTTAGTAACCTAAACCTTGTCCAGGAAACATCTCCACTCTCTAGTGTGACACCTCGTGAGAGTTAGATTGTGTTGTATTCACCATATTTTCTCAAGGTTCTCATTTAGATCGTGCAAAGAAGGATCTCTTGATATCTTTCACCAACACGGGTTACAGAACGGGTCTTCCCACCCTCGTTGAAGGCATGGCCTAAAGTAGTGAGGGTAGATCAAACCCTTAGTGAGGTGTTATTCACTTCTCCAATGCCTGAGTGATAAAGAGTCAGCTGAATCCCCTCCCCAGCTACAAAACAACTCATATCATGATTTGTATGTCTTTAAGCATCCTGCCAGTTTTGTGATGCTACTCAGCCCTTGCAAGAGAGTCAATTTGGATACCAACAAAAAAAATGTGTTTAAATTAAAAAAAATCAACACTTGAGTTAACTAGAGCTATCTTCCAAGTCATTACAAATAAAAAACAATCCAATTTTGTCTACCTTACAATTATTCATGGCACATTTTGGGTGAATAAAAAGTAGAACTGAAAGTATTAATCAAAAATATGTGAAACCCCTTGCCAACTCAGCCTTGACTTACACTTTTAGATCAAGAAAAATAGTCTAACTCTCTAATCAAATATTGAAACTCAACAAAACAAGATGAGTCACATTTAGTTATCTCCAATAAAACTCATTTGGAACTTATCTTGAAGATTTACTTCCTTCAGCAGTAAATCAATTATCCTCCCATTGAAAATGATCCACAAAATCATAAGAGAATTCATGTTATTGTTTTGTATATTCGTTTGTTGAATCATAGCATACCTCACACCGTTACATTTCTCAAATCACACCAAATCCATCAACCAAACATGCTCATGGATTAGCTTGTTCCATTAAAAATACTTGGAGCATCCAAAATCCTCAGCAACTTACAAATCTAATAGATCCAACAAAGAGTATTGTAAAACCCCACCCTTTTAGCATATTTGATCTAAGGCGACGTAGGTTTCTTACAAGGGAATTTTTGTAGTATTTAATATTGTATTTTGTTTCCATCTTGTTTTTTATTTTACTTAGTATACAATTCATGTATATTTATTGATTTATCTTTTTGAATGTGTTAAATATACATCTTGTTTTTTAATTTTATTTCATTTTGCAATATCTACCACTCTATAACCTTAAGGTAATTGTTATTCTTATAATACTCTTATGGTAAGACTTTCAAGTGAAAAATTGATTGAAAGGTCAATGAATGAAAAATTATGATCATTACATCAACACCATTGAGTGAAATAAATAAGTAAAAAAAGACCAAACTCTTCAATATGACTAAATTATTATGTTTTTTGGTCTAGTACAAAAATCGTTCCATCTGTAAGCATAGTTCAATTCTATAACTAGAGAAGAATCATTTGTAGAAGATTTATATCCATTTAATCTGCTTGTCACACCCATATTTTATTCTAGACCAGTTAAAAAGATGATTTTACCCATCTTATTAGTTCCATAATTGAATGTGACTTCTCAATATAATTTTACATGGACTATGTGCTTTGAATGTTGGAACATTCATTTATCAATCTAATTACTCATTATTTTGTAGGATCTTTATGCTAATTAGGGCTTTCAAACTCTATAATAAGGGTAGATCATCCAAAAACAAGCATACCAAAACCAAATTTTCAACCACTTATATGACCTCTTTTGATCCAAAATATAAGTGCACTTGAGCCACGAGAATAATCTAATATGAATACTATTAACATTAATAAAATTATAGTATTTACATAAATAACCACTTATTCCAAACAAGAAACTAAGTACCATAAATATAATGAAATAGATCACGAAGAATATATTATTTGCAATATAGATAACATTCTAACTAAACTCAGTTATACATATGGGACTTGGTGAATAACGCGATGATTTTAAATCATAAATGACATAAAGTAATTGTATCATTTATCTCCAAAATTGAATTTTTATTGTTAAAAACTACACCTATCATCCACAATGTTAATGATAATCATTATATTCTTGTTCCAAGATCACATATTTTTCATAAAGAATAATAATAACTACTCAAAGGATATTGTACACATAGTGGTACAATTGAATCCATTAAGGGTACTACTAAGGGTTTTACACCATACTTTGCTTCCATAACAATAGACCCTAAGTGACATACTATACCTATTATATGACCCTTCCACTCACATGATCCTTCTATCCATCATTTCAAAATAATATTTCCCCAGTACACTTGCACAACAGACCCATCGAGGACAGAAAAACATACCTCTATTGTGTTACAACCATTATTTTTCCCTGGAATTGACTCTATATAATCATTAACCATTACAATTTCTAAATAACATAATATTTGATGTTACTTCTCTTATACCAACACTCTCACTACTACTATTTTCACATATTCCATTATTCCTACTACACTTATGGACATTGTTCGTCCATAGGATATATGTAGATAGTAACACACATATCTCACTTTTATATATAACACCTTGTGCATGCACACTCTTACCATGGCTATTGAATGTTTAATATTTTCTTACCTAATTATTCAATAAGTCATTTTTTTGTTAATATGGCACATTTCATGGGCCTGATGTGATTTTTGAGGTAACAATACTTAACTCAGATCAAAATTTATTTTTTCACCATTTATACCCTATACCTTAGGGACATTAATATTGATTATATATATTGATTGACCTTTACAATAACCTATTTCAAAAGTAAAATAATATAATACTACAATAATGCAAACCCATGACCTACTTGTGACATGTTTTATTAATAGATTGATTTGAGCCTTACTACCATTCAAATTTAGCACCCTAAAATAACATAAAATTGCACTTCATAGGATCAATTGTACAGCTAAAACTCATGGAAATTATAACAAATTATCAATATTATAGCCTAGCATCTAGAGGGCATATAAAATATTGAGCTTATTTAACTCACATTTAACTCATGGAATATTACAATATTTTATTCCATAATATTCCTACCACATCGGGAGAACTTCTCTAGTGGGAGCATCTACATAACTAGTTTTATCATACTCATATCATTTTACACTTGTCTATTGTGAGAATGAAATTGATATATAATACTTATAACATGTGTTATATCATGTCTTATTTGATGATTACATTTCTTAATAATAGAAATTGACTTGATCATGATCCATTATTACTTGAATTTATCATTTACTATGCATAATAGCTTTCTTTTTTAGTAAATTCAAATTTGAGGTAAATACACTACTGATTGGATAAATATAACAATATTTAAGAAAGATAAAGTAAACGAGATACAAGAAAGAGTTATATATAGGGTTTAAAGAATGAATCATCTTGTATATGTAGGTTTGAATGAATTCTAGTTCCAGAAACCAACATGATAGAACTACCCAGAATGGGACATGACGCCTAAACACGAGCTTTTGATTTGGGAGGTGATATTTGTGAAGTGAATCAAGATCTAGTTATTTCTATGTCACTTTGTGTCACTCATTATTCATTATAGGTCACAATAGGTTTGATATCTTGTACTCAAGAGAACATTAGGGAACATAAATATGTACATATTCTTGATTTGAATCGAACTTGGTGGTCACCCAAATGTGATTGACACTGAGCACTACACTATATTTCAGACTTAAAGTAGTTCTTGTGGTGTGTAATATGGAAATCAAAATAGCCTCCCACTATGTAGTGAATAATGGAGTGCAAAATATAGTCCCTTGTGTTTCTCTTGTGTATGTTGTAGAGATAGAAATGATTGTTGAATTGCCCCTTATAATAGTTAATAGATTTTATATAATGGAGTTATTTATTTGAATTTATGCACATGGTGACACCAAAACCAAACCCAATCCTTGAAAAGAAGATAAGAAAATACCCAAATGCAAAACAAACTGAAAAAGGAGAAAAAACAACAAACAGGAAAGAATCCCCTAGAAGGACATTAACACCTGAGCATTATTTCCCTATCTAGGTGGTACTTTTCTGCAGCAAGCATGCAGAAACATGGAAAATGATAGGAACAAGGATCCCCGTAGCTTGATTAGAATGATCAAAATGCCAGATAAAAGATGTAAGTAGTACCAAACCAAGAAAGAAAAGGACAAAAGAGGTGTCACCGATGCCTAGTTTCGAAACTTAGAAATCATGTATATAAAAACATACTAGAGGCATAATGTAATAGTAATAAGTGCATTATTTAGTGAGTAAACTTTAGACTAATGTCCTTGGACTCTTATTTTGGCTACCCTACATTATTGTTTTATTTAAGACATCGATTGATTTAAAAGTTCCATGAAATTGCGTGTTACATTCTCTTCTTAATGTATGAAATTAATGATTTGACTTATCCATACATTTGTTAGTTACATACTATTATTGCTTTATGAAATCAATTGAATTGATATCTTTTTGTGGTTTTGCGATTCTATAATTTAATTTTTGTACAATTTTTTATTTCACTCATCCATGTATTTATATGACTACATGCTCCCATTTCTTTGTGAAAATGACTAATTTGAATTCTTAGTGAAATTATTTGATTATTATGTGATATATTATACTTGTATGGGTTGAAAAATGTTTGTTTTAATTACTCTATAAATGTGTATACTATATATATTATATTCTGTATATATTTGTATGTTGTACGTCGTGTTTTATCTATGTAGTTATATGTTCTACGGTCTATTTTATGGTTATGTATGTGTGATTTATCATTATGTGTTTTCATTATGCTCAATAAAATTGATTAAATATCTTCCCTCTTTATTCCTATGAAAAATTACCTCATATATAACTAGGAAAAAACTATTGTGACACATCACGTTTAAGAGATTTTGATAGGAATGGACATTCAATGACATATTGATTATCTCATTTGAGTTATGTTTTATGCGTTGAAAAATTCAACTCCAGCACATTGAAATACTCACACCAAGATAATATTATTGTACCATGATGATTTCCATTCCTTAGCGATTTCCATTTCCCACATTCCCTGTGTATCCCATTAAATCACCCACTAGACTATAATATTCTAATGTATATTATTCTTTTTCCATACCGCACCACACCATCTAAGCAATATTGCACTATCTTCAGGAATGTCACCGCAATGCATATTTTAATGCCTAGAATGCATTTTTATGCAATGAAAGGACTCCAAATTTTCATTTCTCTATTTTATGTCACTGTACTCTAATTGACACTTCGTAACACTAATTTCATTTTTTTGTGAATTTCCTATTTCATCCCATTTTATGATTTGAATCCATTTCTAATTAACATACATAAAAATACTGAAATAATGCAAGAGGAGGCTAATTTTATTTATTTAACTTCCAAAATTAATTACCCAAATCTGAATAATGCTTTATAAAGTTAATATTGATCTAGTTCATATAAAAGCAAAAGTGACATATTGCAATTAGCTAACTATGTGTGGATATGGGATGTTATGAGTGATTTGAGTACGTGAACATGTTGATATTGGAATCAGAGTACTTTTTTGCTAAAGAACACATATGAAACTATACCTCGTGAAAACCATACAACTAGGCCCAAAATGTCTGTATGGTGTGAATCCGTTTGTACAGTCTTAGACCTCTTGGATGTTTGGTCTTCAAATTTATGTATTCCTTTCCTTCCTAAAATTTACTATCGATATTTTTTGGTCTTTTTCACTCGCCTTTGGAATGGATTTGTAACTCTAATCAAACCCTGAACCCTCACGGTGCAAGGTGTAGTTTGTGCAAAACAAATTTAGGTGGTTTGTGAGAACCCCTATGCACCACTGACATCACCACTACTTTAAAGAGGGTTCAAACCACCTATCATTATCCTAACATGTGATATCTTCCATAGTGTAATTATAATTTGACAAAACATTCTTTGACAATACCTTTCTTGAGTTTTACACTTTCTCAAACACTATGGAAGAGTCACTTTACTTTATTTTGGAGAGGAAATGGAGAATATTGGACATACTAGGTAACTTTAGGCCTTAAGAGAGTACTACCCTAATGGATTTACATGCGTTATTTCATAGTTTTGAGAGTTTGGAGTGCCATTTTTTCTCACTTTTATGTGAGGATCTCTTGAAAATGTAAATTTCCTAAATGAGTTGTAATTGACTTGATTATATAAGCTTCTAATGGTTATCGTGTCATGAAAGATTTACCAATATGGAACGATATTCGATATGAAGATGATGTAATTTAAATTTTTAGTAAAAAATGTGTCAGTCCAAAATCGTACATTAAAGTTGAGTTATATATTGTGAAAAACTGACCAAATCCGACATTTTTGACCTAGGAGTAAAAAGTTATCTTTGAATTTATAGAGCTGGGGATAAATGTTTATTTTTATGGGTTGTGCAATTAAACTTCCAAACATTATGATATAAATTGATGCAGAGATAACAAGTAAACTTAGAGCTACTAGGTTGTGCTAAGAAAGAGTGGGGACATTGTATTTTGAGCATGCAAGTGTGAAATGTCATAAACAACACTTTCAAAGAATAGATTACCAAATTTATTTGTTTTCATTTCCTCCACTTTAGGTATGAAATAAAAATTTCATCCTAAAAGGAAAATATAAATGAGTGTGTAGAAACACTTTCCATTTTCTCACAATAACATTTTTTGGGAGTGTCCCATTGTGTTGGTGTTGAAACGTTCCAAAATGAAACATGAAATATAGAGTATAGTCAATGACCAAGATAAGAAACTAAACTTTAAATTAAAATTTAATGAAAGTAATGAAAAGAAATGTGAAATGAGATATTCCAAAAAATATGCAAAACATGGAGGGAATACAATTGTTTGTATTGTGGAGGGAATGTGCTCCCATTCTTATGATTTGCATATTATGGATTTTTGTGAACTTTGATGAAGCATTTGGGGTGATCAATCCCTAATTTTCGTCAAGGAGATGTCAATGACCTAGGTGTAGCAACCCAAAACATAAATGCCAAAGAGAAGAACAAAAAAGAGGAGTTGAAGCACCCTTTCCAAGGAGGAAGATTGTATTAAATACATTAACTATGATATCTTTCCCTAAATTGCAAAGAGTATATGAAATACTTATCGCAAAAAAATTAACTTCCTCACAACATTTCATAACCCCACCAACCATAGAATTGTAACTTGATATAAGTCTGATTTTAGAACTTGAGACACATAGTAGAAAAGATAAATAAGTTCCCACATACTCTTCCGATGTGTCAGTATTCTGAGTAGAAATTGAATATAGCTGATTGCATGCCAAAATATGAGTGGAGAAAGGATATCCATACCCCCAATGTGTCTAAAATAATAAGTGAAATTGAGTACCATGGAGAAGGAGAAAATGATACACTTAATGCCCTAAAACTCTGCTAGACCAAGTCAATGTCAACCAAAATTCACCCCTCAAGGTAATTTTGATAACATGCATCAAATTCTTCAGTCCCGAGCAAGTAGATTGATTCAAGGCCCGAAATCATGTTTTTGGGGCCCCCTCGGCTTCTCTCTAACTCTCCCATCCAAGAAAAAATCCCAACGAGTTAGAAAAAATGGAAAAAATGCAAAAAATAAGGTTGCAGGATTGTTTTAAAGCATTTCGGGTCTGAAGGGTGCGGATCGTACCAGTGCGGGTCGTACCGAGGTTCGTCGTACCAAGTTTGGGGCCGAAATACAAAGAAAATCAGCTAAGTCAGACATTTTTGTCCCAGGCGGTCCGCGGGACAGTTGGGACGTCGGGACGCGAGGGACGCGAAAAGGCGAAACGGCCGCAGGCAATAAAAATCATCAAGTTTTTTGTTTCACATGGTTTGGGACAGCCGGGACAAAAGTACGCGTGGGACGCGAATCGGCCGATTTTCCGCAAGACGGTCCATTGCGGGCAGTGCAGAGATTTTCATCCGGGACAGCCGGGACAAAAGTACGCGCGGGACGCAAAGGTGAAAAGGCCGCAAAAGGGGACAAGGAAGCCCGAATCGGCCGATGCGGGAGAATTCATCCAGGACAGCCGGGACACGCGGACCCGATTTTGCCGAAATAGCCGCAAAAGAAGAAAAGTCAACGTTTGACCCGTGAACTTCAAACGGCCATAACTTTTGACTCCGAGCTCCGATTTTCACAAAATTGGACTTTCTGGAACGAGCACGACGTCCTCTACGCCAAAAAAACTGGATTTATTATTTTTAATGAGGGTAGATATATTTAAATAAAAGAAACATATTCGGCTCCAGTCAGTTAATGCTCATTCCCGTCAAATGACAGAAAACGCCTGCCAGACCCAAAATAGCTGCCCGCACTCAGAAGGCCATAACTTTTGCATTTCTCAACGAAATCACACAAAATTGGTACCGTTGGAATCGTGGCTCTGAGCCCGACACAAAAAATCAAGAAATTCTAGATTTGATGAGAAATTGATGGGGATTTTTTATAAAACGTGGCCGGGTTCATAACAGTGTTTTATTTGGTAGTTGGGAGTGCAATTAAGAGGCATGGTCATCATTCTTTCTCTGCTGCAGCACCTGGGACAGTATGGGGAGCCTTTTTCAAGTAATATACAATCATTTTACTCCATTTAATGCCTCTTACAAGTGGTTGAAGGACAGATTTCGGGATTTCCATTTTCCCCTTCTCTCTCTCTTCTCATTTTTTCTATAAATTGGAGTGTTGGGCTCATTGTAAAGGGGGGTAGTTTTTGTAGCAAAGCTCTGCCAAAATTGCTTTGTGAAGCCAATGTGTTGCAGGCCCTTGTTGTGGACTCCTTGCATGGTGATCCAGGCCCTTATCTTGTAACCGATTGAACTGTGCATATCAGGAAGCAATAAAATATAAGTTTGTGGATGCATCTTCCCCTGCTGTGTTTTCTTGCATTCTTCTTGCCCCTTCAACCTTGATTACAAGAATATTGTGTCTATTATTATGTTCTTGCAGGGATCCATTATCATTGTGTATGTTTGAAATATTGTTGTGAATGCATTTTGCTAGATTATGGAGAACTGTCATCACCCCTTCTAGTGTGCACTTTGCTTCTGTATCTCACGCATTTGAAGACTACTCTCACACCCTCCTTTTCTGGTGTATCACCGCTTTAGTGTAGGCTTTCATTTTATGCATTCTCTCTCCCTGGTCCCTTGGAAATTTAGATTAGAATAGTTAGTTTCCCCTGCATTAGAGTAGATTGTGGCAGGTAGTTTAGGAGCAAGAACCAGCTTTCTCTGGAGGTCTATCTCAAGTAGCAAGTCCCACAACTTGGAGATAGTACCCATGTTATCCAATCACACCGTGAGTTCAAGTATATGCACTTGTATAAACATAGGGGTGTTGTGATTCGGTGATAACAGTTCTGGCACGCCCGGTGGGACCTTTAGAGGTCTTCACTTAACTACGACAAGATCGATGTGCACTTGTTGTAAGTTTCAGCTTTGAAGGAGCTTTGAAATTACACATCTGGCGACTCCAAAAGAGGCATAATCCACTGGTTTCAGCAGTCCAAGCCTGGAAAATTTATGAGAAGAATACAGACCAGGTCAAGAACTAGGGAGGAAGGATTGTTTGTTTATCTACACCTATCTCCAGGCAGAGAAAGAAGGGGAAGAAGAGCTCAAAGATCTCCATCTCCACCTAATAGAACCTTGTCAACACCTCCACCTGGTAGGCCTTTCATCCAATCAACAAGAGTTCTTCGACCAATCAGGATGGCACAACCAAATCCATATGTCAATTTCACTGGCAGCAGCCCACTTGCTCTCAATGCACAAAATCCAATCCCAGTTGCAGCACTGAAGAACATTCCATACTTTACTGGAGAAAATCAGACCACTCCTGGTGATCATGTCAAGGACATTGCTAATATTTGTGCAATCCATGAGATTGATGAGATGCAAGTTGCTGTCAAACTGTTGGCATCTTCATTCAAAGGGAAGGCTTTGCAATGGTTCAGGAGCCTTGCTTCAGGCTCTATCCAAAATTGGAACCAGCTATGTATAGCCCTCCATGAGCAGTTCGGAGAGAAGGGAGATAACTTGTCCCTTTTGGAACAATTGACAACTATCAAGAGAGCTCCCAATGAGCAGCTGACTGACTTCAACTTCAGATTTCAAAGGACTTGGGAGAGAATTCCAGTGGCAGTAAGGCCAGCAGCAGAAGGTGCTTTTTATATTACCTTAAAGCTTTAAATTCTGATATTTCTATGTTAATTCAATCCATGGGAGGCACAACTATCCCTGCTTGCTTATAGCATTGCCATTAGAGCTGAAAATTGTTTGATTCAAGCTGGCAAGCTAGCTCCTAGGCCTCCAATGCCATTATATCCAAATTTAGAGAGTCCAAGTACTAATCAAGCACCTATTTTAGCTCCTATTCCCACTCCTAGAAATCAGAATTCAAGTGAAGCTTCTACTTCATCTTCTAGTGCCTCAAATGAACTTCAAGAAGTCATGAAGCAATTGCAAAATTTAGGTAATGAGCTGGTTACACTCAAGAGGCAGCAAGCCCAAAGTTTTAGACCTTCTTATCAGCCTCAAGCTCAACCTAACAGGCAGCCATATCAGCCTCAAAGACCACCCAATCCAGCTGCAAATCAAAATCAAGCAAGGCCTCCTGCCAACAGACCATTTCAGCCCTATAATCCCAATGCTACATCTGCCTCTAAAGCAATAGTGCCAGTACAAAACAACATAGCTCAAGAGTATGATTGGTGTTTCCCATGCAATGAACCTCACAACCAGTCTATGTGCTTCAATGGTGCCCTAAATCAAGCATTAATGGTAACAACAACTGGTGTGGAGGGTGAAGGGAGTCAAGGACATAACCAACAGCAAGAAACATCCCAGCAACAACCAGCTC
Organism: Taxus chinensis; assembly: GCA_019776745.2. NCBI lineage: Eukaryota > Viridiplantae > Streptophyta > Pinopsida > Cupressales > Taxaceae > Taxus > Taxus chinensis. The sequence goes on along the minus strand of CM034157.1, from coordinate 177,094,944 downwards.
CAAATGATAGCACACTTGTAAATTGGCAGGCCGAAGACTTTTGTGGTATGAATCAAACAATATCTCAAAGTGTTGCAGCCAACACAAGGTCAAAAAGGAGAAATTTGGGTGAAGGACAACCATTGGCTCCAAGTAATCCACAACCTTCTACCACTCCACAAGCTGTTGGCAAACAAAATGCAGTTCCAAACATGCAAGGACCACCCAAACCAGCTCCTAAACCAACTCAGATGCCAGCTGCTGCTGCCCATGTGCAAGGAATGAATGTGCAAGCTAAAGGACAGCAGAGGGATGCTTCATCCCCATTCAACATCATTGATCAGATGAAGAAGACAAATGTAAACATATCAATGTGGGAATCACTATCCATCCCAGGCCAAAGAGATTTGCTACAAGCTGCCATGAAGGACTGGTCAACTTCAAATCAACAGGTCCAAATGCAAGAGAAGGTACTCACAAATGCTGCCCAACCTGAAGGGAATCATGGAGGACAGCAAGGTAAAATGTTGAAGCCCCCTCCATTTTATGTTTCATTGATCATTGGGGACCAATTAGTACACAATTGCATGATTGACTCCGGGGCAAGTAGTTCAGTAATGCCCAAGCAAATAGCTGATCAGTTGGGGCTTCAATATGAAGTCATATCCAAAGGGGTAGTGCAATTAGATGGGACAGCGGTGACAACAGTGGGAGTGATTAAAAACTTGAGCCTTACCTTGCATGCATGCCCCAACGTTGTTGTTTTGCAAGATATCTCAGTGATAGATCTTCCACCACTCTTTGCCCTATGTTTGTCAAGGGATTTCACAGCTAAGATTGGAGGTTACTTATCTGCTGATTGGTCACACATGTTGTTCAGAACAAGATATGGAACTAAGGCCACAATCAGATCTGAACCTATTGCAAACTTTCACGTTGAACCTCACACTCCAAGCCAAATCAATACCAACTGTTCAGCGTTTGATCAAGAAGATTATCCAAGCACTGATGAAGCTGACACCAAGGTTGGAAGCATCCCAGATTTGACTCTTGATGAATGGGCAAGCAAGGTGCATGCTTTTGATCCTTATCAAGAAATAGAAGAATCCGAGCTAGGAGTTTATTGTTTGCATGAAGAGAATCAACCTCTCCCCAGCATCACCAAGCCAGATCATAAGGACGAGAATGAAGTATGGCAATTGTTCTTTGATGGATCAAGGAGTAGACAAGGTGCAGGAGGAGGAGCTATGCTCATTTCACCACAAGGTACAAAGTATTACTCAGCCTTCCATTTTCAGTTTTCTTGCTCAAACAACACAGCTGAGTATGAAGCCTTAATTCACGGATTGCACTGGGCAAGGAAGAAAGGCATCAAGAATTTGCAAGTATTTGGTGATAGTGAGCTGATCGTAAACCAAGTCAGAGGAAAAAATGCTGCCAAAAATGATCTGTTGAAGAACTACAAAAATCAGGTATGGGATCTTATTGAAGATTTTGAAGCTTTTAGCATCAATTCCATCCCAAGAAAAAAGAATGAAGCAGCGGACAGACTGGCAGCAATTGGGGCTGCGTTTGATGTTGTAGAAAGTATCAAAAGTGAGAAATCTCAGCCTCATATCAAATTGGTTGTGAGACCAGCTGTTCCGGATAACAATACAAGTTGGCAAGTCTTCGAGAATGATCAGCAAATTGTTAATTTCCTACAAGAAGAAGCTGAGTTCTCCGCCAGAAATCAAGACAAGCTGGAGCAGCAGTATGGTGACCAAGTGGTGCAGCTGAGAACTAACAAATTACCAAAAGGCCTCATAACCTTGGAGTCAATCTTCAACCCGAATGATCAGTTCCGGAAGGAGAAAGCGAACATTCAAGTAAAGGGTGAAGATTCAGAGCCTATTTTAGTAGATGAAGGCAAGACATTGCAAATTGGCAAAGTAAGTACTCCACAAGAGAAATCTGATTTTGTTCAGCTTTGTCAAGAGTTCCCAGATGTCTTTGCTTGGACTTACAAAGATTTAAGAGGTTTCAACCCAAAGTTGGCACAACATACTATTGAGCTGGATCCGGAATCCAAGCCTGTCAGGAAAAAGCAAAGGCCAGTGAATCCTCATATCGAACCTCTCATGAGAAAAGAGTTAAGCAAGCTTATTGAGGCCAGTATCATCTTCCCCATCAAACACTCAAGTTGGGTTGCAAACTTGGTGCCAGTAAGAAAGAGAAATGGAGAAATAAGATTGTGTGTGGACTTTCGCGATCTAAATAGAGCATCACTCAAAGATCATTATCCGCTTCCATCAATGGAACAAATATTGCAGGTTGTAGCTGGTTCAGAAAGGTTTTCATTGCTAGATGGATATTCAGGCTATAATCAGATAATGGTGAAGGAAGAAGATCAATTCAAGATGGCCTTCACTACAAAATGGGGCACGTATGCTTACAAGAAGATGCCATTTGGACTGTCAAATGCCGGAGCAACATTTCAGCGAGCTATGGATATGGCGTTCAAAGGCTTAATCAACAATATAGTGCTGGTATACCTAGATGATATCACTGTCTTCTCAAAGAATGTAGCAGACCATCTCTTTCACCTCAGACAAGTGTTTCAGAGGTGTAGAAGGTTCGGAGTGTCGTTGAATCCAAAGAAGTGTATATTCTTGGCACACGAGGGAAAATTGTTGGGCCACATTGTCTCTAGGGAAGGGCTAACAATTGATCCTGAAAGGGTTGAAGCCATCCGAACACTTCCATTGCCACACCACAAGAAATCTCTTCAAAGCTTCTTGGGAAGGATAAACTTTGTCCAGATTTGTGCCTAATTTTGCCACTCTTGTGAAGCCTTTAACAATGATGTTGAAGAAGAGTCTTGCATTCAAATGGACAGCAGAAGGCAAAGAGAATTTTGAGAACATCAAGCATGCAATATCACAAGCTCCAACTCTTATCAACCCTGACTTTTCAAAGGATTTCATGTTGTATGCTTTTGGAGGGTCAGATACAATCTCAGCTATCTTGACACAGCTGAATAGAGAAGGTTCAGAACAGCCCATAGCATTCTTCAGTCAAATCTTGGAAGATTACGAAATAAAGTATTCTTTCATCGAAAAGCATGTCCTTGCTGTCATCAGGAGCTTGAAGAAGTTCAGACACTTGGTCTCGAACAATAAGATTCAACTGCTGGTGTCTCATGCTGGTGTCAAGGACTTTCTCCTAAACAAGGATTTAAATGAGAAGAGAGCAGGTTGGATCACTCGGGTGATGGAATATGATATTGAAATCAAAGTGACCAAGCTGGTTCGTGGCAAAGGTTTGTGTGAGCAGCTCGCTTCCAAACAACCAGACGGGTCAAAAGGTGAAGAAGATGTTGTCCTGCTACTACAGAATGATCAAGAACAACCAACTGATGATGCACCCATTCCATGTTGGACTCAAGACTTGGTGCATTACCTCCAAACAGGCTTGTGCCCTCCAGAAATGAGCAAAGCAAAGAGGAGATACTTTAGATTACAAGCCATCCCATATGTACTCATTAATGGTATCTTGTTCAAGAAGGACATCAATGGTGTTCTATTAAGATGCATTGGAACATGTCAAGTTGAGAAGATCTTACACGAGTTCCATGATGGGGAAGCAGGAGGCCACTTTGCTCCACGAGTAACAGCTCTCAAAATCATGAAAGCTGGTTACTATTGGCCTACTGTGTTCAATGATTGCTACTCATGGGTCAAGAAATGCAAGAGATGTGCATTCTTCACAGGGAAAGAAAGGTTAGCAGCGCTGCCCCTTCATCCAATTTCAGTAGATCAGCCATTCATGCAATGGGGATTGGACTTCATTGGGGTTATCAATCCCAATTCAAGTCAAGGCCACAAGTGGATACTTACGGCAACAGACTATTTCACCAAGTGGACCGAAGCAGTGGCACTCAAGGAGGCAAGTGAATCCAACCTATTAGATTTCTATGAAGGGATAGTCACGAGGTTTGGTGCCCCTGCCACTATCATATCAGACAATGCATTGGCATTCCTTGGCACAAAGATCACTGAATGGGCTGTCAAGAATTGTGTGTATCTCAGCACTTCATCGAATTATTACCCTCAAGGTAATGGTCAAGCCGAGTCTACGAACAAGAACCTACTAAGAATCATCAGAAGGACTCTTGATGAAAATCAAAGGACTTGGCACGCAAAGCTCAAATCAGCCCTATGGGCTGATAGAATCACACCCAAGAGGTCTACAGGAAGCTCTCCATATAAGCTTGTGTACGGGAAAGAAACAGTTCTACCTATGTCACTCGAGTTGCCAGCATTGGAACTCATGAAACAGTTGGAACTAGCTGAGTTTGAACCCATGGAGGTTAGATATGCAGAATTAATGGAGCTCCAAGAAATTAGAGAGCATGCAGCCCAAGCAATAGAGAAGGATCAAGCCTTGATCAAGAAGACTTTTGATAGGAAAGCCAAGGCTAGAACCTTCCAAATTGGAGATCTAGTGTTGAAATGGGATGCAGATCGTGCAAAGCCGGGAAAGCATTCCAAGTTCGATGCCATTTGGAGTGGCCCATACATGATCATTGAATGCAAAGGTAGCAATGCCTTCCGACTGGCTAAGTTGGATGGTGAAGAGTTACAGATTCCGGTCAATGGAATCTATCTCAAACGTTGCTACTAGAAAGATAGCTTCTCACCCTTGTAAATATTAATTTAGAATTTCCATTCCTCTAAGTGCTTATGCACATTGTACTACTGTTAGAGTAGTTTTTATTTCCCTAAGTGCTTGTGCACATGTCCTATTGCTTCTAGTATGTGCATGTTTGCAGTTCATCGAGCTCCTGGAAAAGAATTTGCATCCACAGGAGAACCAGCTCAACAAATGTTTCAATGGCTCAAGGATACAGGTTTTCAAATTTCAAATCAGCTGAGAGATTATCAAACAGACTCCATGCCCAATGGATTGCTACGAGCAGCTGGCCGTTCTTCATCTGGCAGGCAGATAACCCCGCTGAGTCGCCAAAATTGTTATCCAAAATTCACCCCTCAAGGTAATTTTGATAACATGCATCAAATTCTTCAGTCCCGAGCAAGTAGATTGATTCAAGGCCCGAAATCATGTTTTTGGGGCCCCTCGGCTTCTCTCTAACTCTCCCATCCAAGAAAAAATCCCAACGAGTTAGAAAAAATGGAAAAAATGCAAAAAATAAGGTTGCAGGATTGTTTTAAAGCATTTCGGGTCTGAAGGGTGCGGATCGTACCAGTGCGGGTCGTACCAAGGTTCGTCGTACCAAGTTTGGGACCAAAAGGAAGAAAATCAGCTAAGTCAGACATTTTTGTCCCAGGCGGTCCGCGGGACAGTTGGGACGTCGGGACGCGCGGGACGCGAAAAGGTGAAATGGCCGCAGGCAATAAAATGTCACAAGTTTTTTTGTTTCGTGTGGTTTGGGACAGCCAAAAAGTACACGTGGGTCGGCCGATTTGCCGCAAGACGGTCTATTGCGGGCAGTTCGGAGATTTTCGTCCGGGACAGTCGGGACAAAAGTACGCGCGGGACGCGAAAAGGCCGCAAAAGGGGACAAGGAAGCCCAAATCGGCCGATGTGGAGAATTCATCTGGGACAGCCGGGACATGTGGACCCGATTTTTCCGAAATAGCTGCAGCAAAGAAGAAAAGTCAACGTTTGACCCGTGAACTTCAAACGGCCATAACTTTTGACTCCGAGCTCCGATTTTCACAAAATTGGACTTTCTGGAACGAGCACGATGTCCTCTACATCAAAAAATTAGATTTCTTATTTTTAATGAGGGTAGATATATTTAAATAAAATAAACATATTCGGCTCCAGTCAGTTAATGCTCATTCCCGTCAAATGACAGAAAACGCCTGCCAGACCCAAAATAGCTGCCCGCACTCAGAAGGCCATAACTTTTGCATTTCTCAACGAAATCACACAAAATTGGTACCGTTGGAATCATGGCTCCAAGCCCAATGCACAAAAATCAAGAAATTCTAGATTTGATGAGAAATTGATGGGGATTTTTTATAAAACGTGGCCGGGTTCATAACAGTGTTTTATTTGGTAGTTGGGAGTGCAATTAAGAGGCATGGTCATCATTCTTTCTCTGCTGCAGCACCTGGGACAGTATGGGGAGCCTTTTTCAAGTAATATACAATCATTTTACTCCATTTAATGCCTCTTACAAGTGGTTGAAGGACAGATTTCAGGATTTCCATTTTCCCTTCTCTCTCTCTTCTCATTTTTTCTATAAATTGGAGTGTTGGGCTCATTGTAAAGGGGGGTAGTTTTTGTAGCAAAGCTCTGCCAAAATTGCTTTGTGAAGCCAATGTGTTGCAGGCCCTTGTTGTGGACTCCTTGCATGGTGATCCAGGCCCTTATCTTGTAACCGATTGAACTGTGCATATCAGGAAGCAATAAAATATAAGTTTGTGGATGCATCTTCCCCTGCTGTGTTTTCTTGCATTCTTCTTGCCCCTTCAACCTTGATTACAAGAATATTGTGTCTATTATTATGTTCTTGCAGGGATCCATTATCATTGTGTATGTTTGAAATATTGTTGTGAATGCATTTTGCTAGATTATGGAGAACTGTCATCACCCCTTCTAGTGTGCACTTTGCTTCTGTATCTCACGCATTTGAAGACTACTCTCACACCCTCCTTTTCTGGTGTATCACCACTTTAGTGTAGGCTTTCATTTTATGCATTCTCTCTCCCTGGTCCCTTGGAAATTTAGATTAGAATAGTTATTTTCCCCTGCATTAGAGTAGATTGTGGCAGGTAGTTTAGGAGCAAGAACCAGCTTTCTCTGGAGGTCTATCTCAAGTAGCAAGTCCCACAACTTGGAGATAGTACCCATGTTATCCAATCACACCGTGAGTTCAAGTATATGCACTTGTATAAACATAGGGGTGCTGTGATTCGGTGATAACAGTAAAGCAAAAAATTTTACAATCATGGAACACCCATTTAGTGGCCAAGCACAATATAATCTCGTGAGCCGTACAATTAAATTTTCAGGTAATACATAAGCAAAGTTATGACCACAAGGTTATACTATAAACTGATTTGGTACACTTTTTGTTGTAAAATCAAGGTCCTGGATGCCAAATCTAGAGACGTCAAGTATTTAGCATAAAAACATATCTAGACTAGTAATAACATAAAATACAAAAGCACTTCATCACTATAACAAATGTGATTCATGAAACTTATTTCCTGCTCATGAATATATGAAAGAGTTAGGAATGAATAAATCGCAACACACTAAGAGCACTCAAGTGTTAGTCTGGGAGAACAACAAGTAATAGGAAAATACACCAAAGATATATATATAAAATGAGTTAAGCTGACGAAAATAATGGAACTATCCTTTCCTAATGAAAAAGGAAGAAATTCCCCAAGAGTGTTAAGTCCATTTGAGGATAAACAGAGGATCCAAAATTATCATCTTGTACCATTAACATGTGTAAATCTTGCATCATTAAAATGCTAGATCAAATACCATGGAATCGCCATGTTTATAAATCATACACATGGAGGCTTTTTTATCAAGAAAAAAGAGTATAAATATGTAACCCCAAGTAAGTGCTCAATAATGAATCATTAATTAAAGTCTAGCTATTGTATGCAACATATTTAAAACAACCCAATGGCCCTCCAAGGGCATAGAATAATATACAACCATTTTTGAACTATAGAATATAAGGGCAATTTAAGAATTCATCCATGGAGGTAACACTTGAATCCAAAAGATCCAAATTAAATTCTACTTCGAAGGATCAAGATTTACACAGATTTGTAAGTGTAATGCACCTTCAGGTGTATTAAACTGCCTCAACTAGTCAATGCAGAACCTATACGAACTGAGTTTTCTTAGTAAATCAGGGGAGAACATGAATGTAACTCAAATTAGACACACTTTGAGGTAAAGCATCCAAAATAGAAGGGTCATGCCTTAAAGCACCTTATCATGAAGGACATTCAAGACATTGAAGGTGTACCTTCATCATGGGACAAATGATTGATAGATACCAAAGCTCTCTCAAATTTGTCATCAATTTTGGAAGGAACCCTGGAACGTTTAGCTTGTTTATCCAACAATATGGTTGTATGATTTCTCCTTGTCAGAATCAGAATGTTTCTGCAAGAAATATTACAATAAGGGAAGTGGCATCAAGTGTAACCTTCATTAGCAATATGCCATAAAGAGGTCGAAGCAAATATGGGGGATCTTCATGTAAGAGATTCATAGATCTTGTTTCCTCTAATAACTTTATGTTATGATCCTTGACACATAATAACATTGTCAAGATTATAATGTAATACAAAAATTTGGAAGACCACGGATGAATCTTCTTATCCCTTAATGACATATGGTGAGGGACAATATGATTAGATGGTAACTAAGGACATCATCCTCTTGGGTAATAATGTGACAGTAAGATGTAATGGGACGTATCATTAGGCTTACAGATCGACAAACTAGATGGGATTCCTATTTTCTAAAAGAAGAGGGAAGCTTCCCACTTCTAGATTTACTATGGTAGAATCCTGAACATAATTACTAGCACGATGCAAAGAGTAACACTTGACTTTAGATTGTATTTTATTCACAATCATGCGAAGAGTATCAGGGGATTTATTGAATTTACATTTAAAGCTTAGGGTTATGTGAATAGCATAATATTTTGGAGGATTTTTAAAATAGACATGTAAATATTCATACTAATAGAAGTCACAAAGATGTCAATCTAACTTTTTTTAGGTTAGTAAATTTGAACAAAAACCTATGTCAATTGCAGATCTACAATACTATTCAATACAAGAAGTGGATGTTTTTCATTAAGCATAATTATAAATATCGACAGATTCAAATTATTTTAACATAAAGTTTGAAAAATTTCATATGTTGGCATAGGGCCTCTATTTGAACTAACATGGCTCTAATACTTCATAGTGTAACGTTCTAAAAATTCTCGCAATGAGCCCTTGGGAATGAAAACTATGAGAGATCCATTTTATGATCCAGAAAAATTATGGAATAATTATTAAGAATCATTGAATAAGGAGCAAATTATGCTCATATGAAGCCAATGATTATATCAATAATGTATGTTATTTTAAGATAGTAGGTATGGATCCAAAGTACAATAAAAAAATATTAATGTAAATGATTAATATTCTAACGAACATTTTAGTGAACAAGTATTTAAATGTTTTATCTCTAGGTTTGTGGGTCAATAATTTGTAGAATAAATTCCTAATATAGTTTAAATTGGCTCAGTTCAATATGTCGAGATTTATTTATAACTCAATTACACATGCATATGATTAAATACATGTTATTTATTTATACCATAAGAATTTGAGGGTTCAGAAAGGTTCCTCATTTAAAGGTTAGTGTAATAAACATTCCCTTTAGCCACAAGGAAACTATGAGCCCATTGAATAGTATTGAGGGATAAGTCATCTACATTTTTTAAGGGTTGAAAGGGCTTGACCTCAATTTTACAATCTACCCACTATACCACCTGAAAAATAGGAGTATTAAATCACACTAAATCTGTATTATATGTAGTGCCCACTTTCCTTCGACCCTTTTTATTATTGATTTCGTTACTATTGACTATGCTTATGGATAGTTTGTATTATTTTGACTTAGCATGATGTTATATGTTAGAGATACTGAGACTATCATTGGATTTCAATGCATAGTATGATGTGTGTGGATTATTAGAGACATTTTATATTGATGATGATATGTTGTTGACATGGTTATATATATTATGTTTATATATATATATATATATATATATATATATATATATATATATATATATATGACATGTGATATTTTCATCACATTGAGTAGACCTTGATAATTGAACTAATTTTGTGATCATATTTGATATTGATGAAATGTAGAATAGAGATGTTGTTAGAAATTGTAAATGATATCGTTAATTTCCTAGATGATGATTTGATTCATATGTAGATGATTGTGGATTTATATTACATATTTTATCTTGGATGTTTTGATGTGGCCACGAGGCCGAAGGAGGTATTATGTGTTTTGCAGGTAAATATATTCACAACAAACAATAGGGGGATTGGAGACCAACCACATTGGAATGCTAGGTGAATTCAACAAGGGTCACCATGGCAACATGTATTTTTATGTAAGTGTGTCTGAATTGTTGTTAGGGGGTTCCCATGGGGGGATTACCTCTAATTGTGACCAAGGGGTTATGTGTTTTTCTTTTATTTAGTTTCCTTTATTTAATTTTAGTATGTGATTTTTAGTGATGTATTTATTGTATTAATTATTTAGAATTTGGTGTATTTTTCCCCTTTATTAGTAATGGGTTTAAGTGTCTTAATGTAATTAATGTTTAAACTAATTATGGATGGGACAAAAGAATTATTTATTAGACTAGATGGCTCTTGGGTTTGTGTTGTAAGTTGAGTGCTTGGGATCTTGAGTGTTGTACACTCTACCCCTTCATGGAAATTCGAATTTGGCCTTAAGGGACAATTTTGGAGGCTTGTGGGACAAGTTAAACTTGTCCCACACCTCTTAAATTGATCTATGCCAACCCTACCTATAGATTGGGGGTCAAAATAGACCCCATTATGTGTTTTGTAAGTCAAAAAGTGACATTTATTGCACTTTTCTTACATGGGTCTTAAATTTTGTCCTTAGGGGTGTGGGCTTGGATTGTGTGTGTAAGTAACATGTCATTCCTCTCACCCACCAATTTATTGTGCATTGGGGTTGAGGTTTGACTTGTGAGGTAGAGTTGAGGATGAGTGATGTGGCATCCTACATGGAGCCACCTCACCCTCCTCTCTCCCTTTTCTATTTATTCAAGTTATTTTGCTTGTTTGGGGGTTATTTCATTCTTTTGTGCTCTTGCAATTTTTGGAGTTAGAGGATTTTGGAGTGCTTTTGGTCTTTGTTAGAGCTTGTTGATTATTTCTTTGGTTGGAAGAAGTTTGGTGTGTGGATCTTGGATCAAGCTATACTATGGAATGGTAGGAGATAAACTCTTGTTAAATTCTTTCTTTTATTTTGTATGTATATGTGCTTGTTTAATGTTTTGTTATGCTTGTTGGGTGCTTGGGTAGATTGTCTAAGTGTGGTGTAGGAGGGGACTATGGGGAGAATTCATGTAGGGAGGCATAAGAGTTTATTTCATGTTTTGGAGGGAGTTTGGGTTGGGTGCCCCACCTTGGACAAGGAATGCTTGCATTTCTTACTTGTTTGTTTTATGAGGGAGGCATAAGAGAATGAGGTTGGCATAAGAGTACTTGAGGGAGGCATAAGAGTGTGTAGGGGTTTTGAGATATGTATTGGAGGTTTTTAAGGTGGGAACCCATTTCCCATTGGGAGGCATAAGTGACCTCCCCATAGGTTCTTGCTCCTTTGGCTTTTCATATTTGAAGCCTTGTATATTTTTTTGTTTTTCCTTCTTTTGTTTTTAGTTTGAGTTGAATGTGCTTTGGAATGGTTGTGAAATACTTTGTTTTGTGTTGTGGAAGCTTGTTTTTTGCCATGTGTTGGATCCACCTTTCATTGCAATATGGTTGGGGCTCGGGGGCCAATGAGGAGGATGGATTCTCCTCCTCATTGGAATTCTTGGTTGGGTGGAGAGTGTTGCCTCTCCCCCTTTTAGTTGTGGATCAAGAAAGTATGAAGGAGCTTTCTTGTTGGTGATGTGAAACTTGGAGCATTGTTGGAATCCTTAAGAAATCCTTCTTGTGAGAAAACCTTCTTATTGTAATATTCCCACTTAAGGGTGGAGGAACTTGTAATATTGTATTTCTATTTAGTGTTTACATTCTTGCATAATTTCTCACTTTAAGTGGAGGACATTGGAATAATCTTGTGAAGAAAAAGTTACAATCAATTATTGGATATGAAAGTTGTATTGTATATTGAAAAAGGGTAAGAAGGCATTGTGTTGTAAAACTAGTCTTGTAAAAATTGGAAGGAAGTTTAAAAAGGAAATACCTTACTTCATTGTAGTTGATTTATTTCAAAAAAAAAAGTTTAATTGTGTGTTTCTCTTGTAAATAAATAAATCATTGGAAAAATGGTTAAAAACTCTATTGTGAAATGTAGGTTTAAAATTGCATGAAGAAATAAAGTATATTTCATTGTGTTAATTTGAAAAACATGTAAAATGAAGAAGTTAGACTATTTTGTTTATTTTATTGCATTGTTGAAAGAAAGTTTGTTAAATAAAATGGAATTGATCTTGTAGTTAGGTTGTTAGTATTTGAAATGGTAAATACTTAAAATGAGTAATTTTAACTATCAAATGAATAGATGGGACTAAATCTTGCAACTCGAAACTTTATATGTATAAATTTAAGTTCAGAATGAATTTTAAAACACCTTAGTAACTTTTAATTTTTGAGAAATCTCATATTTTAAGGTTCTGTTTCTAAGAAATAGGACCGCCGCCCTGTGCAGAGTGGCGGTCTCATAACTGTCGCTCAAGCAAGGTAGCGGTCTCAGAACCACTGCTCTGACAAGGTGGCGGTTCATGAATCTTCACCCAGGTGGGGCAGTAGTCCCAAGACCCTTGGCCTACTGTGGCAAGTGATTCTATCACTTACGACGGAAATTCCCAGTTCTGTGCATGTGCAATTTTTAATTTGTTCTAATTAAATTTTTAAGCTTGTAAAAACCACAAGAAAAGAACCAACAAATAAGGAAGGGCTAAGTCTTATTGTTTAAAGAAAATAAATCTCTAAATGGTAAATTAAAATCACTCATTCTCATTTATATTAATGGGGTAGGGTTTGCTCCAAATAGAGAACCCTAAATACAATTACTTTTGAAATAAAACCAGATTGGTAAAGGAAATCCCTTCAATCCTTCAATGGGAGAAATTACAATGATAAATCCATAAAAAAACTACCCTAAGCTTGATCTTGAATATTTTCTCCATAGCTTCTCCGTTTCGTGCTTCAATGGCTTCCCTTTCTCAAACCTACAAATTAAACAAGAGAAAACAATAAACCAAATGAGGAGAATAGGGTAAGAAGAAGTTTTAATAAGAATGCTTAAGGATTTCTAGGGTTAGTTTGGAGCCTTAGGATCTAGTGGCCACCATTGATTTGATCCAAGGGTTGAGGATCAACCCTACTTTTAGCAGGTAGGAATATATTTTATTAATGTTTTAAATAAATTTAAAGGTATGTGTAGATGGGTGAATGGGGCCATTTAAACACCTTGGTGTGCAAGTCACTAATCTAGTTCCTAGTATGTTTTAGAAAAATAATGAAATGGACATTAAATTTATTTTAATAATGGAATTATAGTGACTAAGTATAAAGTAAAGTAGTAAGGTAGGAATGTTAGTTGTGGAGGAGTAACAACATTAAACCAAGTAAATTAAATTATGGCACCTTCCTAGTTGAATGTTAATTAATGGACCTTAGAGATAAATTAAGAATATTTAATCATTTAATTTAGACTTGGTTCATCCCTTGTTTAGTAAAGTTTTTTGGTGAAAATAAATTTAATGTACACTAAGGATTGACACCCTTGTAACAAAATTAAATTAGTCACAATTTTTGGGATAAGTTTTAGGTGTTAATGTGTTCCTAGGACGTTGTTTTTGCAGGCGTTACACTTGGTATCAAATCTGTTGGTTCAAAGCTTGGACCGTTGGGCACACTAGAAAACATGAGACATACACACTTAATCTAGCACAAATTTGGTTTCTTCTAAACCTATAAAACCCAACTATCTGATAATTGTATAATGTAGAAACCCTAGAAAACTAAAACGAGACCTAAAATTATTAACTAACTCTCGCCTTGGTCTATGGAGGAGGCACGGACCAGACGAGGGGTTCTTGCACGTAGATCTATATTTTCCACCCCCAGATCAGGTTGTAGTAACCATTCTATCTCAAATTTTAGAGACACTTCAAGACATTAATGTCACTATAAACGGAGGGTCCTTAGGAGGAGGACTTGCTAGACATGATATGGAGACATTAGTGGAGGCTCATGCATATCATTGACACTGTTATGTTTGTGGAGCCTATTTGCATGTTAGAATGTGGTACACCTTCTATGTGTTACACTCGGGTATTTTTACGACCGTCCTGCTTGCCGGTGAGCGGGTCAAGGGGGTTATGAAGGCCCCTGAAGTTTTTCATGGGTGGTTTATTAACCCATGGGTAATGGGTAACCGTTATGGGCTGTTTTTGGGCCCATGGTTTTTTTGATACCCACGGTTTTTGCCCATGGTTTTGATACCCACGGTTTTGTATCAAACTGCTTAAGCAGTTGTCTATTTATATGGTCTTATGCATATGATAGATAACAAGCAAATGTATTGCAGATGTGTTTTGAATTCAGGTGTGAATTCTGTAGAGTTTGTTGAGCATAGCTCCAAACAGATCTGGGTATTGTATTGAGAGAGTGGAGGCTTGTAATAAAATCTGAGCAAGTGATTCTTGGTGGATGTAGCCCAAATTGGGTGAACCATGTTAAATATTGTCTCTCTGTGTTGTGTTATTTATTCTACACTTTTATTTGAGATCTGTAATATTTTCTGCATATTAGTTTCTACTGTTGCGATTCTGTGAGGGATTATTCCACATATTTTATCCCTTATTTCCTAACAATTGGTATCAGAGCCTGGTTTGGTTTGCTGAAGTGTTGAATCACAGGGAAAATTTTTAGCTTGAGTGGGAGCTATGGCAGATGATGGAAGATCTAGGGTTGATAAATTCAATGGGCAGAATTTCAGTCTTTGGAAGATGTAGATGGAAGATTACCTTTATCAGAAGGATCTTTATACTCTGCTTGTCTGAGAAGGTGAACAAACCCTCGAGCATGACAGATGCGGAATGGGATTTGCTGGATAGGAAGGCACTTGGGAAAATCTGGCTGTGTCTTGCATCTTCGGTATTATTTAATGTTTCAAAGGAAAAGACTACAAAAGAACTAATGGATGCATTAGGGAAGTTGTATGAAAAACCCTCTGCCTCTAACAAGATATTTTTAATGAAAAATTTGTTTAATATGAAGATGTCTGAGAATGGTTTAGTAGCAAATCATTTAAATGATTTCAATATGGTTGTGAATATGTTAGCTTTGGTTACAATAGAATTTGATGAAGAAGTTAGGGCTTTATTAATTCTGTGCTCTTTACCTGAGAGTTGGAATAGCCTGGTAATGGCGGTAAGTAACTCGGTTCCAGCTAACTCAAAGTTGAAGTTTGAGGATGTTGTAGGGGTGATTCTAAGCGAGGAAATGCAAGAAAAATCTCTGGGGAATCTTCTACTTCAGGGAATGCTTTGACAGTGGAAACTAGAGGGAGACAGAAGAATAGAGGAAACCGTGGAAAATCAAAAGATCATGCAAGGTCAAAATCCAAGAGCAAGATTGTATGTTGGAACTGTGGAAAGTCTGGGCATGCAAAGGACTGTTGGGAGCTTTGGGACAAGAAGAAACAATGGGAAGAAAACAAGGAGGCAAATGTGGCATCGGGTAATGTATGCAGTATGCTTTGATTCTTTCTTTGCATAATATTACTGAATCTTGGGTTTTAGATTCATGGGCTTCTTTTCATGCTACTCCACATAGGCATTATTTTGTTGATTATGTTCAAGGGATTTTGGGCATGTTTTTCTTGGTGATGATGAGCCTTGCAATCATAGTTGGAAAAGGTTCTGTTCAGGTTAAGATGCAGAATGGGAATACATGGCTATTGAAGGATGTCAGACATGTGCCTACATTAAGGATGAAATTTGATATTGGCGGGGCAATTGGGAAGTGATGGTTGTACTGTGATATTTACAGTGGACTCTTGGAAGGTTACTAAGGGTGCTCTTGTGGTGGTAAGAGGTAAGAAGGTTAGAACCTTGTATTTAACCACTGGTGGTAATAATGTTTATAATCTTATGGATTCAGATGTAGATACAACATTGTGGCACTATAGGCTCGGTCATATGAGGCATAAGGGCATGTAAATCATAAAGAAGAATTTTCCTCGATATACAGAAACTGTGTTTGGAGTTTCTGTGAGGACTGCATATATGGGAAATAGAAGCGAGTAAGGTTTCTCAAGGTTGGACCTACAAAGAAAGAGAGTAAGTTAGAGCTGGTGCATTCTGATGTGTGGGGGCCAGCTCAGGTATCATCTCTTGGGGGTTCAAGTTATTATGTTACTTTTATTGATGATGCAACAAGGAAAGTTTGGGTTTATTGTATTAGAAACAAATATGATGTATTTGACACTTTTGTTAAATGGAAAGCTTTGGTAGAGAATGAAACAGGTCTTAAGCTAAAATGTCTCAGGTCAGATAATGGAGGGGAGTATTGCAACAATGAATTTGATGATTATTGTTCTAAGAATGGAATCCACAGGAAAAAGATGGTTCCAAGAACTCCACGATAGAATGGGGTGTCAGAAAGGATGAACAGAATAATAATGGAACGTGCTAGGACCATGAGGTTACATGCAAGACTGCCTCTTTCTTTTTGGGCAGAAGTGGTGAGCACAACTATGTGTACTTGATAAACAGAGGACCCTCAAGTGCCTTGGATGGAGGCATACCTGAGGAGGCTTGGTATGGTAAGAAAGTTGATTATTCATTTCTTAGAGTCTTTGGATGTGAGGTGTTTGTTCATATAGACAAGGATGATAGGACCAAGCTAGAGGCTAAATCAGAAAAATGTACTTTCATTGGTTATGGTGGTGATGAATTTGGATATAAATGTTGGAGTATTAAGGACAAGAAAATCATTTGATCTAGGGATGTGGTCTTTAATGAGAAAGTCATGTATAAGCAACAGTTGCAGGAAAATAGGGAAGAATCCAAGAAAGAATATGCAGTGGTAGAGGATCTTCTAGATGGGAAAGTGACACATGAATCAGTTCAGGAACCTCCTCAACAGGAACCCCAAACTCCTATATTGAGGAGGTCTTCTAGGGTAAGAAGAGAACCTGAACATTTTTTCTCCTTCTCTTTATTATTTATTACTCACTGATAGTGGAGAGCCAGAGAGCTTTGATGAAGCAATACAGGTAGATGCTAGGAAGAAGTGGGAGCAAGCCATGGATGAGGAGCATCAAGTTCTCATGGAGAACCAGAGATGGAATTTGGTGAAGCTACCCAAAGGAAAAAGAGCATTGCACAACAAGTGGGTGTACATTGTTAAAGAGGAAGAAGGAGGAAAGAAAATATATAAGGCCCGGTTGGTGGTCAAGGGGTTTGCACAGAAAAAGGTATAGATTTTGATGAGATTTTTTCTCCTGTAGTAAAAATGACTTCTATTAGAACTGTTCTTGGAATAGTTGTAGTAGAAGACTTGCACTTAGAGCAGCTTGATGTAAAGACTACATTTCTCCATGGTGATTTGGAGGAGGAACTATATATGTAGCAACCAGAGGGCTATGAGGTCAAAGGTAAAGAGGAGATGGTGTGCAAACTGAAGAAGAGCTTGTATGGATTGAAACAAGCTCCACGTCAATGGTATAAGAAGTTTGATAGCTTCATGATGGAGCAAGGTTATATTAGATGTCATTCTGACCATTGCATGTATACAAAGAAATTTGAGGATGGAAGTTATATTATCCTGTGTTTGTATGTTGATGACATGTTGGTTGCAGGTAAAAACATGCAGGAAATAAAAGTACTCAAGAAGCAGCTAAGTGAATCCTTTGCTATGAAGGATTTGGGGGCAGCCAAAAAAATCCTTGGTATGAGGATATCTTGGGATAGGAAGGAATGGAAGCTGACTTTATCTCAGGAAGAGTACATTAAGAAGGTCTTGGAGAGGTTTAATATGCAAGATGTTAAACCGGTTGGGACTCCTTTGGCAGGCCATTTCAAGTTATCAAAGGAGCAATGTCCCAAGACAGAGCAGGAGAGAAACCAGATGTCCAAGGTACCTTACTCATCAGCAGTTGGTGGTTTGATGTATGCTATGGTGTGCACTAGGCCTGATATTGCCCATGCAGTGGGAGTGTGAGTAGATTTATGAGTGATCCAGGTAAAGATCATTGATAAGCAGTAAAGTGGATCCTTCGGTATTTGAGAGGGACCATGGGGACAATTTTTTGCTATAGTGGATCAGACACCACTTTACATGGTTATGTAGATTCCGACATGGCTGGAGATGTAGACAGCAGGAGGAGCACAACAGGTTATATTTACACTGTAGGTGGGACAACAGTGAGTGGATTTCACGACTACAGAAGCTGGTGGCTTTGTCAACCACGGAGGCTGAGTATGTTGCTGCCACAGAGGCAAGAAAAGAGATGATTTGGTTACAACAATTTCTTGAGGAGTTGGGGCATAAGCAGGAGGAATGTAAGCTGCATAGTGATAGTCAGAGTGCTATACACCTAGCTAAGAACTCTGCTTTCCACTCTAGGATGAAGCATATAAAGTTGAGATATCACTTCATTAGGACAACTTTGGAAGAAGAGAAGTTGAAGTTGGGGAAGATTCATACTAGTTAGAATCCTATGAGACATGATGACCAAGGTGGTCACAAGGGATAAACTAAAGCTGTGTTCAGCTTTGGTTGGCCTTTGCAGGATGTTAGTGAAGGGTTGAGAAGCTTGCTCAGTGGAAATCAGTCTCCAAGTGGGAGATTGTTATTGTTTGTGGAGCCTATTTGCATGTTAGAATGTGGTACACCTTCTATGTGTTACACTCGGGTATTTTTATAGTAATGCAATTTTTCTGCATGGAGTTCATAATTTCACGGGTGAAGCCCCCGTGGTCTACTTAATTTTCATGGGTGGTTTTTAACCCATGTGGTAAGTGGTTTCTTTAATAATGGGTATTTATTGGGCCCATTTTTTTGTTTTCCCATTGTTTTCATACCCATGGGAAAGAGTTTGCCCTTGGTTTCATACTAATAGTTTTGTATCAGGACCTTAAGCCATTGTCTATTTATATGGTCTTATGCATATGATAGATTTCACAAGTAAATGTATTGGATGTGTGTTGAATTCAAGGATGTGAATTCTGTAGAGTTTGTTGAAATAGCTCCAAACAGATCTGGGTATTGTATTGAGAGAGTGGAGGCTTGTAATAAAATATGAAGGGAGTTCATTCTTAAGACCATTAGATCCCAAATTGGGTGAACCACGTTAAATATTGTCTCTCATGTTGTGTTATTTATTTCAAGGATTTGAGATCTATATTTTTGGTTTCTACATTAGGATTCTGAGGGATTATTCCGAATTTTATCTAATTTCCTTGGGGAATTCAATCAATTATTGGTTATGAAATAATTCAATGGAAGATTTCAAAGTCATTTGATGGATCAAGTGAGTTGAATTTTTTGAATACTTGTGACCCTAAGGATGAGAGCATCACTTTCAGGGTGGATGATCATCACCAATCCAGCACTATGATAATTCTTCACCGGGAACTCCTCGTGCTATGATTATTTACTAATGCACAACCTTTAGTTTGGTGGATGTAATCTGGAAACAAAACAACAACCGAACACAAGAATACCATAGACTATGATAAGACAGAATGATGATAAATCTGAAATATCAAAGTAAATTATAATATTAACATGAAATTGTTACAATCTCACCCATGAGGTACTTCAAGTGTTACACTTCACTTGACTATATGGGAGAAACTTTACAATTACACCTCTTAATGGCTTCTTCAACACACCTTTAAATGATGGCTTCCTTTGCACACTTCCTACAATATTTCTCACTACTTCCTTCTATATGCTAAATGAGGGGGGTGGCCTCTCTATTTATAGAACTTCCAGGCTTATCCATCTTATCTCTAAGATAGGATAAGAAATCCACTCTGACGAATCATATTCCATACCTTAACTCTTATCTGTACATGTAAGCTTATCTTCTAAGATAAGATAAACCTTATCATTTTACATGGGTTCCACATTTTTAGACTTTTTTACAAATAAAATACACAAAATATTTATGACCTCACTCCTTGTCCTTATTACCAATATAATATTTCTAATTCCTAATCATGTAGACCCTACTTCTCTAATTACCCAACTTTGACATTTTAACATTACCGGACCACTTACGACAAATATTTACTTTTTACAACATTCCTATTGTACTTTGACTGTTACCGTACTCCACATTATTGGCGGCACCGTACTGGCAGCGCCGTTATCTTCTATCAGACGCTACTACTAATTACACTTAACAACATCCTATTCCTAATACATACATTAATGAAATAGAAATTATGGAGGAAAATTTTAGTGTCGACATCTTCCCCCTTCCTAGCTTCTACTCCGTCCTCGGAGTAGACTATTCTAGTGCTTGGAAAATCTTCAACTTGTCGTGGTTGACCCATTTCGTAATGGGAGTGCCATCCAATTCCTCCAGTCGGTACGTACCATTTTCATGCACAGCTGCTATTTTGTAGGGCCCCATCCATTTTGGAAGAAATTTTCTCTGTCTTCTTTTTTTGTATCTGGAATCATATACTAGAACCAAGTCATTCACATGAAATGGAGACCAACGGATCTTTTGATCAAAGTATTCCTTCTGCTTCATTTTCTTCTTATAGCTTGTATCCTTTGCTATTTCCCTCATTTCCTCTAGCAAATGAAGATGTACCAACCTTTCTTTTACTGAATCACTTTCATCCATCCTTTCATTTTTCATAACTCTCACAGTGGGAATATCAAACTCAATAGGAAGAACTGGATCAATGCCATAGGCCAACTGAAATGGGGAGTATCCTGTTGCTGACTTTGATGTTGCCCTATATGCCCACAATGCTGCATGAATCCTTTTATCCCATTTATGTACCTGCAAGGCTGCATCTTTTGCTAGAATTTGACACAACACAAAATTTGTTCGTTCCACCTGTCCATTTGTGCTTGGCTTGTATGTTGTTGCCTTCCTGTGCTTAATAGAAAACTTATTGACTAGGGCTTCTACCACCTCATTAATGAAGTGGCTTCCTTGATCTGTTACAATTTCTAATGGACAACCAAATCTGGTGACAATGCGTTCATATATGAACCTTGCCACTTCATCCATGGAAGTTGTTTTCAATGGCCTAGCTTCAACCCACTTGGTTAAATAATCTGTGGCAACTACAATATACTTATTTTGGCGTGATGTAGTTGGAAGTGGACCTACAATGTCTATTCCCCACTTTTCAAAGGGACCAAGTGGAAGAATAGGACATAATGGAGCTGATGAAGTCTTACGGTTACCATGTGTTTGACAAATATCACATGTCTTACAATAATTATAACAATCTTTAAAAAGAGTGGGCCAGTGATAACCTGCATCCAAGATCCTTCTTGCTGTAAGTTGTCCAGAGAAGTGCCCTCCACATGTACCATTGTGGAATTCTTCTAGCAGCTCCTTCCCTTGATCACGTCCAACTGCCCTCTTGTACTGTCCATCAGGTCCTATTCGAAATAATACTCCATGCAGAATAGAATATGGACGACTGGCTTGAGTAATCTTTCTCTTAGTCTTTGCATTGGCACCATCAGGAAACTTGAATTCATTCAGATAATTCCAAATATCTATGTATTCACTAGGGATTGTGTCAAGGGATAACAATGCTGCATCGGGAAATCATCATCATCACAAGATGATCCTAAACCATCATAGGCTCGAGAGAGTGCATCTGCATTGACATGCTTCTTTCCTGGCCTATCTATAATATCAAATTCAAATTCTTGTAGCAAAATTATCCATCTTGCTATCCTCCCTGATGGGTTAGGCTTATTTACAATATATTTTAGAGCCTGATGATCTGTTACAACTATAAATTTCTGCCCTAGCAAGTAATTTCTAAACTTCTTTACAGCAAAAATGATAGCCAGAGCCTCTTTTTCAGTTACAGTATAATTTACCTCAGCACTGCTCATTTGTCTGCTCCCAAAGTAAATTGGATGTTCATTCCCATTTTCATCCTTTTGGCTCAAAGTACTTCCTAGTGCTGCATCTGAGGCATCAGTGTACACAATGAATGGCTTGCTCCAATCTGGATTCTTTAAAACAGGTGAAGACACCAGGGCTTCCTTCAGTTGTCCAAAAGCTTCATGCGCCTTATTTCCTGGTTCATAAGTAACATCCTTCTTCAAGAACTGGGTTAGTGGCTGTGCAATCTTTGAGAAATTCTTGATGAACCTTCTATAGTAACCCACATGGCCTAAAAATGATCTCAACTTACTTCTATTCATAGGAAATGGTAAATCTTTGATTTTTGAAACTTTATCAGGATCAGTACCAATACCATCTCTGGATACAACATGCCCTAACAAAACACCTTTAGAACATCCAAAGACACACTTTGTAGGGTTTAGTGAGGCTTGTGCTTCATCTAACCTTTGAAATGTTGTCTCCATCTGGTGCAGGTGGTCCAACTTGCTCCCATAGATGCAAAAATCATCCAGAAATACTCTGATGAAGGTCCCAATGTAGGGTTCAAACACCCTATTCATCAAACGCTGGAATGTTGCTGGAGCATTACACAACCCAAAAGGCATAACTCTATAAGCAAACGTTCCCCAAGGAGTGGTGAACGTGGTCTTCAGCTGATCTTTCTCTGCTATACGAACTTGGTTGTAGCCGCTATATCCATCAGCAAAACTATAGCACTCCTGGCCAGCTACTTCGTCCAAGATCTGATCTGAAAATGGAAGAGGGTAATGATCCTTCTTTGTTGCCTTATTGAGCTTCCTGTAATCAACACAAATGCGTAGCTTCCCATTCTTTTTTATTGAGATCACAATGGGAGAAACCCATTCTGAATTCTCCACAGCAAATATGAATCCTGCATCAAGCAACTTATCTATTTCTTCTTTTACAGTCTTGGAAAAATTAGGATTCATTCTATATGGCATTTGCTTTATGGGCTTAGCACCATCTACCAGCTCAATAGAATGTTCTACCCAACTTACTTGACGGAGTTCCTTGTAATCAAAAGTGAATAGGTGTATGTACCTTCGAAAGAGCTGGAGGTAGGATTCCTTCTCACTCTCCATCACAACATCACCAATCTTTATTTGTTGGAGACGATCATCAACTTCTTCTTCAGATAATTTTATGGGGTCATGAGTTGGTGTGACTGGAAGGATATCCATGACTGAAACATCAACCTCACTTTCTTCATCTTCAGTGTCCACTTCACTGGTACTAGAGTAATCAGAGGATGTCCAATCATCAGTTTCATCACTTGAATCCACAGGTTCTGCCTTATGATGTCGAGGGATCACATTTATCTTCACCCTCTCTCTACCACGTCCAAGTGTCATGAAACCTTCATTCCAGTAGTTTCTTGCATGAACTCTCCTTAGCCATGGTCTTCCCAGCAGCATTGGGTACGCAACAGTACCATTTTTCATCACCTGAAAGTCTACCACACATACAACACCCATAACAGATATTGCCACATTTGAAACTACACCTTCTGGTTTAGTTTTTCCCTTATTTAATGACCTTAACATAAGTGTTGAAGGGCGATCAATTTTTAAACCCAACATATTCATTACAGACTCGGTCATTACATTAACTGCAGCACCTCCATCAACTAAGACATCATGAATTGAAATACCATTACATAATACCTCAGCTTGTGGAGCATAGGGATCCGCCTCTGCCTCCAAAATAGGGACCTCAACCTCCTTCCTTCGTCGAGCATTGAGTCCACTTCGCAACTCCCGCCTCTTCTCAGAAGACATAGCCAAGAGTTGACCATATGTAATATTTGCAGGCCTTTTGGACAGATCTTCCAAGATGGAGTATGGTCCTTGCCCCTGTGAAATCAGAAAATCCTGCACACCCAACTTTCTTCTCCTATGTTTCTTACTAGTTTCTCCTTTCATCTTCTTAGGATCATTTCCATCTTGATTATCTTTTTCTTTCTTTCTTTTTGTTACAAACACATCTACTTCATTATTTCTGCTCTTATCTACTACATCAAAAGAATTCACAGGTGCTTTTCCTTTATCATTATCTCCTTTACCAGATGTAGAAGCTCTATCTGGACAATTATACTTATAATGACCCTTTTTATAACAACCATAACATACAACTTCAGAAATATTTCTTTTTGGACCTCTATCTCCTCCCTGAGAACTAAATTCTTTTCCTTGAAGAAGATTAATAGTTAACTGACCCATCTTTTTGAGCAGATCTTCATACTCAGTAGATGTACTAGGAGAAATATTTGTGCTCACCGGGAGTGGTTGTGGATTCTGGACCAAAGGTGCTGGTGTAGGCTCTACTTTAGCAACAATTTCTTTGGGCTCCTCTTCCATGCTTTCTTCTTGCCTTCTTGCAATCTCCTTTGCTTGTTCAATGGTAGCTGGGCGGTCATACTTCACTCGTTGTCTGATCTCTGGCTTCATCCCAAGAATGAAGTGCTTACAGAGGAGATTATCCACGCCATTCATCAACCCATCCGCTAATCCTTCCTTCCGGATCTGGGCATCGAGCTTCCTCCTTAGCTCTAGAACACGAGCATGATAATCCCTTATCTTCTCCTTCTCTCCTTGGGATAGCTTTGTGATCTCGATCATGAGATCTGCATATTTCTGTTGTTCACCAAATTCTTCAAGAAAACTTTCAGTTAATAAATCCCATGAATTTTTCACATTATCACTTAGTGTTTCAAACCACCTAAGTGCTGAACCATCCAAAAAGGTAGGAAAAAATTCAGTCCATTGTTCCCTTCTTATAAGGCCATTACAAATACAAGATCGTTTAAACTCTTGAATGAAAGAAGGAAGCATCTTCATTAGATTGAGATGAAAAAACATGAATCTTTCCCATTTTCAAAAGTAACCACCGTGAAATACCAACCCACAAGTACAATCAACAAGACTTATGTGCACAAATAATTGTAATCACTATAATAGAAAGTGACTTTACACCTTTCTATAGTAAAATAGAAATGACCACGGTAAACTATGGTAAAACTTGACTTACTGCGGTAAAAACTGACTTTACTGTGGTAAACACTATTCACGGTAAAAAGTGAAGTTACTGCGGTAAATACTATTCACGGTAAAAAGTGACTTTACTGTGGTAAATACTATTCACAGCAAAAATTCTTTACCATGGTAACTACTATTCATGGTAAAAATGACTTTACCATGGTAACTACTATGCACAGTAAAAACAAGGTTACCCTCCAATTGATTTTTGACTAAGTGGGAATATCTCTCCAGAAAATCCACCAACGAGGAATGGTCCCGGCAACGGAACCAAAATGTCATCACCAATCCGGCACTATGATAATTCTTCACCGGGAACTCCTCGTGCTATGATTATTTACTAATGCACAACCTTTAGTTTGGTGGATGTAATCTGGAAACAAAACAACAACATAACACAAGAATACCATCGACTATGATAAGACAGGAATGATGACAAATCTGAAATATCAAAGTAAATTATAATATTAACATGAAATTGTTACAATCTCACCCATGAGGTACTTCAAGTGTTATTGACTTCACTTGCCTTCCACCAATACTATGGGAGAAACTTTACAATTACACCTCTTAATGGCTTCTTCAACACACCTTTAAACTGATGGCTTCCTTTACACACTTCCTACAATATTTCTCACTACTTCCTTCTATGCTAAATGAGGGGGGTGGCCTCTCTATTTATAGAACTTCTAGGCTTATCCATCTTATCTCTAAGATAGGATAAGAAATCCACTCTGACGAATCATATTCCATACCTTAACTCTTATCTGTACATGTAAGCTTATCTTTTAAGATAAGATAAACCTTATCATTTCACATGGGTTCCACATTTTTAGACTTTTTACAAATAAAATACACAAAATATTTATGACCTCACTCCTTGTCCTTATTACCAATATAATATTTCTAATTCCTAATCATGTAGACCCTACTTCTCTACTTACCCAAACTTTGACATTTTAACATTACCGGACCACTTACGACAAATATTTACTTTTTACAACATTCCTATTGTACTTTGACTGTTACCGTACTCCACATTATTGGCGGCACCGTACTGATGGCAGCGCGTTATCTTCTATCAGACGCTACTACTAATTATACTTAACAACATCCTATTCCTAATACATACATTAATGAAATAGAAATTATGGAGGAAAATTTTAGTGTCGACAGGACCCTGGGATATAATCTTCAACCACTATAATACCTTGATCAAAACTATCAGATAAAATAATTCAAATAATCAAGCATTCTTTCAACCAAAAGTGATAAATGAGATAAATGGAAGCCAGGCAACACTCTTCAAACAATATTTAGAATGCTCACCACATTGAATGTGGGAACTCAAGGAATAATCGTTCATCTTAAACATGCCTAAGGTACCCCCAAATTACAAGCAATTTTAAAGTGATTTTAAATTTTTTAGAATCAAATGATGGCTCTTCTGGATATGAGATTGCAAATGCCACTAAACTATCACCAAAATGGAGATCTTGTGATTTCTAAATCCATATTCTCTAAGATTGTAGCAAGAACAATGGAAACTATTTGCAGGCCGAAAAATGATAACAAACACCATAGTTCCCCAAAAAACATAGATTAACTCAAAAGCTTGTTAGATTCATCAGCAGGAGAGAGTTTCAAGAAGACATTATTTAGAGCTATGTGATGGATTACACTTGTAAAAAGATCACATACATGAATAATCCTCCAAAGAAGCATCTATGATCTTCGGTAAAAGTTTCTCAGAAGAAAAATCTTTCTCAGAATTACTCCAATATTTTCATTATTAGAATGACCTCAAGTTACAATTTATCCAAAATGCATTAATATATTAGCCAAATTTTATCCTTAATGAATTGCCATGGATGAGTTACACATCAATGCTCATGAGGATAATAGAAAATGATTAACAGAAAAACCCATCATAGGTTGCCATAGTGTGCCCGAAAAGTCAAAATCATTACACTCATATCTGGACATTATACATCTTGGAGGCACGTTATTCATCCATTGAGGCATGAAAAAACATTTTACTTATCAATTTCCTCTTCTTTGTATTTTTAAATTAATCTACAACTTCATTATGTCTTTCATGTTTTTGCCATGGAGAGGGAATTTATTTCAAAACAACCTCCAGTTAAAGAATTAAGCCATGAAAGTGATGCCAATGACCTTGGAAGGCCAAACGACACAAAATAGAATAAATTTGATGAATTTTGGCAAAAATCATATGCCAAGATTCCTGAAGCTCCCATGGCAGTACCTAGAAACATATTGGATCTTGATCCACAACACAGATCTTATCCACCTCCAGATTCTAGCATCCACGTGGAAAATGCGGACTTAGAAATTGCTTGAGTTACTTTTAATATCATTGGATAAGAGCCTTCACATGGCCTAAAATGATTGGATCGTCCCAGATTTTAAACTCATATTTTACTTGGCCTTTTGAATGGGATTTGGAGCCATCGAAAATTCAGTTTTGTCCCCGCCTCCTTCCTGACCTGCACATAAAAAATACTGCATTAGTATGACAATTGGGATCATTTTTGACAATTTCCACAATATTTTTGAAAAAATGGAAAATGATTATTTTATCTCCGCCCCTCTGCGCTTGAGTGTTGCAGCTACTAGTGGCATATGGTGCAAGTCCCATTGTAGATGTGCATTCTAGATGGTTTTTTGGAAAATTGGAAATTTCTTCAATCCTTTTGAAGTGTGTAGTGGGGACACCTCCAATTTACCCTCGTACATGTTCCTTGTGATTGGCGGGCATACAGAGCTCAAATTTGGGCATAATTTTAATCCCTTTTTAGAAAAGGGAAAAAATATTCCACCTTCCATTGTCTTTTCCACATGTCTGTCACTGATTCTAATTCCAAAATTTTACCCTAGGTCCTTTTGACTTAAAGGGAAATTTTTCATTCACACCCCGCATTCCTTCTGACTCTTTGCATGTTAAGCTGTGATTGTGTGCGATGAGGCACACTAAATGTTTTTCACTGGTTAGTGACTCTTTTGGATGAGTCAGGGAAAAATCCCCTGATGACCATCCAACTTTTGAGCCGGCGAGTATTGCTGATTGCATGTGTCCAAGGAGGCCACGGGGTCGTGCTATCAAATTTAACTAGTATCTAGCCTCTTTATGCCTATCTCATGAAAAAATTTTAAACAACCTCCACCATGATAGTAATAAAAGCTCACTGCAGAGCCACGTTCCTCAACTGATTGGAGTGGGGATGAAACTTAGAGAAAACTTTAGAGTAATTCCAGCTTAATTCTAAATAAGGTTCGGGTTACACCTCCCTGATTTTCAGTGAAGGAAGGTCCACTATTGACTGCAACATTTACCATATTACTTTAATAATATTTACAAAATAAAGTCTAACAATCTTAAGAGAATCCATTACCCACCATACTCATTGAACATGCCATTTATTTAGAACAAATGGGTCAGGGGGCTACAATGCCGCATTCTCTAAGGTGAAAAATGAACCTTACAACACTTCCTTGCTATCATCAGCAAATGAAAATCACAGAGAATACCTTCTGAGGATATTCATAAGACTCCTTCCATATGAAAATATGGTCAGAATTCAATTTCACTAAGTGGTACCTTTTCGATTATGAATTCAACTGACATGTGTTAAAGATTTTTGAGCTTGATAAATGGATTCGTCAGGAAAAGTTGATTTGATCAATTTTGATGCTCCATATCTTCCTAAAGACGACAAAAATGACATAGTTACCACAAAATGAGGAAGAACAAGGAGCACATAAAAGGGCAAACATGGATTAGTGTCTCTCATGAAATTTAGAGAACATAGAGAAGTTGTGTTCTTTAAAGTCAGCTGGAGGGGAAGTATTTCAAACTGATCAATTTTAAGGGAAAACATTCGTAAGCAGACGATTTGAAAAATTCAGGGCATATTTGGTGATATTGCTCATGATTGGCCCTAACATGACGAACACTAGTGTTTATGGGCATCTAATGTATAGTTATCACGATATTAGAGGTGTTAGAAAATAAGGGATAAAATATGTGGAATAATCCCTCACAGAATCACAACAGTATATACTAATATGCAGAAAATATTACAGATCTCAAATAAAAGTGCAAAATAAAATAACACAACACAAAGAGACAATATTTAACATGGTTCACCCAATTTGGGCTACGTCCACCAAGAATCACTTGCTCAGATTTTATTACAAGCCACCACTCTCTCAATACAATACCCAGATCTATTTGGAGCTATGCTCAACAAACTCTACAGAATTCACACCCGAATTCAAACACATCTACAATGTTTGCTTCATACATCTACATATGCACAAAACCATATAAATTAGACAATTGCTTAAGCAGTTTTACAAAACCGTGGGTATCAAAAACCATGGGCCCAAAAACCGTCCCATAAACCTATGGGTCAAAAATCCCACCCATATGAGAAAATCACGTTTCTCGATATTCAGGCATGTTTTAACGGGAATTGATCCGGCTAGAGTAGCGGATACATGAAAAGTGTACAGTACTCTTAGTGTATAGTCTTCAACACTTTCACACATGAAAATAGGCTCCACAACCTAACAATCTCCCACTTGGAGACTAGTTTTCCTCTAAGCAAGCTTCTCAACCCTTCACTAGTTTCCGTGAAGACCAACCAAAGCTGAACACAACTTCAGTTTTTCCCTTGTGACCACCTTGGTCATCATGTCTACAGGATTCTGACTGGTATGAATCTTCTCCAACTTCAACTTCTCTTCCTCCAAAGTTGTCCTGATGAAATGGTACCTTAACTATATATGCTTCATCCTAGAGTGGAAAGCAGAGTTCTTAGCTAGGTGTATAGCACTCTGACTATCACTATGCAGCTTTCCTTCCTCCTGCTTATGCCCCAACTCCTCAAGCAATTGTTGTAACCAAATCATTTCTTTGCTTGCCTCTGTGGAAGCAACATACTCAACCTCTGTGGTTGACAAAGCCACCAGCTTCTGTAGTCATGAAATCCAGCTCACTGTTGTCCCACCTATAGTGTAAACATAACTTGTTGTGATCCTCCTGCTCTCTACATCTCCATCCATATCTGAATCTACATAACCAGTAGCACAAAACTGTCCCCATGGTCCCTCTCAAATATCGAAGGATCCATTTTACTACTTGCCAGTGATCTCTACCTGGATCACTCATAAATCTACTCACCACTCCCACTGCATGGGCAATATCAGGCCTAGTGCACACCATGGCATACATCAAACTGCAACTGCTGATGAGTAAGGTACCTTGGACATCTGGTTTCTCTCCTGCTCTGTCTTGGGACACTGCTCCTTTGAAAAATTGAAATGGCCTGCCAAAGGAGTCCCAACCGGTTTAGCATCCTGCATATTAAACCTCTCCAAGACTTTCTTAATGTACTCTTCCTGAGATAAAGTCAGCTTCCGTTCCTTCCTATCCCGAGATATCCTCATACCAAGGATTTGTTTGGCTGCCCCCAAATCCTTCATAGCAAAGGATTCACTTAGCTTCTTCTTGAGTACTTTTATTTCCTGCATGTTTTTACCTACAACCAACATGTCATCCACATACAGACACAAGGATAATATAACTTCCATCCTCAAATTTCTTTGTATACACGCAATGGTCAGAATGACATCTAATATAACCTTGCTCCATCATGAAGCTATCAAATTTCTTATACCATTGACGTGGAGCTTGTTTCAAGCCATACAAGCTCTTCTTCAGTTTGCACACCATCTCCTCTTTACCTTTGACCTCATAGCCCTCTGGTTGCTGCATATATAGTTCCTCCTCCAAATCACCATGGAGAAATGTAGTCTTTACATCAAGTTTTCTAAGTGCAAGTCTTCTGCTGCAACTATTCCAAGAACAGTTCTAATAGAAGTCATTTTTACTACAGGAGAAAAAATCTCATCAAAATCTATACCTTTTTCTGTGCAAACCCCTTGACCACCAACCGGACCTTGTATCTTTTCTTTCTTCCTTCTTCCTCTTTGAATCGATACACCCACTTGTTCTGTAATGCTCTTTTGCCTTCCGGTAGCTTCACCAAATCCCATGTCTGGTTCTCCATGAGAGCCTGATGCTCCTCATCCATGGTTTGCTCCCACTTCTTCCCGGCATCTACCTGCATTACTTCATCAAATATCTCTAGCTCTCCACTATTAGTGAGTAATAAATAATAAAGAGAAGGAGAAAAATGTTCAGGTTCTCTTCTTACCCTAGAAGACCTCCTCAATATAGGAGTTTGGGGTTCCTGTTGAGGAGGTTCCTGAACTGATTCATGTGTCACTTTCCCATCCAGAAGATCCTCTACCACTGCATATTCTTTCTTGGATTCTTCCCTGTTTTCCTGCAACTACTTGCTTATACATGACTTTCTCATTAAAGACCACATCCCTAGATCGAATGATTTTCTTGTCCTTAATACTCCAACATTTATATCCAAAGTCATCACCACCATAACCAATGAAAGTACATTTTTCTGATTTAGCCTCTAGCTTGGTCCTATCATCCTTGTCTATATGAACAAACACCTCACATCCAAAGACTCTAAGAAATGAATAATCAACTTTCTTACCATACCAAGCCTCCTCAGGTATGCCTCCATCCAAGGCACTTGAGGGTCCTCTGTTTATCAAGTACACAGTTGTGCTCACCGCTTCTACCCAAAAAGAAAGAGGCAGTCCTGCATGTAACCTCATGCTCCTAGCACATTCCATTATTGTTCTGTTCATCCTTTCTGATACCCCATTCTGCTGCGGAGTTCCTGGAACCATCTTTTTCCTGCGGATTCCATTCTTAGAACAATAATCATCAAATTCATTGCTACAATACTCCCCTCCATTATCTGACCTGAGACATTTTAGCTTAAGACCTGTTTCATTCTCTACCAAGGCTTTCCATTTAACAAAAGTGTCAAATACATCAGATTTGTTTCTAATACAATAAACCCAAACTTTCCTTGTTGCATCATCAATAAAAGTAACATAATAACTTGAACCCCCAAGAAATGATACCTGAGCCGGCCCCCACATATCAGAATGCACCAGCTCTTACTTACTCTCTCTCTTTGTAGGTCCAACCTTGAGAAACCTTACTCACTTTTGTTTCCCATATATGCAGTCCTCACAGAAATCCAAACCTGTTTCTGTATATCCAGGAAAATTCTTCTTTATGATCTCCATGCCCTTATGGCTCATATGACTGAGCCTATAGTGCCATAATGTTGTATCTACTTCTGAAGCCACAAGATTACAAACATTAGTACTATAAGTGGTTAAATACAAGGTTCCAACCTTCTTACCTCTTGCCACCACAAGAGCACCCTTGGTAACCTTCCAAGAGTCTACTGTAAATATCACAGTACAACCATCACTTCCCAACTGCCCTGCCGATATCAAATTTCTTAATGTAGGCACATGTCTGACATCCTTCAATAGCCAAGTATTCCCATTCTGCATCTTAACCTGAACAGAACCTTTTCCAACTATGTTGCAAGGCTCATCATCACCAAGAAAAACATGCCCAAAATCTCCTTGAACATAATCAACAAAATAATGCCTATGTGGAGAAGCATGGAAAGAAGCCCCTGAATCTAAAACCCAAGATTCAGTAATATTGTGCAAAGAAAGAATCAAAGCATCCTGACATACATTACCCATTGCCACATTTGCCTCCTTGTTTTCTTCCTGTTGTTTCTTCTTATCCCAAAGCTCCCAACAGTCCTTCTTTGCATGCCTAGACTTTCCATAGTGCCAGCATACTATCTTGCTTTTGGATTTTGACCTTGCCCGATCTTTCGATTTTCCACGGTTTCCTCTATTCTTTTGTCTCCCTCTAGTTTCCACTGTCAAAGCATTCCCTGAAGTAGAAGATTCCCCAGAGATTTTTCTTCGCATTTCCTCACTTAGAATCACCCCTACAACATCCTCAAACTTCAACTTTGAGTTAGCTAGGAACCGAGTTGCTTACCGCCATTACCAGGCTATTCCAACTCTCAGGTAAAGAGCACAGAATTAATAAAGCCCTAACTTCTTCATCAAATTCTATTGTAACCGAAGCTAGCATATTTACAACCGTATTGAAATCATTTAAATGATCTGCTACTGAACCATTCTCAGACATCTTCATATTAAACAACTTTTTCATTAAAAATATCTTATTAGAGGCAGAGGGTTTTTCATACAACTTCCCTAATGCATCCATTAGTTCTTTTGTAGTCTTTTCCTTTGAAACATTAAATAATACCGAAGATGCAAGACACAGCCAGATTGTCCCAAGTGCCTTCCTATCTAGCAAATCCCATTCCGCATCTGTCATGCTCGAGGGTTTGTTCACCTTCTCAGACAATGGAGTATAAAGATCCTTCTGATAAAGGTAATCTTCCATCTGCATCTTCCAAAGACTGAAATTCTACCCGTTGAATTTATCAACCCTAGATCTTCCATCATCTGCCATAGCTCCCACTCAAGATAAAACTTTCCCTACGATTCAACACTTCAGCAAACCAAACCAGGCTCTGATACCAATTGTTAGGAAATAAGGGATAAAATATGTGGAATAATCCCTCACAGAATCGCAACAGTAGAAACTAATATGCAGAAAATATTACAGATCTCAAATAAAAGTGCAGAATAAAATAACACAACACAAAGAGACAATATTTAACGTGGTTCACCCAATTTGGGCTACGTCCACCAAGAATCACTTGCTCAGATTTTATTACAAGCCACCACTCTCTCAATACAATACCCAGATCTGTTTGGAGCTATGCTCAACAAACTCTACAGAATTCACACCCGAATTCAAAACACATCTAATAATGTTTCATTCATACATCTATCATATGCATAAAACCATATAAATAGACAACTGCTTAAGTAGTTTTACAAAACCATGGGTATCAAAACCATGGGCAAAAATCCATCCCATAAACCTATGGGTCAAAATCCCACCCATATGAGAAAATCACATTTCCTGATATATCGGACATTTTTTAAGGCCCAAAAAATTTTACCCCCGCTCGGGGCCCAACCTTCGGCCCTGAATCCAAACTCCACAAGGATACATGAAAAGTGTAAAGTACTCTTAGTGTACAGTCTTCAACACTTTCACACATGAAAACAGGCTCCACAACCTAACATTTCTTAGAGGAGACAAACTAAATTTCAGGACTTTTCTCAGATCTGGCACCCCATCACATCCCTATCGAATGGAATAGGGAAGAACGTTATGTTAATGGCAGAAATAGGTGAGCATGTACTTCAAGACGTGAAAGTAATTCATTTAGCACCTATTCTAGCGAGTGCCAAATCCTCATGGGTGAGTTCTTCGTAAGATTGCTTCTTTGGTAGGACTTGGAGGTGTGTTGATACAGGAGGGCAGAGTAGTTTCTTTTGAGTCTCGCAAACTCAAGGATTATGAGCTTAATTATCCAACTCATGATCTTGAGCTTGTAGTGGTTGTGCATGCCTTTGTGTGGTGGAGACACTTCCTTCTTGGCCAGAGATTTACATTCAGGACTGATCACTTGAGTCTTTGCCACCTTCTCAAGGAAGCCCAATCTCAACACTCGTCAGTAGCGTTGGATGGAGTTTCTTTGTGAGTACAATATGGAGATAGAGCATTTGAAGGGGAAGGATAATGTGGTTGCAGATGCCCTAAGTAGATAAAGGCATGTGTCTATGGCTACTTCAGTGGGTACATGTTTTTGGAGCAGGATATTGCAGCATCTTCCTCATGGAAGCTTCTCCCTTGCAGCCGGAACAAAGATTAAGTCTCAGAGACCCCTTGAGGGGAAGTTTTATGGATTTTATTTAGAGGCAGATAGTCTTCTCAAACACAAAGGTCAGATATATGTTGCTATACATGGAGGTTGGAGATATGACATTTTGATAAAGGCTCATCATGCACCTTATTCAGCCTATCCCGAAGTGAAGAAGATGCATGCCACTTTGAGAAAGTTGTACCATTTAAGGGGACCTCAGAGATACATGGTGTAGTTCGTGTCATGTTGTTTAGAGTGTTAGAGGGTGAAGGCCGAGCATCAGCATCCATTTGGCCTTCTGTATCCTCATGCCATAATGGAGTTAAAATGGGACACCATTTGCATGGACTTCATTGTTGGGTTACCGGATTCAAGACACCACCACAACACCATCATGGTCACAGTGGATAAATTGACCAAAGTGGTTCATTTTTCTCCAGTGAAGACCACCTACACAGCTAGTGAAGTGGCATGAGTGTGTCTTGATGAGATTGTCAAATTACATGAGATTCTGTGGAAGATCATTTGTGACTGTGATCTTTTGTACAATTCCCACTTCTAGACCACCATGCAGCATGCTCTCAAGACAAGAATCAATTTCAGCATGGTATATCACCCTGAGATAGATGGACAGACTGAGTAAAAAGATCTAGAAGACATGCTTAGAATGTATATGGATCACCTCGAGAAAGAAGTATTTGTACCATATGGATTTTAGTCCTTACAACAATGAGTTTCCAGAGTTCCATAGACATGGATAAGTTCTTTTCAGGAATTATGTCTGACAGGGATAAGCATTGACACCTCTTAGTATTTGGCATAGGGTTTCTCTT
This sequence comes from Taxus chinensis, assembly GCA_019776745.2. Taxonomy (NCBI): domain Eukaryota; kingdom Viridiplantae; phylum Streptophyta; class Pinopsida; order Cupressales; family Taxaceae; genus Taxus; species Taxus chinensis. The sequence goes on along the minus strand of CM034157.1, from coordinate 177,059,364 downwards.
AGGCCAGCCTTATTACAGGACATGGTTCAACATGTTGTTCATATGATTTCATGCAAGATTGCAATATGGCGCAAGCTCATCAAAAAAAATTATGTGGATAATATTTAGATGGACATATCGTAGTTATTAGGTGGGGAAGGTGTTTATTCCATGTCATAAAACTTTAAGATCATTTGTCCATTATGTTTCAAATTCAACTTTCTGCCTAGGTTTGTGGGAATTTGAATAGGAAAATATGATCAATTATGTCTAGAATTTCAATAATTGTTAAGAAATGAATTATATGTCCTCTTAATGCTATTTTGGAGAAAATCATATAATTTTTCCCTTAAAAGTTTACTTTAGCTCCATTGAGATTGGACTCACCATTACAATTTTGGGCAGTGACTGGTAAAGGCAGATCTATTTTGGTTGTAATGCCATCCAATTATGAAGCACCCACTTCATGACCCTCAAACCATTCGACTTAAGTCAAGATGTGACATAAAATTCATGCTCCATTGGGAAATAGGTTTGTCAAGACTAACAACTGCAATGGGAGGATGTTTCCTCTACTATGACCTAAACACCTGTTCCAGTGACTTTAACCCTGGGGAAATTGTGATTCAATAGCTCTTCCCTGTTTCCCATATAAATGAGACATTATGGGACCACTTTACTACCAAATGATGAGTTCAATTCTATTGAAAATCTTCTTATGGAATGGTTATTCAGTTAGCATGAATAGAATTCTAGAATACATGTTCATACTTTACAAGTTCTTCCTTTCCGCATTCTTGTATGATCTCACTACTGATTTTATGAGGACCTTTTGTTCATTGATAATGATACCACCTTTTTGACCCTATGGTTCATATAGGGGGATATTTCTAACATGTGATGATGGTTCCACATTTAGTTGACCCTTGATAATTAACTGCAATTACATTGAGATAAAATGATATTGATGACATTTAGAATTGAGGATGTTATTAGAAATTGTAATGATATTACAAGGTTGTCCTAAATGATATTTGATTCATTGTGGTATATTTTAACATTTATATTCATTTTATCTTATGTTATGTGGCGATGAGGCCAAAATCATTATGATGTTTTGAGGTAAATATTCCAGGATGGAACAAACCTAATTTTATTTTCATTTCAGACCATAAATCCCCTATTGGATCTGGTTGTGAATTCAACAAGGGTAACCCTTTTTCAATTTTTGTTAATGTGAGTTTAAATTTCCATTGATTTAGTGGAATCCCATGGGAATTCTAGCTCTAATTGTGACTAAGGGGTAAATACATGACACATGTTGAAAATTATCAAACATAGCTTCCTTTATATTTTCTAATGTTAGTATGTCATTTTTAGTGAGTAATTTCTCGTATAATTATCAAAAATTTAATTCCCCGATTAGGTTTTAATGTGTTTAATCTCTTTTATCTTGAGAATTTTTCCATACTTCAACTAATCATGGATTGACAAAAGTAATCATATTAGACCTCAATGGCTCTTGGGTTTTTTCCCTTGTAAGTTGATTCTTGGTATCGAAAGTGATTGGTACACTCTAGTCTTTATTAATGATTAGAATTTGGTTTATCCAGTGATAAAATCATTCAAGGCTTTTGGGATGTGTTGCAAACTTGTCCCACACCTCTTAAATTGTTATGGCAATGTACCTATGGAAGTTACAAGGAATAAAATTAGACCCCATTAAATGTATTATAAGTTGGGAAATGTCTCATTACCTATCATCACTTCTTACAGGTGTTCTTTTTGAACAAGAATTATTCCTAGAGGACATTGATAAGGATTTCATTGTGTGTGTCAGTAAATATGGATAGGAAATTTTTCAAAACTTCATCTTATCGTGCATTGACTTTGGTTTTGACTTGTCAAGGAGTTGAGGAGGAGTCCATGTGGCATCCTATGCTTGGAGCCATTCTCAACATCCTTCACCCTTTGAATCTATCTAATTCAAGTTATTTTCTCCTGTCGGGGGTTCATTTCATTCTTTACATGTCTCTTGCAATTTTCTGGAATTAGAGGATTTTGGAGCATGCTTAAAGCCTCATGATATTGTTGTAGAGCTTCACTTGAGTATTTCTTTAACAACACTTGGAAGTGAAGTAACCCGTGACATGTATGATTTGGAAGAAGCTAATTATTATCCTCATGGTAGGAGAATAATTTGATGGGTAAATTCTTTCAATTTATAGAGACATGAAGAGATATGTGGGGGGGTATTTTTTAATGTTTTGTTATGCTTATTAGGTGCTCGGGTAGATTACTTAATTGTGGTGTAGGAGGGGAATATGGGGAGATTTCATGTAGGGAGGCATAAGAGTTAATTCCAGTATTCTTACTAGAAAGTTAATGGTTTTTTTTTTATTTTTTTAATCCATTTGTCATTATAACACATAATCCAATAGGGATGCTCCACGTTCCTTCAAAAAAATTCAATGTTTGCACAGCCTATACTTTGCAATTTCTATTTTAGTCTATATTTCCTAGCTTTGCAAGCATACGTGATATTGCAACAACCAAGAAAAGGATTTGTACTTTTTCAGGGACAAATTAATGGAACTTTGTGTCTTTAGTTTGTTGATCTCATTATTTTTCTCATAATTTGTATTCTTCTAATTAAATGTGGACATACTCTGGTTATTGTATGTGAGCTTTACTAGCGCCTACTCACAACATATAACCCTTTCTCTCCTAATTTCCCCAACTCCCCTTCACCTCTCATCATCTACAAATTCCTCCCTTATACTCCATATAAACACATATGCCACAAGTTCAATGGAGTGTTCCTGAATGTGATCTCCATCCTAGGGGTTTCCACCTCAAAAAAATAGGATAGTTTGCATTCAATAATGGGATCCTTAACCCCATACACAAGGAGGGGTTAATAACCTCGTGACCCTATGGTGGAAACACATAATTTGCAACATAAACTGAATTATTTCACAAATAGTGGCATATGATAGATAGGATTTAAAATGGATAATAAATTTAACTCTCATAATAATTTCATCACTTCTTGTCATGTTACCTTGTCTAGCATGAAAATCTTGGTAAAATTTTGGTCATGGGACAAAAAAACCCACATTTAAAATTCCCTTTCTCGGTCTAGTAAACATTTCCTTCGGGAAAACATATCAACTATGAACCCACACTATGGTTTTCTATATGCAGGAACATGATAACATGATTTTAAATTGTGTTTCATGTGTAGGTTTAACTTATCTTGATTCTTAAAGCTACACAAATTTATGACAAGACACTGTGCTCCTAAAGCCTTCAAAAAGACTATATTTGGTCTTTTGTCACTAGTGACCATGTTCTTCATTAAGTGGTATTAAAGGGAAAATTAAAATCATTTGGAGTTTATTGGAAAAACACTAAGGTTTATAAGGTATTTTGCACTAAGAATATTATGTGGAAAGATAATTGAGGTGACGGGAACGTAGTTAAGAAAAACTAGTTTTTTAAAGGCAAGGCACTAGGGAATGCATGTTCCAAAGAAGATTGTCACCTTGTTTGAGGGGTTTCATGAGCATCATAATTTTTGGGAGTTCAGATCATATGAATAATAAATCTGATAGAGCCTACTTCATGTTATAATAATCAACAAATAATTCTCGTATTATAAAAATGTGTGAACCTATCTCACATGTTTAAATCTTGCAAACATGTCACAGAAGAACTCAACAATGGAGTGGTGGGGAATGTGAAAGATCTAAATGAACCTATGCAAGATGAAATTCAAGAAATGGCTCTGTCAAATGAAACCATGCTTCAAATCCAGCAAACAGGTTACAGGTGGGCTCTAAAATGGAATAGCAGGGTCAGGAAGGAGAAGATAGTGTCAAAGAAACCAGAGGCTCAAAGGAAAAGAAACGGTGAAGGCTTGAAGTCTTCAGGCTCTGTAAATGACTCAGAGTGAGCCCCAAAAATTACTAAGTATGGAGGAGACAACGGATAGCTGCCAAGTTTCCAAATGATGCACCTCCAAAGATTGAATCCAAAAAGGAAGACTTAAACAAGCGCCAGGCCTCCATGTGTCCCAGGCTCAAAGAGGGGTAGAGTCAAAAGCTAAAAGTCAAAAGGAATATGGTCGGGCATGCCTAAAAAAAAGTATGACTAGCAGTATAAAGGTGTCTAAGCGTACCAAATGTGTCATCTCCAAGTTAAAAAATGCATCTTAAAGGCAAATCCCAAAGGTTGCATAAAATTTCCAAATGAGTGCCATCTCACCACATATTCAAGGCTCGAAAAAGTAAGGAAAGTCCATTGAAAAGTCCAAGAGTCTGTGGAGGCTTCCACGTGTCAACCCGATGCTCCTTCAAAGGTAAAATCCTGAGCGGGTTTCCAAATGAGCGCGGACCTTCCACGTGTCCCAGGTCTAAAAGGGATAGGGTCGGGGTTGAATAGTCAAAGCAGAGACAGGCCAGCGGAGGGTGCCAAGTGTCAGCATGATGCTAATTCAAGAGTAAAATTTGGGGAAGGTTTCCAAACAAGTGCCAAGCCTCCACATGTCCCTGGTCAGATGTATGACCCCGTCGAGAAAAAGCTCATAGCCAAAAAACATGAGGAAACTGAGTAAGCTATGGAGGAAGCCACGTGTCAACCCGACGTAACTTCAAAAGAAAAATACAAAGGCAGCCCTTAAGACATGTGCTAGCCCTCCACATGTCCAGTTTCCAAAACATCCAGTTTGATAATTGGTTCCCACCATTTTGTATGGACTCGATTCAAATTTCAAATGGGCATATCTTTTGACTCAGTGCTCAAAATCTGACAAATTTGGCACCATTGGAAAGATCTCGACCTCGTCTACACCATGGAGATCTAAAAATTTAATTTTGGAGAGGTTAGGTGGGGAAAAAATGAAGAAACATCTTCATGCCATTAATACAGGATCTATTTTTCCCCAACAACTAGATCAGATTTGATCTGATCCATCGTTTCTTCCTCCTTCGAGGTGCCAAACAAGTAATTGATGCAGACATGATAGATTTGGGGCAGATTTGTAGGAAGCATTGATGGCCAGTGGTTGGGTTTCGATTTTGTTTTCCTGCCTCTCTCTCTTTCTTCCCTCTATGTTGAATCTATAAAGGAAGGGTCAGGGCTCATTGTAAAGGGTTGGACATTTCTGTTTTGCACCCTCCCTTCTTCTTTTGTTCACAGAAGGATTTGTGGAGCTTTTCTAACCTCTCCTTCAGGTTGTAATGCAAGTTTTGCTTCTTGGCCACTGCAATATACTGTATCGACTCCTGAGCAATAATATATATGTCTGTGGATGTTTCTCGACCCTCTCATGTATTCGTTGTTGTCTCTCTGATCTCTTATTGCATTTTGGTCATCTGTGCATAGTGTTTGTATTACATTTCGTGGTCTGTGTTAAACTACAAAATGAGTGTCTAACATTCCTTTGGTGCATCACCTCATTAGCTTAGTTTATTTTCTTACATCTCCTCAACCCTGTCTCCTTGGTAAAATAGAGTAGATTTAGAATAGATCCTCTGCAATATATTTGTATGCACCTGAATAGAGGAATAGGAACCAACCTTAATCTGGAGAGCTCTCTCAACTCGCAAGGTCCCACACTTTGAGAGATGCTCCATGTTGTGCAATCACACTGAGAGTCTCAACCCATCTGGTTGTAGACATTTAGGGGTGCTGTGATTCTGCACTAACAGTTTTGGCATGCCCAGTGGGACAAGAGGTCTTCAATTTTATTGCAGCAAGATTGATGTGCACTTGTTGCAAGTTTTAGCTTTTAAGAAGCTTTGAAACTACACATCTGGTGACTCCAAAAGGGACAGAATCCACTGGTTTCAGTAGTCCAAGCTTGCCAAGTTCATGAGAAGAATACAAACAAGGTCAAGAACCAGAGAAGAGGGACTGTTTGTCTATCTGCACTTGTCTCCAGATAGAAGGAGAAGGGGGAGAAGAGCCCAGAGGTCTCCATCTCCACCAAATAGAACCTTGTCAACACCTCCTCCTAGTAGGCCATTCTTTCAATCAAGAAGGGTTCTCAGGCCGATCAGGCCGATCAGATGGCACAACCAAATCCTTATGTCAATTTCACTGGTAGCAGCCCACTCACTCTTAATGCACAAAATCTAGTCCCAGTGGCAGCATTAAAGAGCATCCCATATTTCACTGGAGAGAACCAGACTTCTCCTAGTGACCACATTCAAGACATTGCAAATGTCTGTGCAATCCATGAGATCACTGAGATGGACATTGCAGTCAAGTTGCTAGCCTCTTCACTCAAGGGTAAAGCTTCACAATGGTTCAGGAGTCTAACAACAGGCTCTATTCAAACTTGGGACCATCTGTGTAGAGCTCTTCATGACCAGTTTGGAGAAAAGGGAGATAACTTGTCCTTGTTGGAGCAACTGACAACAATCAAGAGAGCTCCTAATGAGAAATTGATAGATTTCAACCTCAGATTTCAAAGGACATGGGACAGGATTCCAGTGGCTGTAAAGCCCACAGATGAAGGTGCCTTCTTATACTTTCTTAGAGCTCTAAATTCTGATATTGCTTTAATGATTCAATCAATGGGAGGCACAACCTTACCTGCAGCCTATAACATTTCCATAAGAGCTGAAAATTGTTTAATTCAAGCTGGAAAACTTTCTCCTAGGCCACCCATGCCTCTATACCCAGAATTAGGAGATCCTAAGCACTAGCCAGACACCCACATTAGCTCCTATACCTACTCCTAGGAATCAAAGTTTAGCTGAAGCCTCCACCTCATCCTCTAGCACCTCAAAAGAGCTTCAAGAAGTTATGAAACAACTACAGAACCTAGGGAATGAGTTAGTAACTATCAAGAGGCAACAAGCTCAGAGTTCTAGGCCATATCAGCCTCAAGCTCAGTATCAGGCTAGACCCCCATATCAGCAAAATAGGCCACCAGCTCAGGCTGTAAATCAAAACCAAAACCAAGGACAACCTCAAGCTGTTAGACCTTTCTAGTCATATGATCCAAACACAGCTTCAACATCAAGGGCATTGGTTCCAGCACAAAACAACATGGCCCAAGAATATGATTGGTGTTTCCCATGTAATAGGCCTCACAACCAGTCAATGTGCTTTAATGGTGCACTCAACCAGGAATTGATGGTACATACCATTGGTGTGTCACAAGAGTCTAGCCAAGAAGAAAATCAGCAGCAAGGAGCTCAACAAGAGGCACCTCCAAGTGAAACTATGCTTGTCAATTGGCAAGCTGAAGACTTCTGTGGAATGAATCAGGCCCCTTCTCAAAGTGTAGCTACCAATACATGGTCCAAGAAAAGAAATATTGGAGAGGGACAATCACCAAACTCAGGTAATCCTCAACCCTCCATTACTCCACAAGGTATTGGCACTCAAAATTCAACTCCTAATATGCAGAGTCAATCCAAGCCACCTGCCAAATCCACTCAGACACCGGTTGTGACAACCCATGTGCAAGAGAAAAATGTACCAGGGAAAGGGGCAGAAGAAGGATAGCTCATTTAATATCATTGAACAAATGAAGAAGACAAATGTGAACATTTCAATGTGGGAGTCACTGGCCATTCCAGGATAGAGAGATCTATTGCAGACTGCTATGGCCAATTGGTCAAGCTCAAATAGGCCCCCTAGCCAGCAAGAGAAAGTGCTTACCAATGCAGCTCAGCCTGAAGGAAACCATGGAGGACAACAAGGTAAGAACTTGAGCCTCCTCCATTCTATGTTTCATTGATCATTGGGGAAAAATTGGTACATAATTGCATGATTGATTCGGGGGCAAGTAGTTCTGTAATGCCAAAACAAATAGCTGATCAACTGGGTCTTCAATATGAAGTCATCTCTAGAGGGGTAGTGCAATTGGATGGGACAACAGTGACAACTATTGGAGTCATCAAAGATTTGAGCCTCACACTACATGCCTGCCCCAATGTGACTGTATTGCAAAACATATCAGTCATAGACTTGCCACCCCATTTTGCATTGTGTTTGTCAAGAGACTTCACTACTAAGATTGGAGGATATTTGTCTATTGATTGGTCACACATGCTTTTTAGAACAAGGTATGGAGCTAAGGCCACAATCAGATCTGAGCCCATTGCAGATTACCATATTGAGTCTTATATACGCAGCCCAATCAATGAAAATTGTTCAGCCTTTGATTTGGAGGACCTCCCAAGCACTTGTGAGATAGATACCAAGGTGGGGTGTATCCCAGACTTGACTCTCAATGAATGGGTGAACAAGAGACATGCTTTTGACCCCTATAAAGAGATGGAGGAGTCTGAGCTAGGAGTCTACTGTTTGCATGAGGAAAATCAGCCTCTTCCCGACATCATTAAACCAGACCACAAAGATGACAATGAGGTATGGCAGTTATTCTTTGATGGCTCAAGAAGTAGGCAAGGAGCCGGAGGAGGAGCTATGCTTGTCTCACCTAAAGGTATGAAATACTACTCAACCTTCCATTTCCAATTTTCTTGTTCAAACAACACAACAGAGTATGAGGCTTTGGTTCATGGACTGCATTGGGAAAGGAAATGAGGAATCAAGAACTTGCAAGTGTTTGGTGACAGTGAACTAGTTGCTAATCAGGTCCGAGGACAAAATGCTTCCAAGAACGACCTGTTAAAGAGTTACAAGAACTGGGTATGGGACCTCATTGAATATTTTGAGGCATTCAACATTAACTCCATCCCAAGGAAGAAGAATGAAGCAACAGACAGATTGGCAACAATTGGGGCAGCATTTGATGTTGTGGAGAATATCAAGAATGATAAGCATCAACCCCATATCAAGTTGGTTGTAAGGCCAGCTGTCCTAGACAACAACACAAGTTGGAAAGTCTTTGAAAATGATCAACAAATTGTCAACTTTCTACAAGAGGAAGTTGAGTTCTCCTCTAGGAATCAAGACAGATTGGAGCAGCAGTATGGTGATCAAGTGGTGCAGCTGAGGACCAACAAACTACCAAAGGGTCTTGTCACTTTGGAATCAATCTTCAACCCAAATGACCAATTCTGAAAAGAGAAGGCAAATATTCAGGTAAAGGGTGAAGATTCAGAACCTATTTTCATAGAAGAAGGTAAAAAATTGCAGATTGGCAGAGTAAGCACTCAATAAGAAAAATATGAATTTGTTCAACTCTTGTCAAGAGTTCCCAGATGTCTTTTCCTGGACTTATAAAGATTTAAGAGGTTTCAACCCAAAGCTGGCACAACACACCATCGAGTTGGATCCAGGAGCTAAGCCTTTCAGACAGAAGCAAAGGCCAATAAATCCCCACATTGAGCCTCTCATGAGAAAAGAATTGAACAAGCTAATTGAGGCCAGTATCATCTTTCCTATCAAGCATTCAAGTTGGGTTGCTAACTTGGTACCTGTGAGAAAGAAAAATGGAGAAATCAGGCTTGTGTGGACTTTCATGATCTAAACAGAGCATCACTTAAGGATCACTACCCACTTCCATCAATGGAACAGATCTTACAAGTTGTAGCTGGTTCTGAGAGGTTTTCATTGTTAGATGGGTATTCAGGATATAACTAGATAATGGTGAAAGAAGAACCTCAATTCAAGAAAGCCTTCACCACCAAATGGGGTACATATGCTTATAAGAAAATTCCATTTGGACTATCAAATGCTGGAGCAACATTTCAGCGAGCTATGGATATGGCATTCAAAGGCTTAATCAACAACATAGTCCTGGTGTACCTAGATGATATCACTATCTTCTCAAAGAATGTTGCAGACCATCTCTTTCACCTTAGATAGGTATTTCAGAGATGTAGAAGGTTTGGGGTGTCATTAAACCCAAAAAAGTGTGTGTTCCTGGCTCATGAAGGGAAATTGTTGGGGCACATTGTCTCAAGAGAGGGATTGACAATTGATCCTGAAAGGGTTGAAGCCATCCAGACACTTCCATTGCCGCAACATAAAAATTCTCTCCAAAGCTTCTTGCAGAGAATAAACTTTGTTCACAGGTTTATACCTGACTTTTCTACTCTTGTGAAGCCTTTAACAATGATGTTAAAGAAGAGTCTTGCATTTAAATGGACAACAGAAGGAAAAGAGAGTTTTGAGGCCATCAAGCTCACAATATCACAGGCTCCAACTCTTGTTAACCCAGACTTCTCAAAAGACTTCATGCTATATGCTTTTGGAGGGTCAAACACCATCTCAGCCATCTTGGTCCAGCCCAAAAATGAAGGTTCAGAGCAACCCATAGCTTTCTTCAGTCAGAGCTTGGAGGACTACGAGGTAAAATACTCTTTCATTGAAAAATAGGTCCTTGTTGTTATTAGGAGCTTAAAGAAGTTCAGACACTTGGTCTCAAATAACAAGATTCAACTGCTAGTATCTCATGCTGGTGTTAAGGAATTCCTTTTAAATAAGGATTTGAATGAGAAGAGGGCAGGTTGGATCACCCGGGTAATGGAATATGACATTGAGATCAAGGTGACCAAACTGGTTAGAGGCAAGGGATTGTGTGAACAGCTCACCTCCAAGCAACAGGCTGAGTCAGTGGGTGAAAAGGAGGCTGTCCTATTTCTACATAATGATCAAGAACAACCAGCTAATGATGCACCTGCTCCATGTTGGACCCAAGCCTTGGTGCATTACCTTCAAATAGGTTTGTGCCCTCTAGAATGGAACAAAGCAAAGAGAAGATACTTCAGACTACAAGCCATCCCATATGTGCTTGTTGGTGGTGTCTTGTTTAAGAAGGATATCAATAGTGTTCTATTAAGGTGCATTGGGACAGGCCAGATTGAGAGAGTGTTGCATGAATTCCATGATGGAGAAGCAGGAGGTCACTTTTCCCCTCGAGTAACAACTCTCAAGATCATGAAAGCTGGTTATTATTGGCCTACAGTGTTCAGGGACTGCTACTCATGGGTCAAGAAGTGTAAAAAATGTGCATTCTTCATAGGAAAGGAGAAGCTAGCAGCCCTGCCCCTTCATCCCATTTCAGTGGATCAACCATTCATGCAATGGGGACTAGACTTCATTGGGGTGATTAACCCAAATTCAAGCCAAGGCCACAAGTGGATACTTACTGCAATAGACTATTTCACCAAGTGGACTGAAGTAGTGGCACTAAAAGAAGCAAATGAATCCAACATCTTGGATTTTTATGAAGGAATAGCCACTAGGTTTGGAGTCCCTGCCACTATTATATCAGATAATGCATTGGCATTCCTTGGTACAAGGATCACTGAATGGGCAGTTAAGAATGGTGTGTATCTCAGCACCTCATCAAATTATTACCCTCAAGGTAATGGCCAAGAAGAGTCCACAAATAAGAACCTATTAAGGATTATCAGAAGGACTCTTGATGAAAATCAGAGGACTTGGCATACAAAGCTCAAATCAGCTCTATGGGCTGATAGGATCACATCCAAAAGATCCACAGGAAGCTCCCCATACAAGCTTGTATATGGAAAAGAGGCAGTATTTCCTATCTCATTGGAGCTTCCCGTTTTGGAGCTCATGAAATAGTCAGAGCTAGCTGAGTTTGAACCTATGGCAATCAGGTATGCAGAGCTAATGGAGGTAGGGGAGGCAAGAGAGCATGTAATGCAAGTCATGGAAAAGGATCAAGCATTGATAAAAAAGAGTTTTGACAAGAAGGAAAGAATGAGGACCTTTCAAGAAGGGGACTTAGTTCTAAAGTGGGATGCAGATCGAGCAAAGCTAGGAAAACACTCCAAATTTGATGCCATCTGGAGTGGCCCTTACATGATCACAGAGTGCAAGAGTAGCAATGCCTTCCAGCTGGCTAAATTGGATGGTGAAGAATTACAGATCCCAGTGAATGGGATCCATCTCAAACATTGCTACTAATTAGGAAGGTTCCACCCCTGTAAATATTAGCATAGGATTTTAATTTCCCTAAGTGCGTATGCACATTGTTTTGTTGTAGTGTAATTTTTTTGTTTCCCTAAGTGTTGTGGCACAGTTCTTTGTTGCTCCAGGTTGTGTCATTACACAGTTCAACGTGCCTCTAAGTGAACGTGCTATCCTTTTCAGTATTCATGGAAGAAGACCCATAGTTTCCTGTAACAATTGCAAATTTCAAAATAAAACAAATACAGAGCAACTAAATCATCTTCAAAACAGTCCATTCAGGGACAGATGAAAGCCCTAGGGTCAAAACAATTTTCTACTCTCAGAAGCCTTGTTTCAAGATTTCTTATGAAAATTGAGAGTGCAAATGGTCAGGCTCGTGGATCAGAGGCAAGATCAGTATCAGGCCATCATTCTTGACTCCATGCCCAATGGATGCTTCAAGGCTACTGATCCCTTCATCTAGCAGGCAGATGCCCCTGCGAGTCACCAAATTGTTATCCCAATTTTTCCCCTCTAAAATTGGTCAGCCACCCCCACACAAAAGAAACCAGAGAAATCACATTCAAATCCTACAATTAAGAAATAGAGGGACTCTACAATGGAGTGGCAGGGACTGTGAAAGATCAAATGACCCCATGTAAGAAGAAATTCAAGAAACGGCTCTGTCGAATGAACCCATGCTTCAAATCCAGCAAACAGATTATAGACGGGCTCTAAAATGGAATAACATGGTTGGGGAAGGAGAAGATAGTGTCAAAGAAACCAGAGGCTCAAAGGAGAAGAAACGGAAAAGGTTCAAAGTCTTTAGGTTCTGTAAATGACTCAGAATGAGCCCCAAAAATGACTAAGTATGGAGGAGATAGCAGACGCTGCCAAGTGTCCAAACAACACACCTCCAAAGATTGAATCCAAAAGGGAAGACTCAAACAAGCGCCAGGCCTCTACATGTCCCAAGCCCAAAGAGGGGCAGAGTCAATAGTTAAAAGTCAAAAAGGTGGACCAGATGGGCCTAAAAAAATACTAAATAGAAAGGTGCTTGCGGAAACTGCAACGTGTCAGCTCGGCACATCTTGAAAGGTAAATCCAAAAGGTGATCCCCAAATGAGTGCCATCTCACCACGTATTCAAGGCCCGAAAAAGTAAGAGTGGCCATTGAAAAGTCCAAGAGCCTGTAGATGCTTCCATGTGTCAACTCGATGCTCCTTCAAAGGTAAAATTCTGAGCGGGTTTCCAAATGAGCACGGACCCTCCACATGTCCCAGGTCCAAAAAAGGGACAGGGTAAGGGTTGAATAGTCAAAGAAGAGACAGGCCAGTGGAGGGTGCCAAGTGTCAGCACAATGCTATTTCAAAAGTAAGAGTTGGGGAAGGTTTCCAAACAAGCGCCAAGCCTCCACGTGTCCCTGGTCAGATGTATGGCCCCACCGAGTAAAAGGACTTAGCCAAAAACATGAGGAAACTGAGAAAGCCGTGGAAGATGCCACGTGTCAGCCCGATGCAACTTCAAAAGAAAATCAAAAGTGGTCCCCAAACAAACACCAGCCCTCCACGTGTCCAATTTCCAAAGACCCGTTTTGACAACTGGTTACCACCATTTCTGTACGGGCCCGATTCAAATTTCAAATGGGCATATCTTTTGACTCAGTGCTCAAAATCTGACAAATTTGGCACCATTGGAAAGATCTCAACCTCGTCTACACCATGAAGATCTGAAACTTTAATTTTGGAGAGGTTAGGTGGGGAAAAATGAAGAAACATCTTCATGCCATTAATACAAGATCTATTTTCCCCAACAACCAGATCAGGATTTGATCTGATCCACCGTTCTTCCTCCTTTGAGGCACCAAACAAGTAATTGATGCAGACATGAAAGATTTGGGGTGGATTTGTAGGAGGCATTGATGATAGTGGTTGAGCTTTGAACTAGTTTTTCCACCTCTCTCTCTCCTTCTTCCCTCTGTGTTGAATCTATAAAGGAAGGGTCAAGGCTCATTGTAAAAGGTTAGACATTTCTATTTTGCACCCTCCCTTCTTCTTTTGTTCACAAAAGGATTTGTGGAGCTTTTCTAACCTCTCCTTTGGGTTGTAATGCAAGTTTTGCTTCTTGGCCACTGCAATATACTGTATCAACTCTTGAGCAATAATATATATGTATGTGGATGTTTCTCGAACCCTCTCATGTATTCATTGTTGTCTCCCCAATCTCTTATTGCATTTTGGTCATCTGTGCATAGTGTTTGTATTACATTTCATGGTCTGTGTTAAAATGCAAAACGAGTGTCTAACATTCCTTTGGTGCATCACCTCATTATCTTAGGTTTATTTTCTTTCATCTCCTTAACCATGTCTCCTTGGAAAGATAGAGTAGATTAAAAATAGATCCTCTGTAATATATTTGTATGCACCTAAACAGAGGAATAGGAACCGACCTTAATCCAAAGATCTCTCTCAACTCGCAAGGTCCCACACTTTGAGAGATGCTCCATGTATGCACTCAAAATTAGAAAAAAACTTATATAAATATGAATCGTAGCATCCAGAATTTAGTTTCTAAAGTACAAATTTTGAAAAAAAATGAATATGTTTCGCTATATTAAACACTTAAAATTCAATGAATTGTTTTTTTTTTTAAATCTTATAAGTTTGTAGTCCGTTTGCTCACGATTTGGATGACCAAAACTTGATATTTTTTTCCTTTGGTGAAAAGTTAGATGTCGCTGTCTATGTTGGGATAGATTTTATTTTATATTTATTTGAGCAATATTTAGTTTTTGATGATTTTGTTTTGTGAAAGTGGTATGGAAACATAAAGAAAACATAGCACTTTCTATTTGCCCGCCATAACTTCATAAAAAAATATCGAAATCAAATGTGTTTTTTTTAACGTGTATATATTTTTTCCATGGTTTAGATGGTATATGTTTTATCACATTCTGATAAGTGCAACATAATTTGCAGTCTTAAAAGTAGACATGAAAATTCACGGGAAGAAGTTTCTTAAAGACCTACTATTAGTAAAAAAATATAAAATCATATTTAAGATATTCGATTCACATTAAAATCAATATTTCTACAAAGTTAACAGTCTCCCCTATGCTATGATACCATTTTTGTGACATGTTTTCGATTTTTCGTTATGGTTCAAGTCCACGGAAGAGAAAATTTTATTATTTGTTATTTTTGATGTAAAATTCACAATTTAATGTTCACTTTTTAGTCCCCCAACTTGTTGTACTTACCCGAGGACATAACAAGATAAATGGAAGAATAATGAAGGAAATTTAAATCCCCAATCCTATGCCCGAGGAGAAGAAGAAAAGAGCCACGGACAAACAAAAATGACCAAACTTCCGCTGGTAATAGTGAGAAGCATCTTCACGAAGAGGATGGCATACAACTTTTTTATAAATGCTCCCCGTAATGCATTTTCCTGCAAAACTTCACCCGACCACTAAGGCTCTCTCTCAATATCTCCAAAACATGTTTAGGCCGGTTCCCCACAAGAAATTGTAGAAAGGATTAAACCGTTATCTCCTTCCTTTGGTCGTTTTAGAAGAATTCACTAATATACAAGCGCCGAAGGACATGGACACACCAAGCACCGAACTGTGCTCTGATACCAGCGATATCAAATACAAGAGTGTAGAAGAGATTAAATAATTTTTTTCATAACAAAGATCAATATAAATACAGACGAGGTCCGCATAATGACCCTGACAGTTTTGCATAACCACCTACAATAAAATAGATTTTAGTTAATGCTCACATTATAATGTTATCTATCATGCATTTTATATCAACGGGGTGACTTTATAGGTGGTTTGATTAGTATTAGATATTTAATTCCTATAATGTACAAATTGTTTCCGCTATGTATGAATTTCACTTCTCTTGAATAATCAAATGTATATCATGCATATCATTTTCATTATATATTTTTTCCTGTAGCATCATATGTAAATCTATCATGTTGTATAGAGACATGATTGAAATGGGCATGTAACGGATTCCTTAGATGTGATATATCATCCGTAATATATTTGATCTCAGTACTCATCATTTGAATTTATTACACTTCAATAGAGTTTAGGATAACCTTATTGAATCTGCATTTCTTATTTGCATGTATTGATGAAGTACACATATGTTAGTGCTTAAAATGGTACTTTAAATTAATATAATCGATAGATAGATTTACAAGGTCTATACTAACATGTTGCATGTTCTTAAGAGGTATATAATGCACACTTGAAATATCCAAATTAGTGAAATAATTCATATTTTCATCAGTAGAAATGAAGGGAGGAGAAACACCACAAATATCATTCCAATCTTAAAAAAAATTAGTCTCATATTTAGAAATATTATTATGGCATGGCTTACGTGTATCAACATGGCTAGTCTCAACTACTTGTTCTTAATTAAATGGTCTCTATAAGAGAATAGGTATGAGGAACTTCTAACTCTCATTATGGGATGAGATAATAGAAATAGCTTTAAATCAAACTCGGTGTTTGAAGAATACCTCCACGAGCATCAAAATGGCTAGAGTAATTAAGGTCAATAGTACCAAGAGATTAATCACACTATTCAAGATTCTTAATTTTGAGCTCATAAGGGGCATGTAACTGATTAAAGGGATAAAAGCGCCTATGATTTTGTGAAGAAAGGGTCATATCATAAACCATGAATAGACAAAGGAAATTTATCCCCAATATAAATAGCATACACTCAAATGAAAAATGGGAGGCCGAAATTCAATAGAAAGTATATGGTAGGACACAAAAGGGAATTTAAAAAAAAAAAATAACAATCATCAAAGCAATAAAAGAACCTTTTGTAATCAATAGTAGATGAATTTTACAAAACCAAGAAAATTATTACAATATCTTAATATGAGGAACAAACACCTCTAAGGAAATTGAAAATAGTCATATATGTTTCTAATGTATTCTCTAATTACTTAAATTAAGTATTTTATATTTTTGAAATTTGTACGAAAGATCAGGAAAGCTAAAAAAAGTTTTTCATTTGATTCATTAAAAGTAATTAAAGCTTTATATGATTTTGAAAATAGATTCATTAATTTATAAATGTGATGAAAGGTCTTTTTGTAATTAGGAGATTGTAGAACGAAGCCCAAAGAGGATAACCAAACAAGGAAAAGTAAGGAAAATTGTAAAAAAAAAATAGGGCATGAAATAGATATAAATCAAAGGTAAATTTGAATAGTATCCCTAGTATATTGAATAAATATAAGACAAGAGTGCAACATTCAAGTTTTCCAATTATTTACAATAAAAATATAATTGGAGTTAGGATGTAATGTATGTTACAAGTTGAAACTTCTAAATCAATTAATTAATATTAATCATACAATCCAAAATAAAGCTTATAACGCAATGGACTATGATATAATGATTTCTCAATACACAAGAACAGATAAATACTTAACCATACAAAGTGATAGAAAAGTAATTTATGCGTGTAAACTAGGCGAGCAGGATGATTTGAAATTAGAAATTCTTAATATTTGGAATTGTGTCTAAAAAAATATCTTGTGTGGAACCATACATGATCTACACTTGGGGCATCGTACGAATAACACCTTTTTTTTAAGGTTTTTAATCAATACACAATATGGTCCTACAACTTTGTTTTCACGACACTAACATGGAATTGTTTTCACTATTTTTCATTAGGGATCACACAACATTAGCACCATTTGTAATGACATGTAGTAAAAATAAACCCTAGACACCCAAAAAAAAACATCGTGAAGCTAATATGTAGCAAAAATACATGTGTGTGTGTGTGTGCGTGTGCGCGCGCGCGTATCAATCTAGACTACCCATATTGAACCAATTCATGTGATATAATAAACCCCCTTGAGTAAGAGGAAGCCTCGTGTACTTATCTTATTGTTGGTTGTAATGATGTACATAATATAAGATAACCTCGTATCTATGCCCTCGGGTGCCTTGAAAAAAAGATAGAGCAATAACTATAGATTATATAATTTACATATTATGTAGTAGTGTGATGTGGTGTGCTTCAAATGCTTATTGTATTATTCTTTGTCCCTTGAATACATTTAATGAAGATTGAAACGATTAGATCTTAACAAGAAATGTCTCTAAGACCTTAGCATGCTTGTAAATTGAGAAAGCTAGACTATTGGAGCTAGTTTGAGTGCTTCAAACTTGTGTGTTGGTTGCTCTAACCGATGTGCAAATACTTTTAAAATATTTAGGAAATAATTGAGTGATTTGGTGTTGACATTTCAAGTGTATACCAAAGAGAATATTTTGTGAATTACAAAATGTAGTTGAGTTTCCTATATAGGATTCTTTAGGTTAAATGTTCACATTATGGTCAACATAGGGAAGATTAGCCAACTCACATCACGTTTTTAAATGAGAAAAACAGTAATTATATGATAGGGTTTGGTACCATAGAGGTTGGTCATAAGAACATAGTGACTATGTCTCAAGCTTCAGAAGGTATATGTCTCAGTGAGGGACAATGTCACTTTTCACATGTTCTAAAGTATGGGAATGACTGTGCGAATGGTCTCAGTCACTCCTCTGTATCGGTAATATTACAAGGATGAGTGTTTCATAAGTGTGTATACCATTAGCAAGATTTTTCAAAGGGGGAGAAAGATGTTCAAATTGAGTTCTTCACCAGATGCTCTTCATTACTGTCATCAGCATATGGAAGGTCATCATAAAAAATAGTTCTTTGCCATATAAGATAAGTTGCCAAATTGGAGATAATCTTTAATATGTAAGGCAGAGGCTATCTTTATCCAAATGTTTTAGATCATTTTATCTAAAAATTGAAACTTCATTTTTTCCCTCTTCTAATCCTCCAAGTCTAATTCTTCGTAATGTACAATAAATCCCCAAAAAAGTATTTTTTATTATTCACTTAAATGAATTTATACAGGTTGCATCACCTAAAAGTCCATTTAACTTGGATTTAATCATACCAAAGGGGACTTATTTGGAATCACTTCCTAGGATTTCAATAAAATAGTTCACAAGTTGAATACTTTAACATTAGAAGGATCCTTCATGTGGGGGAGCTAAATGAAGATTGTATGCATTGTAAAAACATAATGAACAATTGGGACTCGAGGCCTCCTAAACATGTTAGTAAAGGATAAGTTATTTTTGTCCTCACTAGCTCCTGATATTCTCTCTAGGAATAAGTGATATTATAATTTTGGGAAACTATTTTCTATGTCCTATGTTGTCCTTTCCAGTCTCGACTATAAAAACATGGGAGCATGTATTTAGTTGAGATATTATGCAGGAGAGAATTTATGATTGTTTGAGCATTTTTTCCTTTGTTGGCTATGTAGAAGTTTGTGTCTTCTCATTGGAAAGTTCATGGATATATTCTTGGGGTTCAAGAGCAATAAACTCCTATGTACTATTTATTATGCAATACCCCCCCTTTTCTGATTATCTCCACATCCTCTCCTTCAATACTTATCCTCCCTTGTAGAATTTGGGGCTAACTACAGCACTCTGCTAGATAAAGCAGATGTCAAAAGAAGTACTCATGTGTGATCCCCTATCAAAATGACTCACCGCCAAGTTCTATAGAATAGTGTAAACTATTTCATTTTTTCAATAAGTGAAAGTTGCCCCATTCATGCAGAGGGAATTAAGTTACCACTTAAGCACTCTCATGGTGAGAAATCCTCTATTTTCCCACCTATATAAAAATTATTTTTCCAATAGGATGACAAAACCTTATGAGAGATATTTTGATGTGGGGGGACCAAAAATAATTAGAATAAGACATCGTAATAGCCCTTGATTTGAAGAATCAAATGACTCCAAAGGATTGGTAGACCAATGGTGAGTAAAAATCATATGCTTGTAAATCCTTAAATACCAATTCTTGTTAGTCTAGGTTTCTTATTCCAATTGACTAGGGTTTTTATTCTAATCTATGGTTTTTCCAACACATGTCATTTACGATTACTTAGATGTTGGTGAGATAGATGGGAGTTACAGGTATCCACCCAATAAAAATTAGCGGCATGAGTTGTTTCACTTCCCTAAAGGGCTATGTATGCATCTCTTATAAAGCTTATTTTATTTAGTATTCAATATATAAGCTATCTTTTGGCTCATGTTTGGTTTCTCTCTCTCAAAATTTACGGACTCTTTATGCATTTGTATTCTCAATCAATCGCTCAATCTTGGCCCACATTTGTGGACATGGTATCATAGCTCATTATAGTAATCAAACACCATCTTTTGTGTGTTGATTTTCAATTGGAATATTGAGTTATTGCTTAGATTTTCATGTTTAGTTTCTTTGTATCTGAGTATGCTCTTATCCCACATTCTTTCAACGATGGTCTAGAGAATAAGTGAAAAGAACATAGAGAAAATACTTGTATAATCAGGTTTTGCTAGTAAAATATTCATGTTCAAAGTATTGTCTATGGCTGGAAATAGACTACACCATTGACTCTAGATCATGTTCAAAACCACAATATTGACAACATTACTCAAGTATGATTTGAAGTAAGCCAAAAATGGTCTTTCTTTTGGTTTCTGTTACTAGTCATGGGTTGTGATGATTTGGTGCAATTGATTGTGATTGTGCCAAAAAGCATTAGATACTTCTCCGTGTCTCCAACCTGTGACCTATAACAGATGCATCAGTGACATTGCCTTCCTGCACTTTCAGTTGGATCTAGAGCATGTTGGAGTCGTTAAACTTAAGTAGATGACATGAATTCTAGTTGACAAAGTTGTGTACCTAGGCATTCAAATACTTGTACGGGAGTAGGCCTTTGTAAGCCCAAGGAGAGTTTGATCCATAGCATATGGAGATGGTCTATGCTATATGGCGCTGAACATATTTGGCTACTTATTGCGAGCTAACTCCATGGTTGGTCTGGTTAGAAAATTACCCTACATTTGTGGAGGTTGAGGTGGTGATTGAAACTGTGGCCATAGTTTAGTTGAAAAAATTGTGATGATGATCTGAGATATGGTAGTTCTTGTTTTATTTGGAATATCTGAGCATATGCAGCAAAGAGTTGTCATTTTGAGTTTCTTTGTATCCAAGCATGCTCTTCTCCCGCATCAACCACATGGCTCTGGAGAATAAGAAAAGAAAAGACGATAAAATACCTTCGTAGCCCATCAAGTTTTGTATGGAAACAAATGGTCCATGATCGCCCGGCTGTTTCCTGGTCGAACTGATAACGCTGTCAAGAATCATTGGCATGTTATCACGGGGAAACACCGGGAGCTTTGACAAAAACCAGCTCAAGTATGATTTTAACAGTACATGAAACATGGTCTTTTTTTGGTTTTTTTATAATAGCGATTCCTTGTGCTATTTGGTGGAATTTTGTATTATGCCAAAAAAAATCCAATGTCTTAGTTTTTTCTAGAAAAAACAGTCGATCCATGTTGTTCAGGCCTCCTCAGCCATCAACACAATCGAAAGGAATTACACGGAAACTCATTTCACAAAGGAATCTTCAGTTTCAGTAGCTGATAACAGCTACATATTCAATATCAAATCCTTGGATGGTAAGTAAAGCTGGTGAGTAAGGAGATGCCTGTAAGGATCCATTTCATATGTACTGGTCTATAGGAGTAGGTTGAACTATGTTAGACATGGCCCTTAAACATCATTACATCTTTGGTAATGGGGATGGTTCATACCTAACTAATTGTGGATGCTTGAGGTGGTAACTGTGTGTGTAACAAAGTTTAGTTAATCAGCTACTTCTAGATGACTATATATGAATATTTATTAGTTCAATCCATGACACAATAATATCTATTCGATGTCAAAAATCTAACCATATGTTCCCTTTCGATTTCCATTCTGATAAGATAATAGTGTTATAAACTGGGAGATACAGTGTTAGGAATTATTATTAGTGCTCACAATTATTATAAAAGTTAGATTATAATTATGTTGATTGAATATTACTATTGTTATAATATATTGTTTTATAATGAATGATATTATTTTAGAGTTTTGTTAATACCCGTAAAGTTAATAATCGGGTAAGTGGTTTGTTGAGCTTTCATATTGTTAGGAATTAGTATTTACATTGTGGTAAATAATTGTATGGTTAGTTAGTTTTATATATATTGTTATAACAAATATTTAACAATATATATTCGGGTGTGTTGTAGTTTCCTATTTTATAGGAAGTCAGTTTTCCTATTGATATGGCTATATAATAGCCTTTGTGAATTCAATTCATGTATGGGGAATACAATATATAATTCTATGCCCCTATTCATCGTGTGACAATGATTGTTAGCTTTTCAATATTTGGTATCAGAGCGGTATTAGATCCTCTTCCTGGTGAAGATGATTTCTTGTGAGCAAGGATCCACGAAGTCTGATAGTATTATTCATTGCCCCATTTTAATGATCTATGTAAGGTAAGATAGCGTGTATTTCATACAAAGCATATTGCTCTTTTTAAATGTAGGCGTGAAACGATTTGACGTGCTTCGTTGAATCCTTTCAATGCTTCAAGTTTAAATCTGTGCAAAGTGATTATCTGATTCAACAGGCCAAAGTAGTGGCGATTCCTTGGTGAGGATTAAGTTTACCTTCTAAGGCATATTGCATTTAAATTGGATCTCTAGCTGTGGAGGAGAAATATGTGAAGAGGATTCAGTTTTTTTGCGTGATCTGTTTATAAATTACCAAAGGTCTACACGATTATGTGGTGATGATTCGTGCTCATATGTGATTGATCAAATTTGGTGCAAATCTGTAGACAAGGTCGGCTCATATTGGATTATGTTGAAATGATCATGCTTGATTCAATCTCATTCAAGTAGTTTTTTTAGCATCCTGCAGCGTCTGAGTGAAGAAGACATGAATCAAGATCTTCAGAATTGCCACCAGATCTAATATTCACATATACTTCTTGGTTATCAATATTTTAGCATGTCGCAATGGCACTGCAAGTTCGTACGTTATTACTAAGCCATGATTTGTACTGGTATTCCTGATGGCATGACATCTGCTCCATGAACGGGTTAACATCAGATCATGCATTCATGCGGCTTGATTCAATCAAGTATTGAGGCATTCAATCACAATCTCTGTTCTTTGTCTGCATCAGTTCTGTTTATAATGCTCAATATCTCCTACTGAATTGGGATTTTGGAACCTGAGCTGGAAATAGTTATTGCAACATTGCCAGATTGTTTGATCTCCCTGAAGTATAAATTGGTGGATACTTGTCTCTGATAGTTCATAATCGTTGCCAATAGTTCTATGCAAAGCAAGTTTGGGCTCAAATCCGTTGCATGTGTCTTCATTAGATGCATAGTTTGCAGTTGAGTGGATAATTATTTCCTGTTTTTCCGTTGCCATTTGAAGATATCATTTGTCTTGTCAAGATAGAGTCATATTCTTTCATTCTCATTTGTTAGAGCGCATTATTTGGACAAGGAGTATTACACAAATTTGTGAATATAAGATCAATAAGTGAACTGTCACATTTGATCTTGGCGTTATGTCAAGTCTCTTGTTTAGTTAAAATTTATATCAACCCATTGAGTCAATGTCTAGTTTAGAGTCATTGTCTTTTCCAAGTCCTATTTGTAGTAGTTTTAGTGTCAAAGAGTTCTTTTGTAGTCTAATGTCACTATTCGTAAAAGAGTAGTCATCGTTTAAATTATGAGTTATTATAGTCAAAATGTATATGTAAAAATAGTCATTTTGATAAAATTGTCAATAGTCAAGTAGCTTATTAGCTATTTAAAAGTTTTAATTGAGTCATTTGTTAAAGTCATTGTAAAAGTTGTGTCATTGTAAAAGTCGTCGAAAAAAAAAAAAAATTTGCCTCACAATTTTGGATGCATTTTCGGTTGTACCGTCCTAATAAATGACGTTTCAATTTAGGGAAGGTAATTTTGTGAGCTCCATGATCAAATCCAGCTGAGCTAGCAGCATGAAAATGGAGGAAGGAGGCATCGGAGGAAGGAGGTCGAACAACGACCTCTCATCAGTCACCAACGACGGGGCCGCGCAGAAGCTGTGGTGGCATATGTATGGTGTGAGTATATGATTTTCAGTGTGGTTTCCATTTTCTTAGTGTGCTTCAGTTTGCAGTGTTCCTGTTTTGTGTGGTATTTGATGGATGTTGGAAAGAGAGTTGTGTTGGAGCGCAGATGACTGTCAGTGATCCTCTGACTGACTTGGTCCTCTGACTGCCGTACTTCGTTGGAAGATGGTCAGCTAGAAGAATACGTTCACTAGCATTAGTGACCATGTGCAGCAAGACCTAACTAGCAAGATCCATTCAGGAGTATGTTCTTCGATGCATTTTGCTTCTCAGTATCTATATGAGTGGAATTTCACATTGTGGGGGGGAATACATACCAATGTTCCATTCCCATTCTGCACCCAAAACGACTTAGTCAAGGAAAGCTTCCAGTGGCAGTGGCAGTTTTCTATGTTGTTCGAGATCGAGTGGCAGCGATCAATGACAGAGACTACGATTAAGAACATTACGATTCTTATAGGAAGTAATGTGAAATTTTTTCAGTATATCTTCTATTGTGTGGTTTTGTAATATGCAAGTTGTGTTTCCTACATTATTCCCTGATGTATAAGCATAGTGGTGAACAGTAGCACCAGAGTAAGTCAGTTCATGGATCTTGAAAGGGTTTGTGGGAGGATCCAGAAAACCACACGAGGTCGACAGTTGATGAGGTTCCTGTCACGTCAAGGTTTGTGGTAAGCCTGTTTAAAACCATGGAAGGAGAGAGCCTTTCTTTTGGATCAAGGTCATGAGTCACAGAGTTGGACATGCCACAGGGGTGAGCATACTGCAGTTGAGAGTGTGGATGTTTTTCTACCATGTAAACACTAAGGGGGGGAATGTTAGGAATTAGTATTTACATTGTGGTAAATAATTGTATGGTTAGTTAGTTTTATATATATTGTTATAACAAATATATAACAATATATATTCGGGTGTGTTGTAGTTTCCTATTTTATAGGAAGTCAGTTTTCCTATTGATATGGCTATATAATAGCCTGTGAATGTAATTCAAAGATGCTGCATTATTTCTGTGTATTCATTGTATAAACTATGTTATGCTCATCACATATTATATTAATAAAAATATAATAGAGTTATAAAATTAGGGGTGACCGGAGAACTTGTGTCCTTCAAAAAGGCCACGAAACATGTTAAGGAAAAAAAAATGCCACGAGGGAAAAGATAAACACCACCTTAAAACATCAAACCAAAAATGATTAAGCACATGTTTCCACATCGGGAGGAGGAGGAGGAGGATCATCCAAAGTAGGTATGTAGACTCCACAGGAAGGATCAACCGATGGTGGATCAACCTTCCATCCATCTTGATCAGGCATTTAGATGTGTAGAGGCACCACAATTCTCCAACTAGGGGGTGGAGAGCCAACAAATGTCTGAGCTCCATGAGGAGGAGAGACCCATCACGAAGAACTAGTGATTGCCTTCGCCCAAGGAGGAGAACTCCATCCCTTCCTCAAGGTCGATGATGGAGTTGATGGCTACGAGAGCGGTTATGCAATGCCGACCTTATGGAGGTGGATGGGATGGCAGTGATGGCCAAGGTGGTGGTGGAAAAGGGTCAGGAGGGACCCAACTAATCATGCATAGAGCACGCCCACAGTGAGAAAGTAGTTCCTGTACATGGGAGAACTCCAGAGAAACTTTTTCATCTTAATCATGAATTTGTATTTGTACAACAAACAAAATAGCCACTTTATCATTAGTGGAAAATAAAGCGCTGGAATTATCATTTCAGAAGGTAGCAATATTACAAGCTTTCGAAATTTGAAAGAGAATACAAAGTCTAAACAAATTCTGCAGTGAATCAATAAAGGACGGCTAAGAACCAAAATCTCTAAATAAAGCCACTCACTAATGGAAGAAGTCTGCGTAGTAAGGTTGAAAAAAGGAATGTATCCAAGACCACGCAGCTTGAGCATGGGTGCATGATCGAAACAAATGTTTAAAATACTTAGGCCGAGAACATAAAGGGAATTTAGGATTAGGAATGGCAATATGACCGAGTCATTTTCCTAATGGAAGTCCCTAATAAATGAGACACCACATAAAATGGTTACCTTTGCGTTCTAATAGAGGGTTTCAGGCACGGGAAAGAAGTTGAAGGCAAGTACGTTAGGTATATTGAAGCCCCCATTGAGCATTGAGCTTAGAGATACATGAGAAATAGGACTCAAAATTTGGTAAATAGCTCAAGCATTATAATGTAAAAAAGTAGAACTATGATTCCACCGCCAATCTTGTCGGTCAAACATCTTGAGGTTTAACACCCAGTTTGTGAAGCATGACATACAACATTAGATCTTGAATTCTGTTGATAGACAGAAAGTTTTAATTTGAAATATTGAATTTCATCTTGAGCTCAGGCCAACAAATCTATTCTCTCTAGTAAACCAAATCTTGAATGATTTGAATTCTTTTATGACGTAAGTAGAGAGATTTGATGATCAAAGTTTCATCAAGAGGGATACTATCCTCCGTGAGAATGGAATACCACCAGATATTATGGGAGTTGAAAGATGTCTAGGTGTGAAAGTCGAGGCATCATTGGATTGGTAAGATAAAATTGCACAAGCGTAACAGTCAAGTTCACCAAATGTTTGTGATAAAAATATAGTAGGAATTAGGATGTAAGGTATGCTACAAGTTAAAACATCTAAATTAATTAATTAATATTAATCATACAATCCAAAATAAATCTTTTAACACAATAGACTATGATATAATGATTTCTCAGTACACAAGAAGGGATAAATACTTAACCATGCAAAGTGATATAAAAGTGATTTATGTGTGCAAACTATGTGAGAAGGCTAATTTGAAATAAAAAATGCTTAATCTTTATAATTATGTCTAAATTTTTTTTTTGTGTGGAACCGTATGTGATCTACACCTCAGGCATAATATTATTAAGACCTTCTTTATATGGTGTTGAATCTATGCACAATAGGGTTCTACAACTTTGTTTTCACAACACTAGCATGGATCAATTTCCACTATTTGTCATTAGGAATCACACAACATTACAATCATGTGTAATGAAGTGTATTAAATGGAAACCCTAGATACCAACTACAAACACCATGAAGTTATTATATACAAAAAGGAGAAGTGCATGTGCATGCGGGCACACGCGTGTGTGCGTGTCAGTTTTGACTACCCATATTAAACGAATTCATCTGGTATACTACATCCACTCAAGTAGGAGAAAGCCTTGTGTAGTTCTCTTACTGTTGATTGAAGTGGTGTACATAATATAAGATAACCCCCTATATATGCCCTCATGTCCCATGAAAAAAATAGAGGGATAACTATAGAGTATAAAATGTACCCATCTTGGTAGTAGTCTGATGTAGTGTGATTGAAATGTTTAAAGTAATCTTCTTTATTCCTTGAAGACATTTGATGATGCTTGAAATAATTAGATCTTGCTAAGCCATGGTTCTAGGACATTAGCATGCATGTAGATACATGAAGCTAGACTCTTGAACCCAGTTGGAGTTCTCCAAACCTGTGTGTTGGTTGCTCGAAGTGATGTGCAACTATTTTAAGAATATTTAGGAAATCATTGAGTGATTTTGTGTTTATATTTGCAATGTATGACAAAAAGAATGTTACTTGAGTTACAAAATGTAATTGACCTTCCTATATAGGATTCCTTATGTTAAACATTCACATTATGGCCAACATGGAGAAGATGAGCCATCTCACATAAGGTTTTTAAATGAGAAAAAGAGTCATTATATAATAGGGTTTGGTACTGTAGAGGTTTTCCTAGACCATAGTGTGGCTTAACCGTATTCTATATATTCTAGAAGATAAAATGAACGTTGCAATAGCCAAACCACGGGAATGTTGCATGTGGTTAGATTATTTCTCTAAATAATTAATATTGTAAGGATGACTCACAGAAGTGTGTATAGATTATCAAGTCTTGTGAGAGATAGAAAGATGTTCCAATTGAGCTTAGAATGCGAGAATTTTTCTCAGCATAGGAAAAAAATAAAACTTGTCATTGTTGGAATATAAGTTGCCAAATTTGAGTGTCTAAAATATGTAATTAATACTACTATCAAAATGAAAATACATATCTACAAATTTAAATAAATTCTTATAAAGCTACTAATGTTAGAAGTCAACTTTCTTAATGGGTAGCCAATCCCAGAAAAAGCAGTAAATGTAGACATGTATTTAACATGTGAATAACCTCATTAAGTTTAACTTGGACATAATCATACCAAATTGAAGTGTTTTGGAATAAAATAATTTTAATAGGATAATTACATAGTCATTAGTTTAATATTAAAAGGAACCTTCATATTTCAAGCTCAATTTAGATTGTACATATGGCAAAAACAATAGTGAAGAACTGACACTCAACCCTTAAACATGTTCGTAAAACTAGGGATTTAGTACTCGCATGGTGAAGGTTTTCTATAAACTAGGGATATTTGAGTTTTGGGAAGGTAATGTGTGTGAGTTAATAAAAAGACAAAATAAGATGGGAGAGTAAATGTTGTTTAAGCAACTCACCTAGGTTAGTGTTAGAGGTTTGTGGAGACAAATTATATGTTATTTAAATTCTAGGGGTTGAAAAGTTTTTTTTTAAGATAAGGTAATATGAGTGATTTTGAAGGGATCAAGAACCCCGTACAACCGAAAGATAGGCATCAAGGCACAAACATGAAACCAAGAGAAGCATGGTCCAAGACCAAAAACGAAACAAACTTAAACTCCACCCAAAACATCATGGCTAGGATGGAAGAAAACATTCCTAGGAAAGGCACAACAAACAAACTTGACCTACCTCAAGGAACGCTCCTAAACCAAACCTAGTTAGAATCAAAGGGTGGTTTACCCATGAGACACCCCTCCATGAGATCTTAAGTGCATCTTAAGTAGAACATTTGATGTTTTCCCTTTCTTTTTACTTTTCACAACCATCCAATCCTCCCCCTTGTTTGGATCGTTGTTTTCATTAGGATGGATCTGTAACATGATTTCAAAAATCTCCTTATTGCCAAGAATAGAATCTTTCTTCAAGTTATTATTTTCAATGAGATCAGGGGCCGACCCCAAAGGGAGCGATAACTCGAAAGCTTGCTTGAAAAGTTTTTGATATGTAATGTTTTGTACTATTGAATTTGATGATTATTGATCACTTTTGAACTTATGCTCTCATGGAGTATGGGGATAACCACATATTTGGTAATAACACTGGTTTCAAAAGAGGTCTCTTTGACCTTCACTCCACTCATTTTTTGTTTTGTCAAGTAAACTAAGGCAAGGAGACAACAAATTATGAGAGGACAAATTGTCATTATACTTAAGTTATAGATCAGACATACTCATAATAAGAATGCCAATCAACATAAATATATAAAATTATAACTCATAAAAATTGGCCATTGAGATGAGGGAGACGGGAAAATGATGCTGAGGAGGCCCTCAAATTCTACCAAGCGAAACAAACATTTATTGGAAAATTAGAAAATCAAGTGAATGACATAAATAAATAACAACTTAAAAAAATTGACTAAACAAATTGAGAAGGATAACAAGAAGTCCGCCGAAAAACCTCAAACGGTCTTTATTAAAAAATAGATTATAACAGGCCACTTGCCAAAAATTGCGGCTAGTTGGTCAGATAGGGAAACGGCAAAATATAATCGCAAACGTGACAAATATAGCACAGTGTCGTCGCCGCCATTGCCGACCGATAGAATATTTTCTGAATCAATTGTCAATCCTTCATAACTTTGTGGACTTTAAGACCTATATATATGATTTTTTTATATAATGTTACGATCAATCGTTATCATTCTTTCTTAGATGAGTAACAACGCTTATTCTTCTTCTCTTTTTCATAAAAAAATCGTTCAACGAGCCAAAAAATCGAGATATTAACAGCTTTGGTCGATGTCAAATAGGTAGTAATCCCTATCAAGGGAAAAGAAAGTGAAAAACCATTCGAAAACTAAAGATGTCGCTGTAATACCTGTTATTAAGATTGTCTGTGGCTGGAAATATAGTTGTCTCTAATTTGTTATCTTTAACATTTTCAAATTAGTAGGTTATTTAAGGTTTTCTTTTCCTTTTCTCACTGTTGTGTTTGGTGATTGTTTCTTAATTGTGATGACGTGAAAGCAATAGATAAGACCATGTGACTTTTTCCTCGGTGGTGCCCAGGACGAGCTGCGCTTCTCCATGTCTCCATGTCTCGAAACTGTGACCTATAACAAATGCAGGAGTGACATTATCTTACAGAATGTGTTGAAAGGAGGACAATACATACACGATCAGGAGGAGGAAAGCAGTTCCAGTCGCCAGAACTCTGGCGGTTATTGTTTTAAGGAGATGAAGAATTCAAATTATTGCCATATCTATTGCGTTGAGCGAGAGCTTTGCATGTCGAAAAACTAGAGTTTAAGGCGGTTTATTTATTTAATGGCTTTCTCATCATCTATAGTGTTCTCTATTTTTATTTATGGTTTACGGTTAATGATTTCATATGAATATTTGCATTAGTAAACGTTACCCATCGAAGTTCAAGGGATGACATGAGTTCTTAGTGTGTTCAAAGGAGTTAATTTTTCCATAATGAATTCTTCACCGTGTATAGAGCTATGTTCGAGGGATGACATGAGTTCTTAGTTTGTTCAATGTAGTTAATTTTTCCATAACGATTTCCTCACCGTGTATAGAGCTATGTGTTTGGCGTTCAAATTTTGCGGTCCACAATGTCAAATAAGTGCATGTTTGACAAGAAAATTAAGTCCTAACAACCTTAAATAAAACTTTAACATGAGTGAATCCGTAAACAATAATGACCAATTTTAATTTTTTAAGATAACACTAAGCTCGTTTAATACTTTGTGTTGTCAATTACGCTTCCCTCCTTGGGTTATGCAGTTCTAAGGTTCATGTTAAGTGTTTAGTGCTGAAAGTTTATGTTGAGTGTTTAGTGCTGAAAATATTATTATTATTAAATTTTTATTAACATTAATATAGTAATTGCATCATCAACAATGTCAATGTTATCATCATGAGTATTTTTGGTTTGTGGTATAAAATGTGCTTTAAGTCTCATCTGTACTCACAGTTATCCGTTACTATTTAGTTTTTTTTTTTGTTTATGTTTTGGGGTTTCGTATGTATAGTTATATTTCATCTAAATCGTCACCATCGTCTTCATTTTCCTTGTTGTCCTTGTTGTTATCATCATCATTGTCACCATCGATGTCCTTGTCGTGGTCATCATCATCGACAAAGTTTTTTTCATTATCGTGGTTCTCATCATCATCAATCATTATCATCGTCACCACAACCACCACTATTATAATAATATTTTAAATTATAATATCATTTTATGGAAAATTTATAATAAATTCATGTATGCTTCAAGCTGTCCTGTGAATGACTGGGGTGGTGCATTATTGTTTTTCAAATGATCACTCTACACATGTGATGTAAAGCATTTTTGATGAATTGTGTAGTGTGACACTACATCCTAAATAAAACATGTGAGCAAAAACCCCTATAATCTAGATTTATTAGATACACCCTAAACTTTAGACCTTAAACACAAACCCCAAATTGCATATTCACATTTATGGTTTGTGTTTTGTGCTAAGCGTTTAACGTTTCATCTAATTACTACAAAAGCACAACTTATTGCCACTATTGAGAATCGATGTTAGAAATTCATCTTATTGTGAGGATTTTAAAATTACATTATTTTCTATTTATTATTCATGGTTTACAATTAATGATTTGAATGAGCATTTGTGTTATTCAACATGACCCAATTGGGTACATTTCTATGCCCTAAAAGTGTGCTAGTATTTAAATTATTCCTCCTACCGGCATTTGACTGTTTTAATTTTCTATGGATTCAGACTCTAGTGCCCAGTTCAGATAGTAGTGTCAGGTGCTCTTGTCCTCTTGAGCGCTCTTGTCCCTATTTATCTTTTCCATACCACTTTTGGTCCCCTTTTGCTTCTTATTTACATTTGATTACTTTAGGTTGGTCTTTCAGTCATCAATTAAGAAATTCAAACAAGGAAATTATATGAATACATAGTTATGCTTTCAAAATGAGGGGCCAAACACTAATAATTGCTATCATCACCTAAGATTGCATCCAAAGGAACTAATTCAATTCAAAGGCATCCATCTAACATCCATGCAAGGGACAATAGTTGCATCCCTTTTGCATACATTTCATAGGAGGGGAAGTCCAATCTATTCCATCCACACACACTACTACATTACTAAATTCTAGCTACAACCTACTATCATTTGTGCAATTTTCATAAAGGAATCATAGGGCCCTATTTATACACACACATAATAACTACATGGGGTCTGAGATGTAGTGCAACGCTCAGTTAGTAACTCCACCTATTCGAGTGGACGCTGAAGGGGTACAGTTTGACCCCTTCATTCTGCATCTTTATTTTTTTAGGGTTTTGATGCTTAGTTTTGGGTTTGTAGACAAGTGCTCATCTTCATCATCTACTTTGCATAGCGACATATCGCGCATGGTCCAACGATAGCTAGTGAAAATCAAGAAGACAAACACAGGCGAATAACCCAACAACTAGTCTCAAAGGAGAAATAAGATTATAGAGCATTTTCCACAGCCACCAGGGCGCCCAGTATCTTAGTTATCTAGGGCACCCAAAGGTGCCCCTGTGCCTATCTTTGGGTGTCACTTTCCAATCTCTACTTCCCAGATTTCCTAGATTTGTACTTTTCTGAACCTCGACACAACCCTATTTCCTCCTATTTCTCTAGTCATCTCTGTGACCTACTTAGATCACAACAAGCTCGTTCACAATTCAGATGAGTTCATCTATAAATCTCCTCTTACTTGGTCCAGGGTTTCACCTATCTACTTTCTTAGTTTCTTAATGTCATATTCTCCTTGTTTGGTATAGCTTTTATTTACTGATGTACTTACTCTAGCATTAACTTCTAATTAATACCTATTTTTAGTTAAATCATTTTAGTGAACCCATACTGGCCAATGGAATCATTGCCTATAGGATCCTCACTCTTTGTCACCATGGAAGGTATCTCAATCACTCCATTATTCAACTTAGGATGACCATCTTGATGTAAGGTATAGAATTACAATGGATTCTTCATAGCTAAAATACCCATGGATTCATGCTAATATGCATCCTAACTCATGTGTATCATGAGACTTTTGTAGATCTCCATTTTCACTCAACACTTATCATTCAAATATGTATATCTGTTTGTACTAATTATGAAACACTTTTCATAAACACACATATGTATACGTATATATTTAAATATATATATATGTGTGTAAGTGTATTATACATATATATATATATATATATATATATATATATATATATCTAAAACTACATATATAGATATTTAAATATATATGAAATATTGATTGAAAAAAATTAGTAACTTTTTGAAGTAAAGAAAATTAGATGTTGACAAAACACGAGTAATTATAATGATATTTGTCTTTGATATCTCCTCATATCTATATGGTCAAGAGTACATTTAAAAGAAACACTGAAATACAAGTTTCTGAGATGAGTACCTTTCTCCAAGATGCGTCTTATCATGGTAGGCGATGATTGTTGATGTAAAATTGCTTTTAGGATCCATTTGATACATCTTCCATGTTGAAATTGAGCAGCAATGGAAATAATCAACCAAAAGGTTACCGTTTTAGCAAGGAGGGAAAACATCTCTTCATAGTGTACCCCTTCCTAATGTGCATATCCTTTAGTGACAAGTCTAGCTTTGTATGTGTCCAAAGAACCAATTGATTTACGTTCCCACCTTATAAACCCATTTATAGTGATATGTGGGTTGTTCCTTTGGGGTACTTTAGACAACACCTAAGTCTTTTTTTATATCAAGGCCTAAGAATTCACCTTCATGCTACAGATTCCCATTTAGGGCTTCATTTGGCCTCTTCAAATGCGTTAGGTTCAAATACATGCATATAACATTGCAAAATTAGGATTTAAAATTTACCTGCTCACCGCCTGCCACTATTTGTTTTTCTGATTGTGTAGATCAACCGTCAATTACATGTGACAATTTAACCTCCCATGACATCCTTCATAGTGGTATAATACCACTGAGTTCTCCATTGTTGGTTCCCCTGATTTGGTCTTGAAGACTGTTTATCACTTTGTTCATCCGTTAGATCCCCTTGGAACTTGAATCCTTTGATGTTTCCAGCTCTAAGCCTTGTTTAATTATTCAACATTAGAGCTCATTCTGGAATTATCATCAACGATTGACCCATGCAACACTATTTGTAGATTTACCATTACTTTGAGAATCAAAAATATCTTTCGATCTACAATATATTAACCACAATTTTATTCGTAGAGACATGCAATAACTTGTTTACTTTTGACTGCTCACTATAACCATACAAACACATGTTTTTCTCTTTGCATTTACCCAATTACTTCTCTTCTCACCAGGAATTAATGCAAAAGCAACACATTGGAAATCATGAAAGTGACATTTTCCAAAGCTTTAACAAGGACACTGATGTAAGTATGTAGACTGCTGTATTTACAAGTTCTGCTCAATACCTATATGACACATCTCCAGTTGTGTACGACGTATCTTGCCATCTCAATAACCATCCTATTACTCCTTTCCACAACCCTCTTTTGCTATGGAGTGTATGGAGTAGTACACTACTATTTGTGTGTATCTTCCTTTGTGTAGAATCCTTGAAATTGGTCTGAGATAAATTTGCATCCATCATTGGACTTGCAGAGCTTTGATCTGTTTATTTTTTTGTCAATCTCTATAGTGTTATGTGGGGATGCATCCCCCCATCCCGACATTGTCTTGGATGTATAGGACATTTCACGGATAGGGAGGAAATGTCCCCACCCATGTTCCTAATTTACAAAAAACAAAAACAAAATGGAGATAAAATCCTTGCGATTTCCCCAGGGATGTTTTAGAGATGTCCCCAAGGATGAAGATTTATCACCAATTTATATAAAATTCTTTGTATTTTACTTAAAATAATTTCTAGTAAAAATATCCTATATACATGTATTTGAAAAATGCCATTGTGTAATAATCTCAGAGGTGCTTATTTCGGATTTGTCATATAGTTTTGCCCATTGTAGGGTTCCATATTAATTAATGACTCCACGAAGAAAATTCAAGGCTACGAATTGTCTCAATGTTTGGTGAATGGATGGCCTTTCCAATGTAGTATGCAAAATTGTCCTCCAGGAGGGAGCTCTAAAAGATCTTTTCGGAAAACAAGAAATGGCCAACAAACTCCACCATAGGTCCAAGATATCGCCTTATGATGATCAACATTTCAAATTTAATGTTGATCCTTGTTTATTGACATATCACACTATTACACTTGCTCCTCTCACCTTGTTTGCTAGCTTAGATATCTTAAATACACATGTATTCAATAAAAAACACAGACTATCAATCAACGTTGGCCATCTTGGGTTTGTCTCATAGTTTCACCCATTGAAGGGTTTTACATTAATCTAATGATGACCATCACCTTTCGACTCTTTCTTCGCTGACTGGTGGTAGATGGCCTCAATCTATAAATGTTTTTAAACTTGGTTTCTTCACAGAGTTTCAGTGCATAATATTTTTCTAGATTCATTTGTGCAAGTAAATTTATGTCCAACATTATGGATCCTATTGGCTTCAATCTTCTGTCACTTGAAGACAAATCTACAATAATGGGATCCGAAATGTTGGACAAAAATTTATTTGCACAAATGAAACTAGAAGAATACTATGTGGCCTTAATCTAGTTGCACCCTCGGTATTAGGCTTGGAATTGTTTTTCCTATGTAAAAGATAATTGGGCTCCAAAATCACATGTCCATATGTCTAAGACATTGCAATTTTTTGATCCCCATATCCAAGAATTGAAAAACAACTACACTTATGACAAACAAATCTTAGATGTTAAATTTTGAGGTCAACCATTTTTATTGACATCTCATTACTATTGCACTTCCATCACCGACATCCTTGGCTCCCATTGTGGGTTATGCATTATTGGCATAATGATAAATTTTTTATATACTATTAAATATTTTAATAGCTGTCCCTCCCCCATCTTCAAAATTATAGGACACTTTTTTCCATTACCCATTGCATAATTCCCAAAATTATTGGAGACTATGTTTCTCTGCCAAAGCTTTCCTTGATAAAAAATGTGAAAGACACTTGTGGCATATTTTTTATGTAATAGATCCATATTTTCTTAGAGAAGTCATTACAACAAGCAACCGGAAAGGCTTTGCTTTGAACACATTGGGTGTCTTGATTGGACCATGTAGATTCAGCATGTACTTAGATCCAAGACTACTTTGCCCACCATGCTTTATTAGTGTCAAATGGGTGTCAACTTTGTTTTGCCATTTGACAATTTGTACATGCTTTCCGACTTTCTAAATTTTTATGATAAGTCCGTTGACCATATTAGTCTTGCTAAGTACAGGAAAATACTCAGATAATATTTATGTGTCCAAGTGTCTGGCGCCATAAGTGCATCGTTATTAATCTACTGCTGGTAGTGCATGTAATTAGCATTTGCTGTTTTTGGGATCATACAAGTTAATAACGAATCCCTTCTCACCAATACCAACAACAATCACCTTGTTATTGTGATTTAGAGTTGTGGCCATACATTTGTTGCTTTGAAATTCTACATTGGATAGAATTCTTAGATAGTCTATTAATAGGTTAAAGATTTTTGTTTGTGTTAGGAACATATTGAACATTTTTAAAAGTATAACTAACCATAGTACTCAATGCAACACAAAAATCTCCACATCTTGTGGACCGATAATGAATCCAACAATCACCTAAAGAAACATATTCACTACCTTTTATCTTCAGTAAAACCCCATTATGTACCAATCTCTCCATACACGTATAGTGTCATGGATGCACCTTGAGTTGAAATACCATGTTGTGGACTTTGTTGAGAGGTACTTATTGATATGTGACAAATGCAAATTTGTTTGTAACCTCTTGTTCATCATTCTCAACAACATGTGCGTGCTTTGATCCTCTTTGGTGTGCCAAGTCACTCTCCTTTGGACAATATTTCTCGAAATGTTTAGGCTCATAAAAATGCGTTAAACAAAATTACCATTTTGATCTCTTGAATGTGTTTTGTATGCCTTTTCCTTTGAATGATTTTGTGCCGGTGACGCCCATGTGTGTATGTATACTTTGCAAAATAATGCTAAATCAAATGAAGCAAAAACTACCACCTAAATAGCTTTAATTTAGCAAGAATTGAAAAACATAAACACCATCATGATAAGAATTAAACAAGGGTTAGATGCTAGCATTCATCAATACAAACTTTGAAACTAACAATGCTAAATATCTAAACTCCTCTATTCTCTAACAACAAATAAATGAATGGACCTAAGTAAGCTCCATGGCTATCAAAATAGTTGTCCTTAATGCCAAGAACCTAGGAATGGGGGCTAATCAAAGTTGGGCTACAAGACCCTTTTGACACCTCCCATATGACCCAAGCACTTTAAGAAAGAGGCTTAACTCTTCAAGATGATGAACTCTCAAAAGGGCAAGGTGCAAGCTCTTAGTCTCTTTGCTATATGCTTTGCATTTGCTCTCTAAGGAGTTTAGGTGTAAGTAAAAAGGTAGGTGGAGGGCTCTTTATATAGCCCAAAGGATAAAGGATTCAACACATTCTCATGAATGTGGGATAAAGGTAAAACATGATTAGGAATGGATAAGGTTGCTTTATTAAAGGTAACCTTACTTTAGAAGGGTTTAATACATGTTTAGTAAGTCATGGGAGTTGGGGGGTGTTTTAATTAATCAAAGGTGATTAACTAATAGGTAGATGTAAGCTTATAGAAGCCAATTAGAGGAATATTAGTACGATTTAGACTATTATAAGGGGATTAAATCAATTAAATATTGATTTATTGGTTAAATGGAAGGGAAAGCTAATTAATTAATAATAATTAATTAGTCTAGGTAGAAGGGGTGATTTATTAACGGAAGGTCGTTAATTAGGGTATTTGTTGGATAGGTAACTTAATTAATTAGCTTAGTGTAATTAATTAATGATGATATGAGGGAAAATGAGTGCTTTTGACGATATGTCGTTGATTTGCGAGAAAGGGGATAATTAGCGCAATTTAAGTATTTAAATTGCTTGGGCGTAATTATGGGTGTCTACATTTGCCCCTCTTTGGGGTGGTGTAAGTGATGCCACTTCAAAGATAGTAGACATGTGGAATTTTGAAGAGGTAGAAGAAAAATTAGTAGAAGTGAGAGATGCCCCCTCGAGTGTCGATGGGGTGATGAAAGAAGACAATCAACAATCAAAAAAGGTGAGAGATAGATAGAAGAATGGGAAGAGGCAAGATGCCCCGGTAAGACGGAAGCATAGAGGTGAGAGGAAAGCAATGTAGAATGAATATGGAGGAGGGGAGAGAAGAGCTTAGCCTCTAGCCATTGTGTATTGGAACAATTTCGGTGTCATCATATTGCCATAAGAGCTACATCATCGATCCTTATGAAAAATATAAGCATACGACAAAGGTAGAACGACATGAAAAGCCATACTACGAATGATTGTCCATTGTTAAAAACACCAACTCCATGCAACATACAAAATGCAATGCAATACAAGAAAGTGAAAGATGCCTAACTCCATGCAACATACAAAATGTTTTGGATGCAATACGAGAAATTAAACAAGCTAAACTACCAGAGAAACATAATATAATGTTTTTATTATCGAGCTTTAGTTACGACCTATGTAAATTAATGACAAGGGTTGATGATGGTGCCCCAAGAAAGGATACATGTGAGGGGAATAACAGAGGACACTTGGGTTTGATGGAAAAGTAATGTGCACTACGAAACATTATCAAGCAACTCATTGTGCCCCAGAGTACGAACGAAGTAAGCAGCCTAGCTTTTGTTGATGGAGGTAGATCAAGATGATCCGCAAGTCACACACATGAACAATTGAGAACCAAAGAGTGAAGTTTTGTAGGATGAATTTCAAATTTTAGAAGTTTTCTTAAACATATCTGAATGTTTTTTGATAAATTTTTTTTCTAACATATTTGAATGTTTTGGTTGATTTTAAAAGTTTTATGAAACTATGTACAAGAAGACGAGAAAGTGTGGATGCCCCCAGCGATAGATGGGATGTACAAGGGCATAAGGCCACATGCATACTAGAAAGGTGAAGATGTAAAAATGTCCCAACGATAAGGTGGGAGTATTCAAAGGTAAACTCTTCACAGGTAGAAGCGGGACCCAAGGCCATTATGGATAGGTTCAACATGATGATGAACATAAAACAATGAAGTGTTGGGAAGAGGAAAGGATGCCCCTAGCGTAAGTTGGCCTAAGAGCATGTGATGGAAAGGAAGGAGAAGATTATTTTTGTGGAAGGGGACAAAGGTGTCCGCAAACATGGAAAACAAGTAACCTTATACACATGGATGTTCTGAATGAAGTAGAAGAACGATGTGAATGATATGAATGTAGCTTAGAAGCCTCGCGGCAAAGAAGTGATTAGCCAAAGGCATAAATCATGAGACGAGATATGGAGTAGAGTAAGAGTTTGAAAAAGGTCCAAAAAAAAAACACACTTGGTAACATACTAATCCTGTTCACTCATAGAGATCTAGTGTGTGCACGTGGAGTTTATTACCTCTTGAAGTGAAGATTTAATAGATAACAAGTGAAGAGACCCTAGCCAATGTGTAGGAATGACTTATTATGAAAGGTGATTTTGTGAGTGGATGGTGAAAGGATAGGCGTACATTGCTCCACTGCTAGCCAGACATTCATAGCCCCGACGGAGATGTATTTGATTATAATCACAACATTGCTCTATTGCGAATCAGGTGTCCATAGCCCCGATAGATATTATTGGAAATACCCCACGAGAGAGTTATATATCAATTTTCTTTTTCTTTGTAGCTTTTAACTTTTTATTTTTGATTGATTTTGATTCTTTTTCTTTCTGAAAACTTATTTCAGCTCTCTTGTTTGCCAAGGGGTTAAGAACCATTGATGGCTTGATGCAAGGAGGTGGAAGTGCTTATGATGACGACATTGGCTAGTGTCAATAAATATGTCTTAAAATTTGATGTCTTTGGGATTTCAAAATCTGTGGAGACATGTCCAACGTAGAAACCACAAAGAAAATTCAAGGCCCGTGGAAGTATGTGAGGAAAAAATCCATGACATTTCCACGTACCATATGAAGGTCGTGGATCTTTCAATCCATGGAGGTAGTTGAAAAAAATCCGTGGAATACATCAGAACATTATAATACTATGCAAGGTGTAACAGTCACGTCTTTTCCATTTCATTCATGATGTCTAACATTGTTTCAACTATAACCCCAATTTAATGAAGCACGGTGTCATCTTATATAGCCTCATGGTATGTAATTCAATAAAAAAAGCTCATGCTAATAATCATTCATAATCATTCATAATCATAATAATGCATTCATATATGTAGCTACTGATAATGTGACGTAATTATATCAATACAAGAGAGGAGAGATAGAAATAATTTTATAAACTTAATTTTAAGAATGATATAGATATGCAGGGTAGTGAAATAGGATGATCTGGAACTGAAAAACTAATATTGGTGGAACTCTACAACTATGTAGAGTCTCACGTATATTTGTATGGTTCTAACATATAAATGTATGGTCTTAGACATTTTGATAGAATAGATGTGTAAATTTATGTGTGCTTCGTTGTACAGGTAATGATTATCGATAGATATCGTTCTTTCTCTCACACTTCAAAATGACATGTAATCACTGTTATCCAATTTTTCCCCCCGGGGAAAAATTGATCAAACATGACCCTACACAGGAGAAAATCAAAGGGTCGATTTAGTCATGTGAGCTCACATTCGATCCCAAAACTCAAGCGATAGGAGGACTTGAAAATGGAGGAGAAAAGTCGACGAATCAGGCCAAAACAACGTTAAAGGAGATCAGAGCTCAATAGAAAAAAATTGGAGAAAGGGGCTCAAAGTTTTTAAACTTCACATACGAGTCGATTTGGAGAAAAGAAACAAACTCACAAAAGGTGCCATGTGTCAGCTCGACACAATTTGAAAAGACATGACAAAATGTAGCCCCCAAACGAGTGTGGAGCCTACACATGTCTAGGGTCTAAAAAGGGTGAAACCGGTTGTTGAAAAGTCTAGGAAAAGCCACAAAGGAACATAAGCCTCCACGTGCCTCTTTGACACAAATTCAAAAGTAAAATTTGGAGGCGGGTTCCTAAACAAGCACAAGCTCTCCGCGTGGTCAGATTCAAAAAAAATTCTCACTGGTTGTTCAAAAGTCAAACCGTCAACAGAAACCTCCATGTGCCTCTTTAGTGCAACTTCAAAAGTAAAATTTGAAGGAAGGTCCCAAATGTGTGCGAATATTCCATGTGTCTAGGGCCCAAAAAATAAGAGCCGACTGTTGAAAAGTGCACGCAAAGTAGTAGAGACAGCGGAAGGAGCCACGTGTCTACTCAGCGCAACTTGAAAAGTAAAATTTAGAGGTAGGTCCCAAACATGCGTGAAGCCTCCATGTGTCTAGGGTCAGATGTAGTGCTTCGCCAAATAGAAGGGACTTAGCCAAAACACAAGAAAATAGAGCAAACCCGCAGATGATGCCAAGTGTCCAATCGGCACAACTTCAAGAGTGAAAAGGGGGCCACAAAATCTTAAGATGCGTGGGGCTACCACATGGGCCTTGCATGGATATTCTCTATTAAATATTGTGAGCCCACATTAAACGATCGAACCTAACCTTCAAACAGCCATATCTTTTAACTTTTTGGAAAGCTCCCGACGTTTGCTACTCACCTACCCCCATAATGAAAAAATATTGTCCACCATTTCCAGGGCTATCAGGCTTCTCACCTTTCACCATAATCCGGTATGGACTTCCTTTCTTTCCCAACAAGGAACAGTAATGGAGGCATGGGTTTTGCAGTAGAGCCCATCATTGTTGCAGGTGAATTCATTGCCCTCTTGGGGTGGTTGAACAAGAATTCAGATTTCCCCTATCTCCTCCTCTAATTCTTCCTATATATTGTAAGGAAGGCATTTTTCTAAGGGGTTGGACAATTTT
The DNA here is from genome assembly GCA_019776745.2 of Taxus chinensis. Classification (NCBI taxonomy): domain Eukaryota; kingdom Viridiplantae; phylum Streptophyta; class Pinopsida; order Cupressales; family Taxaceae; genus Taxus; species Taxus chinensis. The sequence continues at coordinate 177,017,225 of CM034157.1, read as the reverse complement.
TGTTTTGCACCCTCCCTTCTTCTCTAGTCTAAAAGCTGATTTGTGGAGTTTCAAACCTCCCATTCAAATTGTAATGCAATTTTTACCTCTTGGCCATTGTAATGCACTGTATCAAATTTTTGGAATAATGAGATAAGTCTTTAGATGATTTTAACCCCCTCTTGTGTTCATTGCATCTTCCTGGTATCTCATTGCAGTTTGGTCATCTATGTGGTGGTTGTATTGTGTTTTTTATGGTTTGTGTTTATTGCAAAGTAGGTGTTCATCATTCCTTTGGTGCATCACCCTTGTTAGTCTAGGTTTTATTTCTTGCATCTCCTTAACCCTGTCTCCTTGGCAAGTTAGAGTAGGTTTTAGAGTAGATCCTCTGCAATATGAATGTGTGCACCTGAACAGAGGAATAGGAACCGACCTTCACCTGAAGAGATTTATCGATTCGTAGTCCCACACTGTGAGAGATGCTCCATGTTATGCAATCACACTGTGAGTCTCAACCCATGGAGTTGCAGACTTCAAGGGTGCTGTGATTTTGCACCAACAGTTTTGGCATGCCCGGTGGGACTAAGAAGTCTTCATTTTATTGCAGCAAGATTGATGTGCACTTGTTGTAAGTTTCCATCTTGAAAGAAGCTTTGAAATTACACATCTGACGACTCCTAAGAGGTAAAATCCACTGGTTTCAGTGGTCCAAGCTTGGTGGATTCATGAGAAGAATCCAAATGCGAGCAAGAACTAGAGAAGAGGGAATTTTTGTCTATCTATAGTTATCCTCAGAAAGAGGAAGGAGAGGAAGAAGAGCCCAAAGGTCTCCATCTCCACCAAACATGACATTGTCAACACCTCCACCTGGTAGGCCTTTCATTCAATTGACTAGAGTCCTTCGACCAATCAGGATGGCACAGCCCAACCCCTACGTCAACTTCACTGGTAGCAGCCCACTTGGCTCTCAATGCATAAAATCTAGTTCTAGCTGCATCACTAAAGAGCATTCCATATTTTACTCGAGAGAACTAGATGACTCCGATTGACCACATCCAAGACATTGTGAATGTTTGTGCAATCAATGAAATAACTTAAATGGACATTATTGTTAAGTTATTGGCATCCTCCTCTAAAGGTAAAGCTTTGCAATGGTTTAGAATCCTAACAACAGGATCTATCCAGAATTGGGACCATTTGTGCACAACTCTCCATAATCAATTTGGAGAAAAGGGGGATAATCTGTCTTTATTGGAGCAGTTGACAACAATCAAGAGGGCTCCTAATGAGTAGTTGACCGACTTCAACTTTAGATTCCAGCGGACGTGGGATAGGATTCCGGTGGCCGTGAGATCAATAGACGAAGGTGCTTTTCTATACTTAAAGCTTTAAATTCTGATATTTCCATGATGATTCAATCCATGGGAGGTATAACTTTACCTGCATCCTATAACATTGCTATTAGAGCTGAAAATTATCTAATTCAAGCTGGTAAACTTGCACCTAGGCCACCTATGCCTCTATATCAAGAACTAGGAGCTCCAAGCACTAGTCAAGCACCCACATTAGCTCCCATTCCTACTCCAAGGAATCAGAGTTCAACTGAAGCTTCCACCTCATCTTCTAGCACCTCAAATGAGCTCCAAGAAGTCATGAAGCAACTGCAAAACTTTGGTAATGAGTTAGTGACACTTAAGAGGCAAAAAATCTCTAAATTTCAGATCGTATCAGCCCTAAACTCAACCTAATAGACCTCCATATCAGCCTAATAGGTCACCCATCCAAACTACAAATAAGAATCAAGCCAAACCTCCTGCTAATAGACCATTCCATCCTTACAATCCTAATGTTCCATCCACATCTAGAGCTTTAGTACAAGTGCAAAATAATATGGCTCAGGAATATGATTGGTGTTTCCCATGCAATCAACCTCATAACTAGTCAATGTGTTTCAATGGTGCTTTGAATCAAGCCCTTATGGTGACAAAAATGGGTGTAGAACAAGAGACAAGCCAAGAAGGAAATCAACAGCAAGAAACAACTCAACAAGGAACATCTCCGAATGAGACCACACTTATCAATTGGCAGGCTGAAGATTTATGTGGTATGAATCAAGCACCTTCTCAAAGTGTAGCAGCCAATACACGGTCCAAGAAAATAAATATTAGAGAAGGATAGACATCAAACTGAAATGATCCACAACCCTCTATCACTCAACATAGTGTTAGCAATCAAAGTACAGCTCTTAATGTGCAAGAACAGCCCAAACCACCTTCCAGACCAGCCCAGGTGTTGGTTGTAATAACCCTTGTGCAAGAGAATACTGTGCAAGGCAAGGGGCAGCAGAGAGATAACTCATCTCCATTCAACATTATTGAGAAAATGAAGAAAAAAAATGTAAACATCTAAATGTGGGAATCATTGACTATCCCAGGAAAAAGGGACCTACTGCAAGCGGCTATGGAAAAATGGTCAGCATCAAATCAGCCACCCAATCAACAAGACAAAGTACTAACCATTGAAGCTCAACAAGGAGTATCAGGTCAAGGAGGTCACCAAGGTAAAACTCTGAGACCTCCACCATTCTATGTCTCATTGATCATTGAGATAAGTTAGTACATAATTGCATGATTGATTCGGGAGAAAGTAGCTCAGTCATTCCGAAACAAATAGCTGATAAATTAGGTCTTCAATATGAAGTCATCTCTAAAGGTGTGGTGCAACTAGATGAGACATCAGTAACAATGGTTGGAGTGATCAAATATTTGAGCCTCACATTGCATGTATGTCCCAATGTGACAGTCTTGCAAGATGTATGAGTCATACATTTGCCACCACTCTTTGCATTGTGCTTGTCAAGAGACTTCACTGCTAAAATTGGGGGCTATTTGTCTGCTGATTGGTCACACATGTTATTCATAACAAGGTATGGAGCTAAGGCCACAATCAGATCTGATCCCATTTTAAACTTTCACATAGAGCCTCATATGTCGAGCCCAATCAATAAAAATTGCCCAGCCTTTGATCAAAAAGAATGTTCATATGACCTAGAAACTGACACTAAGGTCGAGGGAATCCCATATTTGACTCTCGATGAATGGGAAAAAAAGGCATGCATTTGACCCTTACAAAGAAATTGAAGAATCTGAGCTAGGAGTTTATCATTTGTATGAAGAAAATCATCCTCTCCCTAGCATCACCAAGCCAGACCACAAGGATGATAATGAAGTATGGAAACTATTCTTTGATGGCTCAAGAAGTAGACAAGGCATAGGAGGAGGAGCTATGCTCATCTCACCACAAGGTATGAAATACTACTAAGCTTTCTATTTTTAGTATGCTTTCTCAAATGACATAGTTGAGTATGAATCATTAATCCACGGATTACATTGGGTGAGAAAGAGAGGCATTAAAAACTTACAAGTCTTTGGTGATAGTGAGCTGATTGTGAACCAAGTCAGAGGAAAAAATGCTGTGAAGAATGATCTATTAAAGAACTACAAGAATCGGGTATGGGATCTCATTGAAGATTTTGAAGCTTTTAGCATCAATTCCATCCCAAGAAAGAGGAATGAAGTAGCAGACAGATTGGTAGAAATTGGGGCTGCATTTGATGTCGTAGAAAGTCTCAAAAGTGAGAAATCTCAGTCCTATATTAAAGTAATTGTGAGACCAGCTGTTCTAGATAATAACACAAGCTAGCAGGTGTTTGAGAATTATCAACAGATCGTCAATTTATTGCAAGAAGAGGCTGAATTCTCAGCTAGGAATCAAGATAGATTAGAGCAGCAGTACGGGACCAAGTGGTGTAGCTACAAACAAGCTTCCCAAAGGTTTAGTGACATTGGAGTCAATATTCAATCCTAATGACCAGTTTCATAAAGAGAAAGAAAACATTAAGGTCAAGGGAGAGGATTCAAAACCTATTCCAGTTGAGGAAGGAAAAACACTTCAAATTGGCAAAGTAGCCACTGAACAAGAGAGACGTGAGTTCATACGAATTTTCCAAGAGTTTCCAGACGTCTTCACTTAGAGTTATGAGGACCTGCGAGGATTCAATCTGAAGCTGGCACAACATACCATAGAACTAGATCTAGATGCTAAGCCCATTAGGTAGAAGCAAAGACCATTCAACCCTCACATTGAGCCTCTAATGAAGAAAGGGTTAAATAAGCTAATAGAGGCCAACATTATATTTCCAATCAAGCATTCAAGTGGGGTTGAGAACTTGGTACTGGTTAGGAAGATGAAAGGGGAGATAATTTTTTGCATGGACATCTGAGACCTGAACAGGGCATCTCTCGAAGACTACCATCCAGTCCCTTCAATGGAACAAATCTTGTAGGTAGTATCTGGCTTAGAAAAATTTTCTCTCCTAGATGGTTGCTCAGGGTATAATCAGATAATGGTGAAATAAGACGATCATTTCAAAACTGCTTTCACCACTAGGTGGGGCACCCATGCCTACAAAAAGATGCCATTCAGATTGACTAATGCCAGAGCCACTTTTCAAAGGGCGATGGATATGGAATTCAAAGGATTGATCAACAAAATAGTACTGATATATCTTGATGATATCATTGTGTTCTCAAAAAATAAAGCCAATCATCTTTTTCATCTGAGACAGGTATTTCAAATATGTAGAAGATTTGGGGTATCATTGAATCCCAAAAAATGCATATTCTTGGTTCATGAAGGAAAGCTGATAGGCCATATTATGTCAAAGGAGGGATTAATGATTGACCCAGAGAGAGTTGAAGTAATTCAAGCATTACCATTGCCAAGTCATAAGAAGGTTCTTCAGAGCTTTCTAGGAAGGATCAATTTTGTCTGCAGATTCATACCAAACTTTGCCACTCTTGTGAAGCCAATAACACTGATGTTGAAGAAGAGTATGGAATTTAGGTAGCTAGCTGAGGGTAAAGAAAGTTTTGAGGCTGTAAAAGAGGCTATATTTGAAGCTCCAACTCTCGTCAATCCAGACTTCTCCAAGGACTTCATGCTCTATGCCTTTGGTAGTGGGGACATAATTTCTGCAATCCTAGTGTAACAAAACAAAGAGGGATCTGAACAACTAGTTGCCTTCTTTAGTTAATGTTTGGAGGACTATGAAGTGAGATACTCCTTCATCAAAAAGCATGTCCTTGCAGTAATCAGGAGCTTGAAGAAGTTCAAGCACCTTATCTCAAACAACAAAATTCAGCTATTGGTCTCTCATGCAGGAGTGAAGGATTTCCTTTTGAACAAATATTTGAACGAGAAACGTGTAGGATGGATCACTCCTGTCATGGAATATGACATTGAAATTAAGGTCACTAATCTAATCCTTGGAAAGGTACTATCGAATCAACAAGTTGATGCAAGCAATGGAGATGAAGTTTTCTTGGTATTGCAGGATGGTCCAGGGTGAGTGAATGATAATGTTACTGTCCCTTGTTGGACTAAAAATATGATACAATTCCTACAAACAGGCTATTGTGGAAAAATCACAACACCCCCAAATGACCTCAAATCTGAGTGGGGCATCCAATGTGGTTACACAACATAGGACCATCTCTCAAACTGTGGGACTTGTGGACTTGAGATGGCCCTACAGAGAAAGCCGACTTCTTCTTCCTAAACTACCTGCCACAAGCTACTCTAGTGAAGGAAAAAACAATCTAATCCTAATCTAACCATTCCAAGGAGACAGGGAGAGAGAGAAATGCATAAAAACAGAGCCTACACTAAGCAGTGATACACCAGAAAAGAAAGTGGTGAGATACTCTACTGAGGGAGGATGAAACAGGAGAAAAAGGAGATGAGGGAGGTCAGATAGAAGTGACACAGACCCAGATCCAAATCCACCATCGAAACTCCATGAAACATGACATCTTACACCTGCAAACGTGAAATACATGCACATGAAGAAAACATGAAATGGAGAGGCACAAAGAAATAACAAAACATGAGAAAGGGTTGAAGAACACCACAAAAACATGATTTTATTGCTTTATGAGGTGCACGAACCATTATGTGGATGCTCAGAGGAAAAATTACGCTTGCTGGGCATAGAAGAAGGCTTACAACTCAAATCGAGTTTCCCCACATCCCAGAATGTCTTTTTTTTTCAGATGAGAAGTGTTTACAATATATAGACGATGAAAGCCAGAGAGAAAGAAGAGAAACTCGATTCTTCTCTTAAATCTCAACCAACCATCACTGCCCCTGCAAATTTGCCTACAATTTGTCAATTCTAGTTCCCCATGTCTATTTGGTGTGTTGGAGAGGGGAAGATGACAAATCTAGATCAGATTTTGGGTGGTTGAAGCAATCGGGTCCTTCATTAATGGAATGAAAGATGTTATACTAATTTTTACCTACCCTACCTTGTCAAAATTAAAGTTTTAGGATTCCATGGCGTAGACAAGGTTGAGACCTTTCCAATGGTACCAAATTTGTTGAATTTTGAGCACTGGATCAAAATATTTTCCCATTTGAATACTTGAATCGAATCCGTACAAAAATGGCGAAAAACCAGTTTTGCAAAATGGATCCATGGGCCCAAAATTCACCTTGTGCCTTTTGCACAAAATTTACAAAAGTGTAAAAAATCCCGATAACCCCGCAAGCCAAAAATTCACTTTTTCCCAAAATCCTCCGCGGGCCCGAAATTGAAATTGTGCCTTTTGCAAAAAATTTGCAAAAGTGCAAAAGTATCCTGCAGCCCCGTAAGCCTGCAACCTTCTCAATTTCCATTTATCATCTCTGGGCCCGCTGGCCCACATTTTCCACTTTGGCAAAAAATCTTCCCCAGACCTGCGGACCTATTTTTGCCAAAAACTCCTTCCAAGGCCCGCCTCCCCGCATGTAATTTAGGCTTGACACGTGGCTTCTCTGGGAATCGGCAGAGGTGTGACCTACTTTTATACTTTACACCTGTTTGAAACAAAAGCCAAAAAATTCAAACTACCTACAGTGGCCCGCGTTCCCACTTTGACTTAAAACATGGACATGTGTCTCTATGCGGGCCTGCTCTGTAATTTTTTGTTTTGACTAAGCCCTTCTATTTGGTGGAGGTTTTATGTCTGACCCAGGACACGTGGAGGCTCAGCATGTATTGGGAGACTGCCTCCGGATTTTGCTTTTGAAGTTACGCAGATGAGACACGTGGAGGCCTCCATAGGACTTTCCTGATCTTGGACATTTCAATGGCTTGTGTCCCCTCTTTTGGACCTGGGATATGTGGAAGCTCCGCGCTCATTTGGGGGACCGCCTTTGGCTTTGACCCTTGAAGCTACACCATTAAGAAACGTAGAGGGTTCCGCTAGTCCTTTCATACTTAGTCAATTTAAATGACCGAATCTGTCTCGTTTTTGAATTTTGGACATGTGGAGGGATGGTGCTAGTTTGGGGGACCGCCTTCAGAGTTGATCTTTGAAGTTGTGCAGTTGAGGCACGTGGCTTTTTCCGCTGGCCTTAGAATTTTAAACGGTTGATTCAACCTTTCGAGGCTTTGACCATGTTGAGGGTGGGTGCTAATTTGGAGACCTAGTTTTGGATGCACCTTTTGGAATTGTGTCAGGCTAACACGAGGCATGAGTCTGTTGTTCATTTCTGATTTAGCTCATATGAGAAGTCCAAAACTTCAATCCCTTTCTTCAATTTTCTCTTATTGAGCCTTTGGTTTCCTTTGTCATTTTTTTCTCCTTTTCCGACCGTTCTCCTCCCTTATTCGAGCCCGCCTGACCCATGATTATTGGATTTGAATGTGAGCTCGCAGGATAGATCTGACCCTTAAATTTTATTCTATGTGGGGTCATGTTTGATCAATTTTTTTGGGGGGGTGAAATCGGGATAATAGTTTTGTGACTCATGGGGACATCTAGCTACTAAATGAAGAGACCAGTTGCCTTGTTGCATGGACATTGGGCATGGAGTCACAAATGATATTGTGAACTAATGTTGTCCCTAAAACCATGAGCCTGACTACTTGCGCTCAGTAACCTTGAACCTGTCCCGTCGTTCGTACTCTCAATTTTCATAAGAAAACCTTGAAGATGAGGTTTCTGAGAGTAGAAAATTATATGACCTGGGGTTTTCACCTGCTCCAGAAATGGACTATGAACGAGAAACAAAACACCACAACACACACTATGTACAAAACTGCAAATCATACATATCTCAAGTGGAACATGCAGAGTGTGCAAAAGCACTTGTTCTACTGAAAGAAAAATCTACTCCTACTCCTACACTAACCAGAGAGAAAGGGGACTCAAACAAATCTTGCAACTAACAAGGAGAAGTATCTTCCCTTTCTCAAAAGGGGAAGCCATGCAAATGATTTGGCATTGAATATGGCTGTTATTAGGATTGGAAGGTTGACTGCAAATTGTTTCTTCACTCCTTCTATCAAGGTATCAACTAGAAACAAAACAAATACCTCTTTAATATGTTGCTCACTTGGTTCAAAGAGGTATTTTTGTTGATCTTTAACACTTTTAGGCTCTTCCTCATGCTTAGAAGCAAGCATGACTAATTTTGGCTTCTCCCTTGGCTCCAATGAAGCCAAGTATCTGATTGGGCAAGGTCTGGTCCTTTGAATTTTCCCACTACTCTGATATTTAACTCCAAAAATGGAGTCTTCTTGTAGATCTTCCTAGATGGATGATGTGGGAGGGATGATAGCCTCATACTATTTCCCTTCCTCTATAGCAAGTGTGGATTTTGGAAGATCAAAATCTTCCAACTTTGATTAAAGAGGCATGTTGCAAATTCCAGGTTGTGCTTGCATGTTCTCTTCCATGGCAGCAGGTTCTTTTGGTTGAAGGATGAACGATGGGGGAGAAAAGATTAAAATTTTAATTGGATCCTCCTTATCAAAACATTCTTTCAAGTCTGATGGGAAATAAAATTCTTCACTGTCCTACTATACCAAGATCTCTCCCTCTTACATGGTGATCTTAAAATCTTCATTATTTTCACCATATGAAGCTTCATCTTCAAACATGAAGCTAGTGAGTTCAAACTCTTCCAAAAAAATCAAACTTTTGGAGAGGTTGAATGGGAGAGGGGTCCATAATCTCTTCTACAACCCGCTCATGATTAAGTGCCTCTCAATCTGTCTTTGTCACCTCCATATGCTCCTCTTCAACTGGACTTGGAGCTGATTGTTCTTCTTCCTTCATGGATTCATCAATCAAATTAGGCCCTTCAAATGAAAGAAAAAAATCTTCAATAATGCTTCCTTCATCAAGTGGCTTCAACTCTGATTTGATCTCTTCTAGTTTCTCCTCTTCAGTAGGACTTGGAGCTGATTGTTCTTCTTCCTTGATGACTGATTGTGCAGCTTGGATTAGATCAACATCCTCTTCAGACAAAGTGCCATTATGGACACTACATTCAGAGAAAATAAATTGCTGATCTTCTCCTTCTTGTTCTTGTTCTTCTTCTGTTGCAAACTCAGCCTTAGCCACCACTGGCTCTTCAACCTTGACCTCCTCTGTTGGCTTAACCATCAAGGGGATATTTGTAATCCAAAATCTGGCAACCCAACTCTTCATATTTTCTATCATTTCTTCTTTGTTGGGTTCCTCTTGTTGCTGTTCTCCTTGACTGGATTTTGAGTTTCTCTTCCCAACATGGACTTGGGAAAGCAAGGAGGAGGGGTAGGTTGGGATTCAACCAATTTTGCTATTTTTTGTGGTGGAGAGGGAATTGGATTTTCTTATTTGTTTGGAGGGAATGACTACTTGGGAGGGAAAAGGGAAGAAAAATTAAGATGAGATGGAAGATCAGGAGATGGAGAAGGGAAATCAACACTTGGGGCAACAAGTGAGGGGCTTGACTCTTGACCATGCTGAAATGATAGAGTTTGAGAAAGAGAAAATGAAGGACAAGGAGCTGGTGACTGACTTACCCATTGACAAGGTTGTCTCGCACTTTTCTCATATGCCTCAATATCCTCAATCCACTGTGTAAGTTGAGGCAACATTTCAACCATGAAGTCAACCTTCTCCTGAGGGTTGTAATGTCTTGGCATAGGGCCGACCCATGGACAAGGTGCCCTATAGCCAATTCTTAAACTTTCATATGAGATGCGGCCCTTGATTACACCATGTGTGCCTTCATATCTTGAACCTTCTCCAATAAACCATCATTCTCTGTGTAGCTGTTACTATTATATGCGTATTCTTGTTCTTGATAAGCTCCATAACAAAATGGTTTCGGCACTACTTATATGGGTAAGCATAATGATTGTGATTCTAATCATAATGTTGATATAGAGGATTGGGAAATACATTGGAGGTGGAATGCACTATGCTGTAAGTGTGAATTCCAAGATGGAAATGAAGTCATGATTGCACAACTTCATGGAATGGAAGAAAATGAAATATGGAAAGAAAAATGGGTGAAAATGGATGGGAGAAGGTCTGCAACTTCAGAGATGGGTTATTGACCAGATGGAGTTGCCAAATGTGCTTTGCATGTGCCTCAAAAGGATGAATCTCACCAAGAACACATCAACTTGATGAAATGAAGTGGTAAGGTGCTTCAGACCTATCCCACTGGGCGTGCCAAAATTTTTGTGTGGTCGCATGATGGCTTAAGATTTGTTGTTGATAATGAGACACCTATAAAAGATGGAACAACATGTCACCCAAATCTGTTAGTGAAAAATCACAACACCCCTGGCCTCGGATCTGAGTGGGGCATCTGGTGTGATTCCACAACATGGGACCATATCTCAAGCTGTGGGACTTGCAGAATTGAGATGGCCCTCTAGAGAAAGTTGACTTCTTCTTCCTCAAGTACCTACCACAAGCTACTCTAGTGTAGGTAAAACTAATGTAATCCTAATGTAACCATTCCAAGGAGATAGGGAGAGAGAGAGAAACTCATAAAAATAGAGCCTACACTAAGCGGTGATACACCAGAAAAGGAAGTGGTGAGATACTCTACTGAGGGAGGATGAAACAGGGAAAAAGGAGATGAGGGAGGTCAGATAGAAGTGACATAGACCCAGATCCAAATCCACCATAAAAACTCCACGAAGCATGACATATTACACCTACAAACATGAAATACATGCATAGGAAGTAAAAAAAATGGAGAGGCACAAAGAAACTACAAAACATGAGAAAGGGTTGAAGAACACCACAAAAACATGATTTTATTGCTCTATGAGGTGCACAAACCATTACATGGATGCTCAGAGGCAAAAATATGCTTGTCAGGCGTAGGAGAAGGCTTACAACTCAAATGGAGTTGGGAAACAAATTTTACAGAGTTTCCCCACATCCCAAAATGTCTTTTTCTTCTAATGAGAAGTGTTTACAATATATAGACGATGAAAACCAGAGAGAAAGAAGAGAAACTCGATTCTTCTCTTAAATCTCAACCAACCATCAATGCCCCTACAAATATACCTACAATCTATCAATTCTGGTTCCCCATGTCTATTTGGCATGTTGAAGAAGGAAGATGACAAATCAAATCAAATCAGATCTGGGTGTTGAAGCAATCAGGTCCTTCATTAATGGCATGAAATATGTTTTCCTAATTTTCACCCACTTAACCTTATCAAACATAAAGTTACAAGCTTCCATGGTGTAGATGAGGTCGAGACCTTGACAATGGTACAAAATTTGTTGAATTTCAAGCACTAGATTGAAAGATTAGCCCATTTGAATATTTGAATCGAATCCGTACAAAAATGGCAAAAAACCATTTTTGTAAAATGGGTCTGCGGGCCCGAAACTCAATTTGCCCCTTTTGCACAAAATTTACAAAAGTGTAAAAACTCCCTACAGCCCCGCAAGCCCTAAATTCACTTTTTCCCAAAAGCCTCTGTGGGCTTGAAATTGAAATTGTGCCTTTTGTACAAAAGTCACAAAAGTGCAAAAGTCTCCTGTAGCCCCACAAGCCCGCAACCTTCTCATTTTCCATTTGTCATCCCCAGGCCCACCGGCCCATATTTTCCACTTTGGCGAAAAATATTCCCCAGGCTTGCCAACATGTTTTTGGCAAAAATCCTTCCAAGGCCCACCTCCCCGCATGTAATTTAGGCCTAACACGTGGATTCTCTGGGTGTCAGTGGAGGTGCAACCTACTTTTATACTTTACACCTTTTCGAAACAAAATCCAAAAAATTCAAACTACCTCCAACAGCCTGCCTTCTCGCTTTGACTTGAAACATGGACATGTGTCCCTTTACGGGTCTGCTCTATAATTTTGTGTTTTTACTAAGCCCCTCTGTTTGACAGAGATTTTATGTCTGACCCAAGACATGTGGAGGCTCATCATGTATTGGGAGACTGCCTTCATATTTTTATTTTGAAGTTGTGTAGATGAGACACATGGAGGCCTCTGTAGGCCTTTCCCGAGCTTGAAATTTTCAATGGCCTGCGTCCCCTTTTTCAGACCTAGGACAAGTTGAAACTCCGCACTTGTTTAGGGGACTGCCTTTTTCTTCAACCCTTCAAGGTGTGGCGTTGAGACGCATGGAGGCTTCTATTAGTCCTTTCATACTTAGTTGATTTAAACGGTCGACTCTATCTCCTGTTTGAATTTTTGACACGTGAAGGGATGACGCTAGTTTGGTGGACCGCCTTCGGAGTTGATCTTTGAAGTTGCTCCGTTGAGGCTTGCATCTATTTCCATTAGCCTTAGAATTTTCAATGGTTGATTCAACCTTGTGAGGCTCTAACCACGTGGAGGGCTAGCACTCAGTTGGAGACCCTATTTTGGATGCACCTTTTGGAATTACCCTGGGTTAACACATGACACCTTCCATGAGTCTGTTGTTCGGTCCCGGTTTGACACGTATGTGAATTATAAAAATTTGAGCCCTTTCTCAAATCTTATCTTGTTGAGCCTCTAGTTTCCTTTGCCACAGTTTGCTCCTTTTTCGACCCTGCTCCTCCCTTATTCGAGCCCGCCTAACCCTTGATTGTTGGATTTGAATGTGAGCTTACAGGACAAAGCTGATCCTTAGATTTTCTTCTGTGTGGGGTCATGTTTGACCAATTTTACTAGGGTGTGAAATTGGGATAACATAGGCCTATGCCCTCAAGAAATGAGAAGAGCAAAGAGGAGATACTTCAAATTACAAGCCATTGCATATGTGTTGGTTGATGGTGTTTTTTTCAAAAGGAAAATCAATTGTGTTCTACTGAGATGCATTGAAACATGTTAGATAGAATTTTTTTTACAAGAATTCCATGATGGAGAGGCTGGAGGTCATTTTTCTCCATGGGTAACAGCTCTCAAGATAATGAAGGTGGGTTATTATTGGCCCACGATGTTTAATGATTGTTACAATTGGATCAAAAAGTGTATAAAATGTGCATTCTTCATAGGAAAGGAAAGTTTAGCAACACTTCCATTGCATCCAATCTCAATTAACCAACCATTCATGCAATGGGGATTGGAATTCATCAGGTTCATCAATCCAAATTCAAGCCAAGGCCATAAGTGGATTCTCACAATAGCTGAATTTCACCAAGTGGATCGAGGTGGTAACAGTCAAACAAGCAAATGAGTCTAGCATACTGGAATTCTATTAAGGGATAGTGACTAGGTTCGTAATACTAGCCACTCTCATATCAAACAATGCCTTGGCATTCCTAGGTTCCAATATCACAAAGGGGCTGTCAAGAATGGAACATACTTGAGCACCTCTTCAAACTATTAACCACAGGGTAATCGGTAGGCAGAGTCCATGAACAAGAATTTGCTAAGAATCATCAAAAGGACTCTAGATGAAAATCAAATGACATGGCATAAAAATCTAAACTTAGTATTATGCGTTGATAGGATCACACCAAAAAGGTCAATAGGTAATTCTCCCTACAAGTTAGTCTATGGGAAAGAAGTAGTGTTGCCTATATCATTAGAACTCATGAAGTAGTTGGAGTTGTCTAAGTTCAAACCAATGGAAGCTCGGTATGCAGAGCTAATGAAATTGGAGGAGATCAAGGAGCAGGAAGTTCAAACAATGGAAAAGGATCAAGCCTTAATTAAGAGATGGTTTAACAAAAAAGATAGAGGAAGGATCTTTTAGGAAGGGGACTTAGTTTTGAATTGGGATGCAGATCGGGAAAAACAAGGAAAGCGTTCCAAGTTTGATGGCATTTGGAGTGGCCCCTACATGGTCACAAGATGAAAAAGTAGCAATGCCTTCCAATTGTCTACATTGGATGAAGAGCAACTTCTGATTCTTGTTAACGACATCTATCTTAAACATTGTTACTGAAAGGGAAAGTTTCACCCCTGTAAATATTAGCCTAGGATTTTAATTTCTCTAATTACGTGTGCACATTTTATTGTTATAGTTAGGTTTCAGTTTCCCTAAGTTCTTCGACATAGGTTTTTTTGCTCTAGGGTTGTATCATTGTGCATCTAGTATGCCTCTAGGTGGATTTTGTAGCATTCCATTTCAAAAACAAGTGAAATCTCCAAGTTCAGGGTTAGAGGGGGTACAAGCATTGGGTTTAGGTTTCAAGTGCAAAATCAGTATCAAGCTATTGATTCTTGACTCCATGCCCAATGGATAAAACCAGACAACTGATCTCTTCACCTAGCAGGCAGGTGATCGTGTGAGTCTCTAAATTGTTATCCAATTTTTCCCTAAGGGAAAAATTCATCAAACATGACCCTACACAGGAGAAAATTGAAGGGTCAGTTTAGTCGTGTGAGCTCACATTTGATCCCAAAAATCAAGTGACAGGTAGACTTGATAATGGAGGAGCAAGGTCGGAAAATGAGGCCAAAACAACGTTAAAGGAGATCAAATCTCAACAAAATAATTTAGAGAAAGGGGCTCAAATTTTTCAGACTTCTAGGAAAAGAAATGGGTTCGCGGAAGGTGCCACATGTCAGTTCAGTGTAATTTGAAAAGGTGCACCAAAATGGAGCCCCGAAATGAGTGTGGAGCCTCCACGTGTTTAGGGTCTAAAAAGGGTGGAACCGGCCATTGAAAAGTTGAAGCAAAGCAAAAAAATAGCAAAATCCTCCATGTGCCTCTTCAGCACAACTTCAAAAGTAAAATTCAGAGGTGGGTTCCTAAAAAATTTCAAGCTTGGCACATGATCAGAGTCCCAAAAAAGTCACACCGACTATTGAAAATTCCAATCATCAATGGAAGCCTCCACGTGCCTCTTTGGTGCAACTTCAAAAGTGAAATTCGGAGGTAGGTCCCAAATGTGTGCAAATCTTCCATGTGTCCACGGCCCGAATTTATCTACCCTATTAAATTGGTTTGAGTTGGGTCTTCAAGCAAAGTAGCAGATCCAAGGGAAGGAGCCACATGTCATCTCGGCACAACTTCAAAAGTAAAATTCAGAGATAGGTCCCAAATGTGCGCAACGCCCTCCACATGTCCTAGGGACAACGTAATTTACATCAGGTGGGACTTAGCCAAATTTCTAAGTATAATGATATCTTAGGAGCTATGGATGATTCCATGTGTATAATTATGCAACTTCAAAGGAAATATCTAGAGGAAGATCCTCAAATGAGCACATGTCCTGCCATGTGTCCATTTGGCCTTGACAAAGTGGCACCAGCTATTGAAATATTCTGAGCTATGGGTAGATCCAGTGGAAACCTGACATTCATAAACTCCATGCTACTCTTTGAATGGAAAGATTTGAGTGGGAGAGGTCTTTTTGGAAACTCTCTAGCGTGGGCCCTCACCTGTCCCAGGATAATGAAGAAATACAGTTTGCCATTTCAAGGCTCTTAAAAATTCTAAATATAATAGAAGATCCAGTGGAAACCTCCTTCTCCTTGGCCAACTCCAAGGTCAAACCAATGGAGGTAAATATGTTTGAGTGTAGGCCCATCATTGTGGAAAATGATCTTAGTTCAGGTGGCCTGCGGGGACCTGGTTGGATCACAAGAAAAATTTCCCCTATCTTGACATGCTCTCATCCTCTTCCTATATATTTAAGGAAATTTTTCTAATTTTTGGACAATTTGTGCTTGCACCCTCCCTTCTTCTTGATTCCAGGATGTAATTTGTGGATTTCAAACCTCCCATGAAAATTATACGCAATTACTTTCCTGGATTTGTAATTATTGTTCAAAACAAAGCCAATAATGTCCAAATTCTGTGGATGACTTCCTCCCCCTCTTTGTTCATTTTCAATACTGACTCAAACATGTAATATTAGTTTTGTCCCCAGGTGGAATCACATCTAGATTTTATAACTTTGTGTCCTTAGTCACAAAGATTAGGCCAAAATATTCAAAATGCTTTAAAGATCACGCCTTGTCCGTACTAAAATAATTTAGACTCAACCCAATCCATCTAGGAACTTGCGGGGTAGCACTTAGACTAGATACCTTACTCCTATTTTGCAAAACAAGGCTAAAAGTTCTTGAAGTCCTTAGAGAATCTACCTCTCTTTGAATTTTCAATGTGACTCAAACCTATGACATTATTGATCCCTAGTTATAATCTTTTGTGACTTTCAACCCATCAAGTTGTAGACTTCAAAGTGCTGATGGTGACCCGCATCACCATTTAAAAGTGAAACCCTAACAACCACATATAACCATCTTCATTAGAGAAAGTAACTAAACCTTTCTAATATTGGAATAGAAAATTACATGTGTGGTGGAAACGGGATACCCTTAGAGTTTGAATTCTTTAGAAAAGTAAACTAAGTCAAAAGTTCACTAAATTGACCCATCATTGGTTACCCAATTAGAAAAGACTCATGTAATTCTCATAGGTTATGTTGTGCAAGATGAAAAGGAGAAACCATCCCTGGAGGATTACCCAATGTCTCTTAACAAAAATAGTCCCCGCGAAATAATAGTGTAGAATGTAAACCAAGACTCAGTTTTATGTGATGCCACAACTATGTGACCTAACCCTTGATAATGGCAACCAAATAAAGGAGAAATATTTCACGTATCCATACAGGAAGACAAAAATTTAATGATATTTGCATGCTTGAAAACCATGTGGATGAAAATTTTTAACTAATAGGGTGAGATTAAATTGAGCACCATACAGATAGGTTCTCACCTTTTGTGAGAACTCCATCATCATTGCATCCTTCACCTTATTTTTAACCTATTGGAACCATACAAAGGGTCTAGGGGTTTCTCTTGTACAATCATTATCCCCTCCTAAGCAGTCTACTTAGCTAGTCCCATATGTTCCCCATATAAATTCAAAATTCATAGATGCATGAATCAAATAAAATTCATCAAAAATAGACTAATCCCTTGGAATGTGAGAGTTGTTCATGAAAAAAAGAAAGAGCAAAACAGACCCCTTCAAAATCATGAAATCAAAATCAAAATCAAAATCAAATAAATAGACCGATCCCTCGAAGTGAAGGATATCATTTACTCTGGCCATCTATATTTTTTCAAAGTAGACCATTCCCTCAAAGAATGATTACTAAAGTATGGCATTATGATAGCTTCCCACAATGATTAGTCTTCCATTTTACCATCATATTAAGACATTAGTTTTTTGCATGTGATTGAATTTATCTTTCAAGGTAGCATTCCCAAACTTGGGGCACAGTTTAGGGAACACCACACTTGGTGAACCTTCTTCCATTATACAAGTTTCATCTCAAATCTATTGATTCATGTTAACTTTATGTTTATGGGATCATATCATCCATAGTATTCCTTATGATCTTTTGACAATCACTAACTATCTTTGGTATATTTTAACTAAAATGCATTAGTTTTGGTCACATGTGCCTTGCTATTACTTAGATCCCTTTTTATTTACCTCCAATGCAGTTGGAGGTATTTTTTCACTCATATGTTCCTTTCTATAACTTAGTGTTTCTCACACCTATATGTCACCACCGTTACTAAGAAATCTTGTATCCTAATCCTATCACATCTATTTTTCACCATATTTATGTGGCTTCTCAATCACCAATATACTATCTATATATCTTAGAACACATTTAACAATAATCACATTCATTCTTAATTTGTTTCCATCACATCCATACCCATGTGCATTCTAATCATTGAATTGATCAAATTTAAGCATTTTATTTTTAACCACATCCCACATTTATATCATCATCTGTACACACACACACATCCCACATGCACCCAACATCTAATCATATACAAACACATCCCCATAATAATCAAATATGTTAACAAGCATATATTCTATAATCACCTTCATCATCTAATCTAAAATCCAACATCATTCTCACATGATAAGCTAAAATAATCCTCAATCAAATTCAAATTCCATCAATATCACCTAATTAATACCTGATAATATATGGGACAAAACATATATCAAATATAAAAATCTTATCAATTACATCATGGCTATCTAGGGGCATTCAAAGTAGAGATACTAATAAAATATGTAAAGTGAATATTGTGATGCTCTCAAGTCTTTCCCAGGGCAGGCAATTTTGTAAACCCTATGTCTTCAACACCCTCGTGGCAAACCTTTAATCCTTGTGGTAAACACTAGCCATACTCTAAATGGCCTGTTCTCTTCTAGCATTCATCCTGGAAGATGCCCCACATACGAATGGGGTATTTCAAATTATTCAAATAAACATCCCACTCGTAATATATATCCTTGTAAGGCTAGCACCTATATATTAGAAATCATGCAAGGCGATAATTTTTTCAATGATCCATTGGTGCTTGGTAAACACCATTGGCAACTTTATTGCTATTTTACACCCTAGAAAAATCATCAAAATAGGCCCTTTAGAGCCTCCCTCATACCTGTGATAGCGGTCCTTCTCCTGGATAATATTGTCTCTCTCATTGAATGATCAAATCACTGCTACAAGGTTGTACTTCCATCTCTGAACATCTCACAACTTGAGTATACAACTTGGAACTACATGTTAGACACCTCTACAACATCTCCTTCTCATTTCTCAGCCACCTCTTCAAGATTTCCTCAATCTTAATTTCCTCATCTCCTCCTCTCCTCCATTGTGAGTGCCTCAAATGCCCACGCTACTAATAATGCTCTAATAGAAGTATCCAACTCCTAAGGTACTCCACATCATTGTCATCAAACCATCAATAATCCTTTCTCCAATGGTTAATCATAGTACAACTCAACAACTCTGCATTATCCAGCTTCCCTCCTCTACAAATCACGATTTTTTCATGAGTATACTGACTGAATGACTCAAAAATTTCATTAAAATATCATTTAATGACCTTTTTACAACATTCGTCAAATTGTATTACTAGCTACCAATTACTTATGCTCATCCCCACAAGGATTTTGAATTTCAATATTAAAGGCCTATCAAATAATCTATGATGAACATCTAACTTTATAAATAATTATACATAATAATTTTTTAATATAAATTTTTATGATTTTTTAACCTAACCAATAATAGGCTCTCAATATAAGAATTTCAAAATCTTTATAGATCACTAGTATTAAAAATATGTTTTCCCTTTTGTGTATTAATTTTCAAAAATTATAGGGCTATGGCCGTCAATTTCCACCCCCGGTTGGTGTCCTTATCAACTATTTATTTTAATCAATTATGGCGATTTATCAAATAGCTCATGGCTTCCTTGTTAGTGTGAAAATGAAACAATCATATGTTCATACAAGCATGGACATATGCCGCGCGCTTCTTGCCAACTTGACGCATGCCCATTTTTATTTTTTTAATGTTTTGTGGGGCGATTGAAAAACATAGGTCGAACTAGCTAAAACCATTTGTAGATGGCCATGATTCCGATGTCTTTTCTCATATGCAATATAAAATGCACCTCAAGAAAAATTGATATTAATATAGTTTGAATGTTTTAATTAATATGTCAGTTTGAATAAAATATTGACCCTCTCAAGTACGTAGCGTTATTCATTTTGTAAAAGTTCCACCATAATGACAAAATGGTGATAGTTTTTATACTAAATAGTTTGACACGTTTGATTATTGACCATCTCAATCTCAAAGTAAATAAGCCCCACATTCATTTTCATAAAATTGTCTAAAGGAAAATTGGAGCATAATTTTTAAAAACATGTATTTTATTACATCTGGAAGTCCCCTTTATAAAATAAAAAAATAAAAAATAGTTCCATTAGTAAGGTCTGATTGGAAAACTCATGGTCCCACCAATTTGCCATAAGGGCACCGAAAAACTAGAAAAGTCACATGGGCTACAACAAAACGATCCAAAAGCCGACGACATCACAATCGCCCATCGGGCAAGATTTTAATCTAAAGGAAATCCAATTAACCCTAGCATATTTTTAACAAACGTGTATTTAGAGCAAATCTTAGGGAGTATATTTCAAGCAACATCCGAACTCTATAAAATTTGTATGAAAAACGATAAATAAATCATACCAAGCCAAGAACACATGATGCTAATCAAACACCACGATCAATAAGATGAAAGCAATTCTTCCAGAATAACTTTACATTGAAAACCTTTGCAAACAAATGAGCAGTTTATATCATATATTATTATGGAACTTGAATGGAATACATTGAGAATGGGCCTTGCTTAAATAGGCAAGGAATAACAATCTAAGAACCAGGCAAGGTCTAGATCAAGCCATAAATCAAGGAAATTGAACTAGTCATCAAAGAACTAGTCAAGTCCATAGATTTAGGAGAGAACTAGACATCAAGGATCTAGTCAATACCATAGATCTAGGAAAGAACTAGTCAATACCATAGATCAAGGAAAGAACTATACCTAACAACTAGATAATATCTTGCTAATATCTAAATAAGATAAAAAGAAATATCCACACACATAAGTGGGTGAGGATAAATACAATAAAGGTAAATAAAAACCTAGGTGAACATGAGCTAAGGTAAATACCTACTCTAACACTTCCCCTCAAGTAAAGATAGTGGTCCAACCAATGAAGTGGCATTTTTTTAGTATGAGTTCCACATAGGCTTTGTATGATGTACTTTATGTAGAAATTGTAGATCTCAAAGGGACACCCAAGTGCCTACCCAATTATATTTTTTTAACATGTATGGAGCATCAGAGAGTAAACAATATTAAGGATCCCAAGAAGATCAATATCAATACCAACTTTACAATGCTAAAAAATGCATTGAACAAATCAATGTTCTTGAATCCACTGCTTATTCACATTTCATATCATAGTTGAAGAGCCTTGACACTGGATACCAGAATAGCTACATATTGTTGTAGACTCTCAATATTGACATCATAATTTGTGAAGCAACGTCACTACATAGACAATAATGGATCAATATGAACCAAATAGGATGTGCAAAATCCAACAAAAAAAATCATGTGCAACAAGACAATTTTGTACGTAATATTTTAGATGTCATGAAATAAGAAAAGCTATCAGTAAAAGCCAACACCATACAAAGTCTAAGTCAGGATCAAATCTCAAAACCATGCCATACTATTGAATGGGTGGTGACACTACAAGTCTGAATGAGCTGTCAAAACAATTTTTCTTCGAACACTGAAAAACTTGAAGTTGAATGCACAGAATAGATCTCAAAGAGATATTAAGTACAACATACCCCTTGCATAATATCTTGTCTACACAAGAGCATATTGAAGGGATCATTTGAAAAGAACGCCAAGAGATACAGTATATGATAAATTCTCTTCAACTAGAAGCTTCATTTGCATAAGGTATGAGATTACTGGAGCATGTGGCCTAATGGTGGAGGATGTTGAACAGTCGTAGAGTCCTTTTTCAATATTCAATGTCCCTCCATAAGTGATCATGACTATCCACCCCAAATCAACATTAGATATCAAGAAGATGTGCATATGACAGGCCTACAACAATATGTGACAATGAGTGCATGTCAAAAAAACAATAAAATAGTGATGTAATAATCATGTCTGACACTTATTTTCTTGATCTTCTAATCATATCCTCTAATTTATTTATGTAGAGACCAAACAAATTAGGAGAAACTAGACAAATCTATTTAGCACCAATGAGTCGTTGTTGAAGTCTTTTAAAATTAAGTTGAGTTTGGATTGTGTGCCATCCACCTTGTAAAGTATCATCACAAAAACAACGGAATGTCGTGATGGAATTCTACTTAACATCTGGAATAGCTATCTGAAAGAATTTTTTCAAGAATAGTCTAGCCAAATGCTTTAGTGAAATTAACATAAACGGAATAACGAAACCTTGAATGCATGTGTTATTTCTTCTTTAAAAATTGTACTAAGTAGAAGTAAACATCAATATATGGTACTCGATAATTTGTTGTTCTTATCTGGAAGACTCATTTTCCTTTTACAAGACTTCATAGGTCTTAGACATTGCAAATATATAAATCAAACTGGCAGATCAATGTCAGTGGGTAACAAATAACAGTTGCAAGGGACAATCAAGCATGGATATGGTTGTCCATAATTGATTTGATGTTCTATGCTAGAAGTTTGTAAGATCTCTAGGGAGTTCATTATTGCTATCTTATATCAATGAATGATAAATGTAGAATAGTTTGTTCTTGAGTGTATAACTATTGTGTTTGGTACCGTGCAACTACACAAGCCACTATGTGTAGCATTCTATGTTTGGGACTACACATAGGGATTTTCAGCAATCCATGCAAGCTACAAAAGAACTCCCAAAGAATTTACGTGAAATACTATAAGAGACTACATGGAGATTTGAATCTACAATTGATGCCAACACAAATTTGGTCAATTCATACATTATAGTTCTTGATGGGTCTCTTTGAATATTTACAATGGTAATGTTCCATAAAATTATGACTTCTAGGTGTAAAAAACGGCATCTAAGTTCAATTACAGCATTTGGGTGGCTTACAACCTTATAAATAAATTGCTCAATTGTCTTAAGAAAGTATTGAAATGAGAAAGAAGGATCACGATCAACAAAAATTGAGCTCACACATAAGAGAAGTAGGTTGAGTTCAACCTTTTTAAATATATTGTTGAGATTGCATCATTGATGATCGGTTTGCATTTGTAAAAAAGGAACGATAACTATATTGTTTCAAGCTACATTGATATCAGATGCTAATAGAACATCACATTCAATAATATGAAATTAATTCGATAGAATAGCCTTACAAAAATATTTGCAAACAAAGATCAACAATATCGTATATTATATCTCATAGAACTCTATGTAGTACAATGAGAAGGGGCCTTGCTTATATATGTAAGGAAGATCAATATAAGAACTATTCAAGGCCATAGATCATGCCATAACTCAAGGAAAGAACTAGACAAGAAATAACTATTCAAGACCATAGATCAAACTAGTCAAGACCATCGATCAAGGAAAGAACTATACCTAACAACTAGATAATATCCTCCTAATATCTAAATAAGATAAAAGAAATATCCACACATAATTGGGTGAGGATAAATAAAATAAAAGGTAAATAAAGTACCTAGGTGAACATGACCTAAGTATATTACCTACTCTGGTGTCAACAACACTGTTGAGATTCAACATGTATTCTTTCCATTCAATACCTATGTTTCTAAAGAAAAATTATTCAGTAGGCCTTAGAAAGGCTTCACTTTATTATGCCAAAGGTGTTTCCCCTATGGGAAAGGTGCTCCTCAGATCATTCATGGAAATATAACCTCAACCATTTGAAGGATTGTTTTAAAGGATTTTTGACAATGTGATTATTTGTTTATGGAAAATTTTGGATGGTTTCAGATGGGTGTTTTGGAACTTTAACAGTTTTAAAGTTTTTTTTTACGGTTTTTAGTAGAATTAACTCCAATTGCATGCCCACTTTTCAGGAGCGATTTGTGTAATTTAGGAAACTAAAGCAGAAACAAAATATTGACTCATCTATCTAGAATGCTAGTTTAATGTCTCACATTTTGGAAAATTGAATCATCACAATGGTACTCAATTGGGTTCAGGAATTTATAACAATTTTAATAGATTCGCAGAGAGCAAACGTTCATCTTAGTGATAGGGCGATATCGTTTGGACAAAGTTCGAAATTTTGTCTCGTTACTTTTTAAAACCATGATCATTAATTTTGAAATGGTTGACCGTTGAGTAAATATCTTTTTAAATAAAAGATCAAATGAAAAGTTTTCCTGGAAGCACTTGAAAAGTGATTTTATTTGCATCCTGAACTTTGATGGTCATTATATGTACTCTTTACGTTGGATAGGTGGCGGGTTTTGTATCCGTAGATTCTAGCAAATGACAAGAACTATCCAACTATCCCACTTTTTAGGAGATTGCAGTGATCCTTTTGTGATTCAATGGGATCAATCTTGCGTAAAATCAGGAAAGATTCAACTTCTATTAGCTGCTTTTTGATGTCAATATTCATATGGCACAGATCTTTCTTGACTCATTAAGGCAGCTGACTCTCTTGATTTCAACATTTATATAACAAGATGGAGCTTAGTTAGCGGTCCCGAGATGAAAATGGACATTTTTTGCGGAGGACTTATCATGAGAAGTCATACTTGAAACCATTTAGTCTCATTTGGTTTTTAATTGGATTGATTTTCCCTTGATACAACAAAGAAGAAAAGGAACATGCGTCTGAATACTAGTTTTCTGGCTTTTGTGCAAGATTAACTAAGACACTTGGTCATTTTCTGACGAGCTATTTAGATATGGGTATGTTTGTTTTTTAGTTCTCCATTTGTTGACAATGTTAGTGGGCTTAGATAAAATGACTAACTCCACTACTTCATGCCTTTTCAAGGAACATATCTTCTAATTTGGGACCTAAAATTCAAGTAAAGGATTCCATTGACAAGCTTTCTACTGGGGTGTGCACCTAGTCAATTTTATATCAGATCCACTTCAAATTATGACTGTCGGATGACCGAGACATTTTATTTACGCTTAACTAATAAGCATTTGTCATCCCTTGGCTAGACTTCATGGAAAATTTTCAAAGCTTCCCTTGTCCATTAGTTTGTATCATGAGCACAGGTTGATTAAAGGACACAAGGTACCTCTTCAATTTCTTCGTCGTTGTGAACATTATGTCCTAATCATCTGATATGTTTTTTGTATAAATTTGTTTCTGTGACTATATTTCATAGTGTGCATTAAATTTGAAGAGCCATGGGATTAAGGGAATATGACGTTTTAATTAGTTTTGTTCCCTTATCAAGTAATAAACATCCAATTGGCCAAGGATCATGGGAGGTGATCATGTAATCTAGTGCACAATAGTAGAAGTAAAGGATCTAGTTTCATCTGAAACATGCACACGATTAAGATGTTGATTTTGGATATAGAGTGACTGATATATCCTTTGAGATTATTTAATGCATGTTCCCTTGCATTTATCAATTATTAATTCTGAGGTTGAGCAAATCCCTTGTTTGTCAACCTGTGGAATGGTGAATCATGAAAAATTGGTTCTGGGAGTGTAAATCTTCTCATAAACTAATCTCCATTCCTTGGATTTACTTCAGACACTTTTTCAAAACATGTATGGATTAGTGACATAATCTTCTTGGATTAGGTACACTTAGATGGAAAATAATGGTACATTTCCTTGACGACCATGTATAAGTGGTTGTATAAAGAAATTGGTACCATGGCATTTCAAAATCATTTCATTTATTGAATGTCATTTAATAAATCGATGTGATAAAAGACATCATTAAATGTAACTTCAGGGCAAAATTGAAAGTGAAAATAACATTCCTGGCTCCGAACCAAAATAAAAAAGGTATCCATTTTGGATTCTGAGCAAAGTTTAGGTTGATTATCTCATTTATAACTAGTTTTTATCTAATTTTTATAGAGATCTGTATTGGTGTTAATTGTATGAGACCTTTTTTGGAGAAAACAATGTGGTCCACTGGGGTTATGAATGTATATCATGTATATTTTGTGAAAAATTTCTCCATAATAATACTATATTCTCAAAGTTTTTGTTTCCTTAGAAGAAAAATTTAGATGAATGTATGCTCCAATGAGATACAAGAGACAAAGGTTGGATTGTGAGTATGCATGCGCTTGGGGATTTTCTTGTAAAATATTTGAATTATATTGTAAGTTCATTTTGAACATTCAAATTTACTTCTTTATTTCAAAATCTATGGAACTTCTGGAACTAGCTAATGGTGGATTATGCAGGTGAAAGATGTAGAATGTTAAAACACCAGAGCACAAAAAAGAGTGAGTGAAAAATTATAAAGATTTCAGAAAAACTGGGATGATGAATTAACAATTTGTCAGCTTATCCCATGGGTTTAGTGGGAAGGATAAATTACCAAATAGGGTCTAGGATGTGTAACTAGACATTGGTAATTATCATTGGCATATCATTCTTTTGCTCCTTTCATTCTCTTTCTTTTTCCTATCATTAGTATTAGCAGTGGATAAGGTTCTTTTGGTACATGTTTTCATTATATTCTTAATTGAATCAAATGTCTCATTCAATTAATAATATAAGCTTGATTTAAAAAACATTGTGAATATAAGTTGTAATGGTGAGGATGCTGCAGAAAATTCTTGGAAATGACAATAGGTGAGTGAAAGAGTTATAAATTTATAATGTATAGGATATGGATAGCTTGTAAGTGCATTTTATTTTCATGTCTATTGAGTATTCTGTACCGTTTTGTAATTTTTGTGAGCATTTAATGAATCTTGAGAAAAGTTATCAAGGATTTCTCACCTCTAGGAAGAGAGACTGAAGCCTCATGGAATAGTTATAACTAATCACACTAAGGTTTGTGATTACACATATATCTATTTTTCATGAGAGAGGATAATGTTTTCTATACCAGGGAGTAAATGCCATGATAATAGTTATTCCTACAATTATATCAGAGGAACATATTTCTATAAATCACAGATTTAAGGCCATAATTATAATTGTTCATATCATTAAATTGGAAATCCTATCACTGTGGAAGTATTTCGATAAGTAACTGAGATGCTTACATTTTTTTTAAAAGAGATACATTACGTTTTGTGGCTGTTTTTCAATTCTGTAACACCAATAATTGGGAGCTTCTCAAATTTGTTGCTTAAAACATTCATGTCATTTTTTTCACCTATTTGGACTGAGATTAGTACGAAATGCATGTTAGGGTTCCTTGTATATGTGTTGATTGAAACATTTGTGTATTTTCATAGTGATTTGAGAGCATAAAATGATCTTATGAACCTACCATATCATGTTTTACTTGCACTCTTACATAGGACTATTTGGAAAATGTAGGACATGTTTGAGCCATAATGTTTATGAGGTTACTCCTGAGTATGTATACCTGTGCTATAAAGGTTTTGATGTATGTGAAGTAAATAATCATATAAATGTAGTTTATTGTTGTGTTGTATTACCCCATACGCTGCCAATCCCTATGAGTAGTATCGAGACTGTAAGTGCTAGGAAGTTTTTCAAAAAAGTGAATAGCTGTCCATTTCTGCTCAAGTAGATTATAATATAACATTCATAGTATGATACAAGTAGATTCAAAACCCACTTTTGTTTGTTTGGTATGCATTAGCTGTTTTCCCAATACAATGTCATGTATAATGTGAAGCATGCACACTTAGGTTTAATAACTTATCCTGTAATCATTTCTCATTCCTTAAATGGCCATCTTAGAGATAACCTTTGTATAGATATTCATATTATATTGGCCTTGTGATATGTTATGGAGATACATGGTTTTGGAAGAGGATGGATTTTCGAGATACTATGATTATTGTTTTATTCCGAGTTGGACTTGATGAGTACCCCTATGAGCGACCTTTTGATAGTTGTTGCGTGTTAGGCTTTGGTTATTGAGATGACGAGGCTCTATGTGTTTAGGTCCATAGAGTGGCCCAACTTGTAGTTGTGTTTTCTATATATATATATTTGTATTCTTCATTCATATGGAGTCAATTATTATGGCCATGTATCAAGTGTAAATATTTTAGTGGGTGCTGTAAATTTTATGTGAGCATTTTAGTTTAACGTGCAATTTTTTAGTTGTAATTTCTTCATGTAATATTTGCTGAGATATTGATTATTTTCCATTCTTTCAATACTGATAAGTTGGAGACATTTGTGAATTTTCTATCATGTTCACAAAAATTATTGATGGGAATGCATATTGTGCCAGACGCCTTGTTTCTATAAACTTGGGCATGTTAAAACTTAGCTTATCCCCAACCATGTAAGTTTCATTGACGATTGTGATAGTGGACAATCCTATTTCTCCATGGCAAGATTATTTTATTCCCTGTAGTTCGCTGAGTCAAAAGATTCATGGCAATTCTCCTGAAAAATGTAGAAGTGTGAAGTCATGGCCATGTTGCTAAATGTTTCACGCTAGGATCTCTCTGAGATTAATGTATTTACCACAACCATGAAATGAACTATGCATTTCTTAATAAGTGCAAACTATTAAACAGCATTGACAAACATTGCATAAACAACAATTTGATCAATGAAAAAAATATTATTATTTAGGATAAACAATGTACAATCCCAAACTTTAGGAAACATAAGTGGAGTGCCTCTAAATACCAAAGAGGTGGTTGTTTAATAGCTCAGTGATAGTTGTGAGCCACGCAAATTTAGACAATCATAAATAATGTGGATCAGAAATACATGTAGAAGAGGGGTTTATTGTTCCAACTTATGGTCAACTAACTTCCAAGGTTCTTTTGCTATTCGGCATTAGTTTGAATAGTTTGAACTCGCACATCGTTAATATCAAACCTTAGATAGATATGTACATTGAGGACAATGCTCTTATAAGTGGAGGTCTCGTGTGAATGCCCTTCGAATCGCACATTCCTTTAAGTGCACAAAATTATCATGAAAAATGAGAGTTGAAAAGTTAGATTGAATCATTTCCTTTAAGTATGAGTTATGGGAACTAAGTTTTAACAAATTTTTTACAACATTTGAGTATCAGTGGACATTAATCAAATGTTACCATGCCTCAATGAGGAAATGGTGGTTACGGCAAAGTTTCATCTTGCAGAAACTAGTAATAACACAATCAAGATCATATTTATATTCTGTTACATAGTGTCATAACAAGCATGGCTAATAAAAATAAATATACAAATTAAGATATTAAAATAAATTAAATCAATTGCATTATTAATATTGATCCAAAATACTCGATCACAAAATTCAATAAACAATTGACACTGTAATAAAACATAAAACTACAAATTTATAAGGAGGGCTAACTCAAATTGGAACTCAAGGATTGTGTCAGATTTGTTGTCGATAATGTAAATAATGTGCCAAACTCCATTTGATTTACTGCTAAATGATGGTTGTCAATTTGAAGTAAATAACAATTGCCAATAAGGACATAATACCAAAATAGGATTTAGCACTTACCCCATGCTAGAGAAAAAATTGCCAATAAATTTGTAATAAGTTGTCAAACCAATTGCTCGAACACTAAATGTGTATGTTTATTGATATTGACATTTCACCAAAACCTAGATCCATCATAGGATGAGCAAGAGATGTCGAAAATATAGATGAAACTATATCCTATCTTAAAAAAGATTCTTGGTGGCATTTTTTCAAAGTCATGAATTATGAAGGATCTATACTAAGTTTGCTAAGGAAAGTGGAAGGAACCGATGAACAAAGATTCATTCCAAGCCTGACGATCTCAGATGATAATAGCACACCACATTAGATTTGCAAGTTAAAAAACCTTTAAAATAAACCATATAAATCCATCATAATACAAATGCTAACAATACATGAGACAATACATATGACTGTCTCCTCATTAATATAGCTCAGAATGTTCATATAGGAGGAGGGAAGTCAACTACTACCTGGGACATTAGTGGTGAAGAACTCCCACTAAATAGGCCAATAAAGGTGAGTTGCAGTTAACTACGTCCAAAAGTGAGCCAAGTAAAATAGGACTCAATCCCCCAAAGAAGCTATCAACAAATTCAACTAGAATAATATCTCCACAAATTAACAAGTGCACCTAAGATAAGCTTAACCCATACAAGTAGTGTAAGGCTAATATTCATCCAGGTAAGAATAATATCTAGATAAACTAGGCCTCATGATAGATAATAACCTACTCTAACACCCTCCTGTAAGCACAAAATTGGAAAGGGAGAAATGGAAAAGTTAGAAGACAGATCCGAGTATGGGTCCCTGAGCAACTAGGTTGATGATAAGTACCCATGTACAACAATGGGGAAAAAGAGACACCATGGTACCCAAAAAAGTCCAGTAATAAAAAACCAGTAGTAGAGAGGTGGAGAGAGCAAATCCTGCTACAAGGCATCCCAAGAAGCTTGACTCCAAAAACTCGTACAATGTTGAAGAAGTTTGGTGTGCACTGTGGTCTGAATCCACTGCTTGATCATAAAATTCAAAAACAACTGACACTGGGCTTCACTAGAATAGCTCTATATAGGGAGAGTGTCAATGGAGTGATGTCGAAAGTGTAAAACAAACACCAAACATAATTTGATCAACTATACAAATAGTGTGCCACGATCCAAGAAAATAATCATCTAACTAAATTCGATCTACTGCCAAAACACGATGTGCCACAAACCAAAAACAATTGCCAAGGTAAGGACCTGAAACCTAAAAGTAGGATCTACACTACATCCCCATACTACTGAATGGGTGGAATGACACGATAAATTTGTATAAGTTGTCAAAACCAAGTACTCAAACACTAACAAGTTGACACTGGGCTTCACCAAAATAGCTCTAAAGAAAGTGGAGCAAGAGGTCGAATGGTTGAGGAGCCACGTCAGTAGAGTCCTCTCAACAAATACCTATGTCGGCACCACGAGTCATTAGATATCCACCCCAAATCAATACGGATGGATGAAAAATATGCCTTCATATGACTTGGTGCAAAATACACAATGGGTTCATGTAAAGGAAAATCTGAATTTGTGTCAGGTTGATCATGTTTGATAGCTAAAATCTCAAGTTTCTCAATCCTGAGTGAAGGTGTAGAAATCATGTGTAGCTCATGATCCTCGAAAATAGTTCAGGGAAAAAAAGTAGAAGCTTTGTCAATGTGTGATCCTAATGAAGCATCTTCTTGAAAACCAATGCAATGACGATAATTCCATTTACCATGTGGAATAGGGGATGGATATTCCCCTTTGCTAGCATACTATCATCCTACCTCAAAATAGGGGATGGATATTCCCCAAAGAATAATAGATATGGGAATTTTTCAAGACTCCACAACCTTTTTCATTATCATCCCAACCTGTCCCAAAATGTGAGTTTTAAAGCAGGACTTAGACATCCATAAAACTATAATGGAAAGATGATTTTTGGTAGATGTATTTGCAAGTGTCGTTGTAGAAATGTATACAAAATGCAGAAGCATACACAAAGCATGTGAAATGTATAATAAAATTCCTTAATGATATGTCATCTCATGGACTTAAATGATTACAGGATATGCATAAAATGGGTTTGTTGAGAATTCCTTCAAAGGAGAATGCATTTGGCAAGTGCAAACCAAGCCTCCACAATCTTTGACAGCATACCCTCTTTCTATACCAATATGGGAGCCTTAACACAAGGTATGAACATCCATCAAGGTATAATGGAAAGTGGATTTTTTTTCTGAAATGCCTCAAAGAGATGTGGTCTTATGGAATGCCATGATTTTAGGATATGCGCAAACTAGCTCTGAAAATGATGCTCTCAAATTATTTGAGGTAATAAAGTACTATGGAATGTACACTAACCATTTAAGCTTCGTTTATATATGTTTGCATCCTTTTCTCATTTATGTTTCTTAGAGAACAAATATGTTAAAGCACTTAGTTATTCTTTCAATCTACTTTAACGTCAACACTTCACATTCACTACCTTTTCGAGAGTAAGTGTTGGAAAACTTACATGTCTCACTTGCATTTGTATTGGATTATTACACAACTAACTATTATTTAACATCCCTTCAAATGTACTTTGCAACATTTGTTTTGGTTTTAATAGAAAATCAGAATTGTCAATCACACACCTTAGCAACATAAACTACAAAAGTAATAACAATCCCTCTAAATCTAATAACATATACCCTTTGATGTTCACATTGCATTATACACATGAGATTGCTAGTAAATAAATATATGATAATTAGATACTAATTTAATTTTATAATTGATTTTTAAGTCACAAGCGTCCCTAAAATATATGATTACATTTTCTATGAGATCATAAGTTTGAATTAATTAAAACTTAAAACTACAAATTTTATAACAAATTTTCCAATTTCAATGATTTTTCAAATTGCCTTTAATTGTTTATCATAAAAATAATTAAAAAGTTGTGACATTCAAAGTTTCCATTAAATAGTTATCACATTAAATGGCACAAACAAATTCAAATATGTATTAAACCATTAAATAGTTATCACTTGTCAGGAAGGAAATTGTGAAAGTGCCAATTTATTCAGAAAACATCGAAAGTAGGTGATCAAACAACAGAAAATGCAACTAAAATATCGTGTAAAACAACTCGTTTCCCCATAAGTGCAAGAATGAACCTTAAAACAACAAAACAAAGTATCTATTAGAGAATGTTTCCCTACATGGATATTTCAACAATGAAACATGTGAGATTAGCCATAATTCTACATGAAATACATGAAAGAAACAATAATAATATCATTTCAAGCCCTGAAGATCTCAGATGATCATAACACACCACATTTCATAAGCTGAAAGAAATTCACTAGAATAACTTTACAAAAGAATTTGCAAACAAAGAGCAATAATGGATCATATATTATTATGGAACTCTCATATGTGTACAATGAGAATGGGCCTTTCTTATATAGGAAAGGAAGATCAATCTAAGAACCATTCAAGGCCATAGATCAAGCCATAAATCAAGGAAATAACTAGTCATCAAAGAACTAGTCAAGACCATAGATTTAGGAAATAACTAGTCATCAAAGATCTAGTCAATACCATAGATCAAGGAAATAACTATACCTAACAACTAGATAATATCTTCATAATATCTAAATAAGATAAAAAAATATCCACACACATAAGTGGGTGAGGATAAATACAATAAAGGTAAATAAAGTACCTAGGTGAACATGAGCTAAGGTAAATACCTACTCTAACACCCCCCCTCAAGTGAAGCTAGGGGCCCAAAATAAAAGTGGCATATCCATGATATGATTCCCAACAACTAGGCCTGATGAGGTACTCATGTACAATAACTAGGAAAAAGGGAACACCGTAAGGTACCCAAAACCAGTAATAACAAAGTAGAGAGAGAAAAAAACCCGCTGCAAGGCATCCCAAGAAGCTCAATTCAAAAAACGTACAATGTTGAAGAATTTTGGTGTGC
The DNA here is from genome assembly GCA_019776745.2 of Taxus chinensis. Lineage (NCBI taxonomy): Eukaryota > Viridiplantae > Streptophyta > Pinopsida > Cupressales > Taxaceae > Taxus > Taxus chinensis. The sequence goes on along the minus strand of CM034157.1, from coordinate 176,983,959 downwards.
ACTGTGGTCTGAATCCACTGCTCGATCATAAAACTCAAAAACAACTGACACTGGGCTTCACCATAATAGCTCCATACAAGGAGACTGTCAATGGAGTGATGTCAAAAGTGCAAAAAAAACACCAAACATAATTCGATCAACTGCTACAAATAGGTGTGCCACGATCCAAGAACAATAACCAAGGAAATAAGGAAAGGACACAAGATCCAAAGAAATAGGAGTACCAGGATCCAAGGTAACAAGGAAAGGACACAAAACCTGAAGAATCATGATCAACACCATACCCTCCCATATTGTTGAATGGGTGGAATGATGCTAAAAATATCTATGATTTGTCAAAAAAATGATTCGAACACTAACAAAATAACACTAGGCTTCACCAAAATAGCTCCCCCATAAGAGAGACTATCAACATGCCAAAAATGTCGAAAATACAGATATAAAATCTCTCAACAAACAAGAGAGATACACTACACCTGCTAAAGAAAAATGATCAAAACAAAGAGCATTACAATGTAGAAGGTATAGAAAGTGGAGCAATATGTCAAATGGTGGAGGAGCCATGCCTATAGATTCATCTCAATGAATACCTATATTACAGCCACCACGAGTGATCAAATATTCACCCCAAATCAACACGGATGGATGAAGAAGATGCCTACATATGACTTGGTGAAAAATGCATAATGGGTTCATGCAAAGGAACATTATAATGTGTGTTAAGTTGATCATGTCTGACAGATGAAATCTCAGGTTTCTTAAGCCTGAGTGAAGGTGTAGAACTCATGTGTAGCTCATGATCCTCGAAAAGAGTCAAGCGAAAAAAATAGGAGCTTTGTCAATGTGTGATCCCAATGAAGTACCTTCTTGAAAACCAATGCCATGGTGAGAATTCCACTTAACATGTGGAATAGGGGAAACAATACCCTGTGAATGTCTTCCAATACCTCCACCAGTGAAACTCATAGAATGGATCATGTGAGAACCAAATGCAGTGGTATGTTTTTGAAAAGAACCATGCATATGAGCAGAAGTAAGATACACAACATGTGTGTAACTGCAATAGGCACAGATGTGGAAGAACATGCAGTAACAAGCCTAATAGGATTAGGAGCATCAGGAGCAGGAGCAGGCTCAGAAACTGATAGATCAAGGTCAGTGGGTATGGGAGAGCAATAGTTGCAAGTGGACTAGGAGCATGGATATGACTATCCAAAATATGAGGAGTGATGTTGTAAGTGAGAAAGTGTATTAGTGTATCCTTCTCAGAAATGAGGTTCTAAAGAAGAGAGTTTTACTTTTTAAGTGATCTATTTTTTTCCACAAATTTGACAATATCCTCCTAAATTCCACACACTTAGGATAAAAGCATATCGTTCTTAGAGTCCATGATAGATACAAGAATGTAACACCCAAAATTTTAGGACATCAGGCTTAACCAAAATTGTGTCCACAAGTGATTACAACACCCCCCAAATTTGGCACTTTATAATTGAGTGCATGTAAATATTACAATGAGTAAAATTACCTTTTACATTTGAAATATGTGTATAAAAATGTCACCAATGTGTAGATATTGAAAAAATACACAATTTAAAACTAAAGATCAACTTAATTTGAGCTACAGATCAAAATTTATGAGCTCTAGAAGGTTTGCTATTAAAAATAATATTTTAATACTGATTTTTTTTTAAAGGTGCACGTGACACCCAAATTTCCAAAGGGTAAAAGATTGCATCCACATGATATAGGATTGTGACCAAAGGATAAAAGAATATGCCCAAAACTTAAATGTCCAGAGGGTAAATAATTGCATTCGGAGGGTACACGTTTATATCCAATGGATAAAAGAATGCACCCAGAAGGTAGAGATCCACGTATAGTGGATAAAATACTGCATCCAAAACTGAAATATATAGAGGGTAAAAGTATTTATTTAGAAGGTACATGCTTATATTCAATAGATAGAATATTGCAACCGAAGAGTAGAGATCTGCGTCAAGTGGATAAAAGACTACATCCAACATAGAAATATCTAGAGGGTAAAAGAATGCATCCAGAAGGTAGTACATATCTGGATAAAAGAATGTCCCAAAAAGTAGATCCGCATCCAGTGGATAAAATACTGCATCCAAATAAAAAATTCAAGAGGTTAGAATGCATCCAGATGGTACACGCCTATATCTAATGGATAAAAGAATGCACCCAAAAAGAACATATTTTTGTCCATAGGATAAAAGAATGCACCCAAAATGTATAATTGTTAATACAAAATTAGACTGCAAATATCTCTTTTTCTGGCACCTATATCAGAAAACAAAAGGAAAACCATGAAGTTTCTCAAAAAACCTTGAAAGCAGATATAATGTTTGTGTAAAAAAAAATTGTCTATACATAATTGTATGGATGTTTTAAGAAATGTGTCAAAAACCCCTTAAAATGTCCATATTTGACTGTCTCAAAACATGATCAAGTTTACAGTTGATTGTAAGGTTTTGGCACCTTCCAAACCCAATGGCACACTCCGTTTTACATAAAAATGCATGGTGTAGAAAAGTGCTAACAAATTCTGAATACATGAAAATAATAAATGCTTGCTTGCAAATAAAAACTTACAGATGGATGTCTACATCATCTATCACTCTGATACCATGAAAGGAATGATAAGAATATCATTCCAACCCATGAATATCTCAAATGATCATAGCACTGCACATTTGATAAGCTGAAATAAATTCACCAGAATAAATTTACAAAAGAATTTGCTAACAAAGAACAATAATATCATATATTATTATGGAGATTTCATATATGTGAAATTAGAATGGGCCTTGCTTATATAGGCAAGGAATATCAATCTAAGAACTGTTCAAGGCCATAGATCAAGCCATAAATCAAGACAAGAACTAGTCATTAGAGAACTAGTCAAGACCATAGATTTAGGAAAGAACTAGTCATCAAAGATCTAGTCAATAAGGAAAGAACTAGTCATAGATCAAGGAAAGAACTATACCTAACAACTAGATAATATCTTCCTAGTATCTAATTAAGATAAAATAAATATCCACACACATAAGTGGGTGAGGATAAATATAATAAAGGTAAATAAAGTACTTAGGTGGACATGAGATAAGGTAAATACCAACTCTAACAACACATTTCAAATAATTATTTTTATTAGTCGGTGAAGGCAGAAAATAAAAAATGAATTACCCTACGATAAATTGTCATTCCAGAGAAACAGAGAAGGAATCCATGAGTAGGGGACAACAAAAGGCGTAACATCTTAATAGATTTATCTTCAACAGTTCCTTTCATCCCAAATATTTGTCAATGTATTTCATGTTCAAGTTGGGAGATCAAATTGGGGGGTTTAAAGTTTGAGGAAATATTAGTGGATAAATTTTATCATTGTCCACACATGGGAGTCAAACACAGTGGCAATGTTCAAGTAAAGCCAACTATTAACAACCAACAGATGGGTCAACATGACCCATTGCTTTATTTGTAATTTTGACGTAGATATGCATGTTACATAATTTATTCCATTGAGTGTAGTTGTTCATGATTTTGGAGTTTGGAATTTGCAATTTGGATTTTGTTCCAAAACCATGCTACCTACATATATATCACGTATGTTTTTAAATACTAGCAATAGGAAATCAATGGGAAATTATGCCGAAGAGAATAACACTGATAAGTTTATTTATGATGTAATTTGTAGTGAAATATATAATTTTTTGGTAGTAGTCAAATAAAAAAAATTAAACGTGTATTTAGTTTAACTCCTTAATCTTGGGATCAAGGTAAACAACACCATCATTAGATGTTGAAGAAGCACCACCAAATACATAACTTGAGCTGAATGGAGCTAGTGTTAGAGCCGAGAGGGTTGGAGTAAGGAGATCGAGATGAAGGAACTGATAGAACATGGGATGTGAAATTGTTTGGGGAGGAAAATCGTTAACCTATTAAGCTCACCCCCTCCTGGAATGAGGTTAAACTTTAGTTGGATATTTGAAAGGTTATCATTGATAGGGAAAAAGCCAGATTTAGATTCATGATTATAGGAAGGTTTGTTGGATTGTGACCAAACATTGACTTTGTGAGAGAGTGGTGCATAAGGAAATGGGATCACAAGGTTGAGTTGTGAGGAATAGCAGGTGAAGGCTTTATTTTTTACTTCCAAGATGAGTTTGAAATGCAAACGGTGCTACATAAGGTTCCATGGTTTTATGAAAATTCCACTCTTATATTTCATCATTAAGAGCTGCGAATACCACACATCTCTCATTTTCTATGCCCTTTCTATCTGGATTCGCCTCCTAGCTCTTCCCTTGGAGTTTAGGGAGCTCAAAGTTTTTTGGGGATTGCTAGATCAATGGGGATGTTGATGGTTGTTAATCCTATAAATAGGGCTCAATACCGACTGGTATTTTCTAGGCTATGCATTAATATTCTATTGGGTTCAAAAATACCCAAATGTATCTTTTTTAAATCCCCAGCAGGCAAATGGGAGCAGTTGATCGAAGTTCAAAGCTCATGGTTTTTCAGCAGCAAATGTAGAAGTGTCATATATGAGATGAATACCTGATGTACAGCTACGGAGACACCCATGGTCATATATTTTATCTAGGGGGATGATGAATCAGAAAAGGAAGAGTTTTGGGATGACAATGTGAATGTGGTTGAGAACGTTACAAACATTGCTAATGTCGATCCCTTGTTTACTGTGGAATCAGAGTTGAAAATGGAACATAAGTCCATAGGGATTCGACCGGTGGTGGAAGTGGAGTCGGTGGAGGCGAAGGGTGGTGCCGGTGATGGTAACTATTATCCAAAATTCAACCCCCTAGGGTAAATTTTGATAACATGCATCAGAAGATTCAAATCCCAAGCAAATTGATTGATTCAGAGCAAAATCAGGTTTCTAAGGTCCCTTCAGGTATTTTTCTAACTCCCCTGGCCGAAGAAACAGGGAGCAAGCTCTGAGAAAATGCAAAAAAAGTTGCAGAAAGGCAAATAGGTTGATCCAGGAAAGAGTGTGAAAATCAGCTAAGTCCTGCTCAAGGTAGCATTTGGGACAAGTGGGACAAATGGAAGCGGATCGGCCGAAAAGCCTCTAGGCGGCCCAAATTGGGACAATCGGGCCAGAAGTACGCGGCGGGCGCGAAAAGCCGATCCGGCCGAAAGAGAAGAAAAATTGGCTAAGTGTTGCTCGGGACGTTTGGGACAAAAAGGCCTGAACCAGCCGGTTCGGTAGAAATGAGCACAGGCAGTCCAAAAGAAAATGGGACAAATGGGACGAAAGTACGCGGTGGGCGCAAAATGCCGGTTCGATCAGAAGAAAATCGACTAACTGCTGAGAGGGACAGTTCGGGACGCGGGCCGAAAAGGCGCGAACCGCCGAACCGGGCGAAAGAGGTCAAAACAGTCCGAAGGCAATTGGGACATCCGGGACAAATGGACGCGAACCGGCCGGTTCGGCCGAAATCAGCACAAGGAGCACTAAGAAATTGGGACGTCTGGGACAAAAGGACGCGAAGGGTGTAAAAAAGCTGGTAGGGCCAAGAACCAATCAGATGTTGCCACATGTCTCAGGGAAAAAGGGTCAAAAAGGTCAAAGGGCAAGTTTTAAAAAGGTCAGCCCGAACCAATGAAATAGCACCACGTGTCCAGTTAAGGGCCCCACAAGCAAATTTCAAAATGAAAGCTCGTGAAAGACGGAGGAGAGAGAATTTCTCATCCAATCAGCACGTGCCACGTGTCGTCCAGGTGGCAGAGCACGGGAAAGGATTTCAAAACACGCTTTCACCTGTTTTGTGCCCTAGATCTTCAGATCGCCATAACTTTTGATCCAGAGCTCAGATTTGCACGTTCTTTATATCAACGGAAAGCTGGTGAAATTCTCTACACGATTCTAGGGTCAATCTTGCATTTTGGAGCAGTCTGGAGGGAGAAAAATCAAGAAACGGTTCTGACGCGTATTCATGGCCGGAAATGACATTCCAGCGACCAGAGTTAATGCAGAATGGGTCGCATTCTCCTGTAATCCGGTCAAAATGACAGGGTATGGGTTTGTAAGGTCCTCCATGCCATTTTAATACACCTGCAGTCAAGAAAGAATGGGCTCCCATGCCTTTGTACGTCTCCTGTTCCCTGGGTTCGACCCTTGCATTTTAAAAGCCAGTTTTGGGCTCATTTCAAAGAGGGAACATTTTTGGGCATAGCAGACTTCTTCTTTCACCTTCTTCAAGGGATTGATGAAGTATCAGACCTCTCCAAGGATTGTAATAGTTTTCTTTACCTCTCTGAGGGTGTAATGCGTATTTTGATATTAAATTGATAATGCAAGCTCTGTGAATGGGTTTCAATCCTCTGTTTGTATTATTTGCTTGATTTCAGATGCTAAATTATACATTATCAGTCTGTGTATGTTTTTATGTTGTGAACCTTGGTCTGTGTCTATTTGCATGACTAATATGTTTCACCACTCCTTTTTGGTGCATCACCATCTTTAGTTAGTTTCAATTTTTTGCACTTCTACCCCTGTCTCCTTGCAAGTTAGAATAGGATTAGGATCTAGACCTCTGTAGTTTTGCAAAATATAGATCTAAATCAGAGGAGTTTGAGGAACCAGCCTCTAATCTGGAGATTCCTCTCTCAGTTTCCAAGTCCCACACTTGGAGAGAGGTTTCCATGTTGTGCAATTACACTAGATGCAAGAGTGATCAACCTAGAAATCTGATCAGCGTCCAGGGGTGCTGTAATTTTGCACTAACAGTTTTGGCATGCCCGGTGGGACCTTAGAGGTCTTCACCTTCATTGCAACAAGATTGATGTGCACTTGTTGTGAGTTCCAGCTTTGAAGGGGCTTTAAAATCGCACATTTGGCGACTCCAAAAGAGGCATAATCCGCTGGTTTCTGCAGTCCAAGCCTGACAAATTTATGAGAAGAATACAAACTAGGTCAAGAACTAGGGAGGAAGGATTGTTTGTTTATCTGCATCTATCTCCAGGCAGAGAAAGAAGGGGAAGAAGAGCTCAAAGATCTCCATCTCCACCTAATCGGACCTTGTCTACACCTCCACCTGGTAGACCTTTTCTCGCATCAACAAGGGTTCTCAGGCCAATCAGAATGGCGCAACCACTAAATCCCTTTGTCAATTTCACTGGCAGCAGCCCACTTGCCCTCAATGCACAGAATCCAGTTCCAATTGCAGCATTGAAGAATATTCCATTTTTCACTGGAGAAAATCATACTACTCCTGGTGATCATGTCAAAGACATTGCTAACGTCTGTGCAATCCATGAGATAAACGAAATGGATGTGGCTGTCAAACTGCTGGCATCATCGTTCAAAGGGAAGGCATTGCAATGGTTCAGAAGCCTTGAAGCTGGTTCTATCACGAATTGGAATCAGTTATGCATAGTTCTCCATGAGCAGTTTGGAGAGAAGGGAGACAACTTGTCTCTTCTAGAACAATTGACAACTATCAAGAGAGCTCCCAATGAGCAGCTGACTGACTTCAACTTCAGATTTCAAAGGTCTTGGGATAGGATTCCAGTGGCAGTCAGGCCAACAGCAGAAGGTGCTTTTCTATACTATCTTAAAGCTTTGAATTCTGATATTTCTATGTTAATTCAATCTATGGGAGGCACAACCTTACCTGCTTCTTATAGCATTGCCATTAGGGCTGAAAACTGTCTTATTCAAGCTGGTAAGCTAACTCCCAGGCCCCCAATGCCATTATACCCAAGTTTGGAGAGCCCAAGTACTAGTCAAGCACCTGTCTTAGCTCCTATTCCCACTCCTAGAAATCAAAGTTCAAATGAAGCTTCCACTTCATCTCCAAGTGCCCCAAATGAGCTTCAAGAAGTTATGAAACAATTGCAAAATTTAGGTAATGAGCTGGTCACACTCAAGAGACAGCAAGCTCAAAGTTTTAGACCTTCCTATCAGCCTCAAGCTCAACCAAATAGGCAACCATATCAACCTCAAAGACCACCCAATCCAGCTGCAAATCAGAATCAAGCAAGGCCTCCTGCTAACAGACCATTTCAGCCCTACAACCCCAATGTTACATCTGCATCCAGAGCTTTGGTGCCAGTCCAAAATAACATGGCCCAAGAATATGATTGGTGTTTCCTGTGCAGTCAGCCACATAACCAATCAATGTGCTTTAACGGTGCATTAAATCAGGCTCTTGATGGTGCAAACCATTGGTGGGTCGTAAGAGTCCAACCGCGAAAAAGATCAGTAGCAGGAAGCACCTCAGCAAGGAACATCTCCGAACAAAACTACTCTTGTCAATTGGCAGGTTGAAGATTTCTGTGGTATGAATCAAATACCCTCTCAAAGTGTTGCAGCCAACACAAGGTCAAAGAGGAGAAATTTGGGTGAAGGACAACCATTAGATCCGAGTAATCCACAACCTTCTACCACTCCACAAGCCGCTTGGCAAACAAACTGTAGCTCCAAACATACAAGGAGCACCTAAAACAGCCCCTATGCCAACTCAAATGCCAGCTACTGCTGCCCATTTGCAAGGAATGAATGTGCAGGCCAAGGGACAAGCAGAGGGATACTTCATCTCCATTCAGTATCATTGATCAGATGAAGAAGACAAATGTAAACATATCCATGTGGCAATCACTATCCATCCCAGGCCAAAGAGATTTGCTACAAGCTGCCATGAAGGACTGGTCAACTTCAAATCACCATGTCCAGATGCAAGAGGGGGTACTCACAAATGCTGCCCAGCCTGAAGGAAATCATGGAGGACAACAAGGTAAAATGTTGAAGCCCCCTCCATTTTATGTTTCATTGATCATAGGAGATAAGCTGGTGCATAATTGCATGATTGACTCTGGGGCAAGTAGTTCAGTAATGCCAAAACAGATAGCTGACCAGTTAGGGCTTCAATATGAAGTCGTCTCCAAGGGTGTAGTGCAATTAGATGGGACAGCAGTGACAACGGTTGGAGTAATCAAAGGTTTGAGCCTCACACTGCACGCATGTCCCAATGTAGTAGTGTTGCAAGATGTGTCGGTCATAGACCTACCACCACTCTTTGCATTATGCTTGTCAAGAGACTTCACTGCTAAAATTGGAGGCTATCTTTCGGCGGATTGGTCACACATGCTGTTCAGAACAAGGTATGGAACTAAGGCTACAATCAGGTCTGAACCTATTGCAAACTTCCACATTGAGCCTTACACTCCAAGCCAAATCAATGCCAATTGCTCAGCATTTGATCAAGAAGATTATCCAAGCACTGACGAAGTTGACACCAAGGTTGGAAGCATCCCAGATTTGACTCTTGATGAATGGGCAAGCAAAGTGCATGCTTTTGATCCCTATCAAGAAATAGAAGAATCCGAGCTAGGAGTCTATTGCATACATGAAGAAAGTCAACCTATTCCCAGCATCACCAAGCCAGATCATAAGGACAAGAATGAAGTATGGCAATTGTTCTTTGATGGGTCAAGGAGCAGACAAGGTGCAGGAGGAGGAGCTATGCTCATTTCACCGCAAGGTATAAGGTATTACTCAGCCTTCCGTTTCCAGTTTTCCTGTTCAAACAACACAGCTGAGTATGAAGCCTTAATTCATGGACTGCACTGGGCAAAGAAGAAAGGCATCAGGAATTTACAAGTGTTTGGTGATAGTGAGCTGATCATAAACCAAGTCAAAGGAAAAAATGCTGCCAAAAATGATCTGTTGAAGAACTACAAAAATCGGGTATGGGATCTTATTGAAGATTTTGAAGCTTTTAGCATCATTTCCATCCCAAGAAAAAAGAATGAAGCTGCTGACAGACTGGCAGCAATTGGGGCTGCGTTTGATGTTGTAGAAAGTATCAAAAGTGAGAAAACTCAGCCTCATATCAAAGTGGTTGTGAGACCAGCTGTTCCGGATAACAACACAAGTTGGCAAGTCTTCGAGAATGATCAGCAAATTGTTAATTTCCTGCAAGAAGAAGCTGAGTTCTCCATGAGAAATCAAGACAAGCTGGAGCAGCAGTATGGCGACCAAGTGGTGCAGCTGAGGACTAACAAACTACCAAAAGGCCTCATAACGCTGGAGTCAATCTTCAACCCGAATGATCAGTTCCGGAAGGAGAAAGCGAACATTCAAGTAAAGGGTGAAGATTCAGAGCCTATCTTAGTAGATGAAGGCAAGACATTACAAATTGGCAAAGTAAGTACTCCACAAGAGAAATCTGATTTTGTTCAGCTTTGTCAAGAATTCCCAGATGTCTTCGCTTGGACTTACAAAGATTTGAGAGGTTTCAATCCAAATTTGGCACAACATACTATTGAGTTGGATCCGGAATCCAAGCCTGTCAGGTAAAAGCAAAGGCCAGTGAATCCTCATATCGAGCCTCTCATGAGAAAAGAGTTAGGCAAGCTCATTGAGGCCAGTATCATCTTCCCCATCAAACACTCAAGTTGGGTTGCAAATTTGGTGCCGGTAAGAAAGAGAAATGGAGAAATAAGATTGTGTGTGGACTTCCGTGATCTAAATAGAGCATCACTCAAGGATCATTATCCACTTCCATCAATGGAACAAATATTGCAGGTTGTAGCTGGTTCAGAAAGGTTTTCATTGCTAGATGGATATTCAGGCTATAATCAGATATTGGTGAAAGAAGAAGATCAATTCAAAACGGCCTTCACTACAAAATGGGGCACATATGCTTACAAGAAGATGCCATTTGGACTGTCAAATGCCGGAGCAACATTTCAGCGAGCTATGGATATGGCATTCAAAGGCTTGATCAACAAGATAGTGCTGATATACCTAGATGATATCACTCTCTTCTCAAAGAATGTAGCAGACCATCTCTTTCATCTCAAGCAAGTGTTTCAGAGGTGTAGAAGGTTTGGTAGTGTCTTTGAATCCAAAGAAGTGCATCTTTCTTGCACATGAAGGGAAACTCCTTGGCCATATTGTCTCCAAGGAAGGGCTTAGCAATTGATCCAGAGAGGGTTGAAGCCATAAGAGCTCTACCATTGCCAAGCCACAAGAAATCCCTTCAGAGTTTCCTGGGAAGGATAAACTTTGTTCGGAGGTTTGTCCCAATTTTGCAGCCCTTGTCAAGCCCATCACTAAAATGTTAAGAAAAAGCATGGCTTTCAAGTGGACGGCAGAAGGCAAGGAGAGTTTTGAAGCAATCAAAGAAGCCATATCCCAGGCACCCACTCTCATCAACCCAGAATTTTCAAAGGATTTCATCCTCTATGCATTTGGAGGTGATGACACTATTTCTGCCATTCTGGTACAGCAGAACAAAGACAATGATGAGCAGCCGATTGCCTTCTTCAGCCAGAGCCTAGGTGACTGCGAAATGAGGTACTCTTTTATTGAAAAGCATGTGCTTGCAGTAATCAGAAGCTTGAAGAAATTCAAGCATTTAGTCTCAAACAACAAGATACAGTTGCTGGTCTCACATGCTGGGGTTAAGGATTTCCTCCTCAACAAGGATTTGAATGAGAAAAGGGCAGGTTGGATCACCCGTGTCATGGAGTATGACATTGAAATCAAGATCACCAAGCTGGTAAGAGGCAAAGGTTTGTGTGAGCAGCTCGCTTCCAAACAACCAGACAACCCAGAAGATGAAGAAGACGCTGTCCTTCTATTACAAGATGATAAAAAACAGGAAAATGATGATGTGTCCACTCCCTGTTGGACTCAAAATATGATACATTTCCTACAAACAGGCCTGTGCCCTCCAGAATGTGAGCAAAGCAAAGAGAAGATACTTCAGGTTGCAGGCCATTCCATATACCATCATTGATGGAGTTTTGTTCAAGAAGGACATAAATGGAGTGCTGCTAAGATGCATTAGCACAGGTCAGATCCAAAGGATATTAAAAGAGTTTCATGATGGACCAGCTGGTGGCCATTTTGCACCAAGAGTGACAGCTCTCAAAATCATGAAGGCTGGTTATTATTGGCCTAAAATCTTCAGTGATTGCTATGCATGGATCAAGAGGTGTAAGAATTGTGCATTCTTCACAGGAAAAGAGAGACTTGCAGCCCTGCCCATTACATCCAATTTCAGTAGATCAGCCATTCATGCAATGGGGTTTGGACTTCATTGGAGTCATCAATCCCAATTCGAGCCAAGGGCACAAATGGATTTTGACAGCCACAGACTACTTCACCAGATGGACAGAAGCAGTAGCACTCAAAGAGGCGAATGAGTCTAGCATCTTGGACTTCTACGAAGGGATAACTTCCAGATTTGGTGTACCTGCTACTAATAGTCTCTGATAATGCATTGGCATTCATCGGATCTAAAGTGACTGAGTGGGCTGTCAAGAATTGGATTTACCTGAGCACTTCATCAAACTATTACCCTCAAGGTAATGGCCAGGCCGAGTCTACAAACAAAAACTTGCTGAGGATCATTAGGAGGACTCTTGATGAGAATCAGAGGGCTTGGCATACCAAACTGAAATCAGCCTTATGGGCTGATAGGATAACTCCCAAAAGATCCACGGGTAACTCTCCATTTAGGCTTGTCTACGGAAGAGAGGCAATCTTGCCCATGTCACTTGAGTTGCCAACGTTGGAACTCATGAAACAGCTGGAGTTGCTAGAGTTTGAGCCCATGGAGGTGAGGTATGCAGAGTTGATGGAGCTGCAAGAGATCAGAGATCAGGCATCCCAAGCAATGGAAAAGGATCAAGCTTTGATCAAAAAGACCTTTGATAGGAAGGCCAAAGACAGATCTTTTCAAGTAGGAGATCTAGTGCTGAAATGGGATGTGGACAGAGCAAAACCAGGAAGGCATTCAAAATTTGATGCCATTTGGAGTGGCCCATACATGGTCACAAAGTGCAAGAGCAACAATGCTTTCCAATTGGCCTCATTGGATGGTGAAGAACTGCAGATTCCAGTAAATGGAATCTATCTCAAGCGTTGCTTCTAGAGGGAGGTTCACTACACCTGTAGATATTAGATTAGATTTTCTTTCCTCCAAGTGCTTGTGCACATTGTTTTGCTGTAGGTTAGTTTTGTTTTCCCTAAGTGCCTTGGCACAACTTGCTGTCCATGGAGATGTTTAGCATGTCTTTGCTTTCATCAGGTCACATTCCATCTTCCCCTTGCACATTCTGAGTCAGTTTGGATTCTAACAGAATATTTGATGACTCCATGCCCAATGGATTGCTTCAGGCAACTGGTCTTTCCATCTAGCAGGCAGATGATCCCGCTGAGTCGCCAAATTGTTATCCAAAATTCACCCCCCTAGGGTAAATTTTGATAACATGCATCAGAAGATTCAAATCCCAAGCAAATTGATTGATTCAGAGCAAAATCAGGTTTCTAGGGTCCCTTCAGGTATTTTTCTAACTCCCCTGGCTGAAGAAACAGGGAGCAAGCTCTGAGAAAATGCAAAAAAAAGTTGCAGAAAGGCAAATAGGTTGATCCAGGAAAGAGTGTGAAAATTGGCTAAGTCCTGCTCAAGGTAGCATTTGGGACAAGTGGGACAAATGGAAGCGAATCGGCCGAAAAGCCTCTAGGCGGCCCAAAAAGCAATTGGGACAATCGGGCCAGAAGTACGCGGCGGGCGCGAAAAGCCGATCCGGCCGAAAGAGGAAGAAAAATTGGCTAAGTGTTGCTCGGGACGTTTGGGACAAAAAGGCCCGAACCGGCCGGTTCGGCAGAAATGAGCACAGGCAGTCCAAAAGAAAATGGGACAAATGGGACGAAAGTACGCGGTGGGCGCAAAATGCCGGTTCGACTGAGAGAAAATCGCTGAGAGGGACGTTCGGGACAAGCGGGCCGAAAAGGCGCGAACCGGCCGAACTGGGCGAAAGAGGTCAAAACAGTCCGAAGGCAATTGGGACATCCGGGACAAATGGACGCGAACCGGCCGGTTCGGCCGAAATCAGCACAAGGAGCACTAAGCAATTGGGACGTCTGGGACAAAAGGATGCGAAGGGCGCGAAAAAGCCGGCAGGGCCGAGAACCAATCAGAAGCCGCCACGTGTCTCAGGGAAAAAAAGGTCAAAAAGGTCAAAGGGCAAGTTTTAAAAGGTCAGCCCGAACCAATGAAATAGCGCCACGTGTCCAGTTAAGGGCCCCACAAGTGAATTTCAAAATGAAAGCCCGCGAAAGACGGAGGAGAGAGAATTGCTCGTCCAATCAGCACGTCCCACGTGTCGTCCAGGTGGCAGAGCGCGGGAAAGGATTTCAAAACACGCTTTCGCCTGTTTTGTGCCCTAGATCTTCAGATCGCCATAACTTTTGATCCAGAGCTCGGATTTGCACGTTCTTTATATCAACGGAAAGCTGGTGAAATTCTCTACACAATTCCAGGGTCAATCTTGCGTTTTGGAGCAGTCTGGAGGGAGAAAAATTGAGAAACGGCTCTGACGCGTATTCATGGCCGGAAATGACATTCCAGCGACCAGAGTTAATGCAGAATGGGTCGCATTCTCCTGTAATCCGGTCAAAATGATAGGGTATGGGTTTGTAAGGTCCTCCATGCCATTTTAATACACCTGTAGTCAAGAAAGAATGGGCTCCCATGCCTTTGTATGTCTCCTGTTCCCTGGGTTCGACCCTTGCATTTTAAAAGCCAGTTTTGGGCTCATTTCAAAGGGAGGAACATTTTTGGGCATAGCAGACTTCTTCTTTCACCTTCTTCAAGGGATTGATGAAGTATCAGACCTCTCCAAGGATTGTAACAGTTTTCTTTACCTCTCTGAGGGTGTAATGCGTATTTTGATATTAAATTGATAATGCAAGCTCTGTGAATGGGTTTCAATCCTCTGTTTGTATTATTTGCTTGATTTCAGATGCTAAATTATACATTATCAGTCTGTGTATGTTTTTATGTTGTGAACCTTGGTCTGTGTCTATTTGCATGACTAATATGTTTCACCACTCCTTTTTGGTGCATCACCATCTTTAGTTAGTTTCAATTTTTTGCACTTCTACCCCTGTCTCCTTGCAAGTTAGAATAGGATTAGGATCTAGACCTCTGTAGCTTTGCAAAATATAGATCTAAATCAGAGGAGTTTGAGGAACCAGCCTCTAATCTGGAGATTCCTCTCTCAGTTTCCAAGTCCCACACTTGGAGAGAGGTTTCCATGTTGTGCAATTACACTGGATGCAGGAGTGATCAACCTAGAAATCTGATCAGCGTCCAGGGGTGCTGTAATTTCGCTCTAACAGTAACAGGGTAGAACGTTTAGGTGAGCGGGAGATTAAATGTTGTCAGAATATTAAAAATACCTATTCAGTGGTTGGGTCAACATTAATTAATCCACATTGTGGGGATGTTGGGTGTCAATCTAGTGGTAAGAGCCCTCTAGCCTGGAGATGGATATTTACTAGGATCTTCGATCTTCGGGATTGATGATGATGGATGGACTATGGTTCATCATAAGGAACCTAACTATGTTACGCGAAGTATTCTTTGGTAGCTTCTAGTAGTGTGTCTTAATGTTTATCCCTATCTTAGGTTCGGGTCAAGTCTTATTGATTATTCTTTAGGTTCTTCTTACATGCTCTTTGGTTTATGTTTTCTGACCGTTGGTAGAGGTCATTTTCATTTTGTATCATTGCCATATATTTTTCTCCTCTATGTCTCTCACGATTTATCTGATGTTTTAAGGCTTCTAGGAGCCATAATCCCCTTTTTCCTTACCTTATCTAGTAAAAAAATTTGAATATATAGGTACTACTATAATAAAACACTTACTAATTCCACTAATAATTCTACCCCACATCTCCTCAATTCTGCATTCACCTCCTACCCACCTCACATATTTAACATCATTTCACCAACAACACCCCTACCACCACGTCCCTTTTCAGTGTATATGTGCACCTCATGGAACAACCTCTAGTATAGATGAAAGCAATGTGAAAAAAAAATTGACAGAAGAGAATATGGACACAACAATTATCTATATTAAAAAGAAGAATCTAATTAAAATTAACATTTGTTTATAGGTTGTTCATGTTTATAATTTTGATGGATTTATAAATATTATATGTTTCAATATATGTCTAAAATAAGTCCACAATTTTATGTATAAATATATTTAAATATTTAAATAAAAGAAAATTATCTTCTAATTATTATTGTAACTAACGTCGGTACTTAAAGATGTGCTTATCTTAGAATTAAGCATTAGAAATGTGAGACGTTTCTGTGCAAGGATCGGTTTTTATTTATATTTTTTCTTTCTCTGCAATATTTATAAGGTCATTGATAAATTATATTTAAATTCAAATTTTTTATTTAATTAGTTTTAAATGATAGTATATAAATTTATTTTGATTTAGGGTATTTTTCTTCTATCTTTTTTATTTTTTGTTTAGAATTTTATTTATTTGTAATTGAAAGGACATCATAAAATTTAATACATAAAAAATTATTACAAAAATATATTTTAAAATTTCAAACAAAAAGAAGTTTACCCACCTCCATCATGGGATATAGCGGTCTAAGACCTGCAAGGTTTCAAAAATAAAAATAAAAATTCAAACAAAACAAAACACAAATCAATATTGAGCACAAATAGTTGCACATGTGAAATGCACTGAATGAATAAGTTTAATTTTAGATTATTATTTTAATAATATTTTTTATTTAATTTAATTGTTATGTATCTTGTTTATTATGTGTAGTTATTGTATATAAGTCCTTGAGATTGGCTTATGCAGTTTTGGACACCATTTTAAATGGTCCTTGGTTTAAATTCAATGATTTCAACATGTATTGAGGGCTTGGTGTAAGTTGTTTAATGAATTTTTTTATCATTGATACTTACCTTGTGTTAGGTCCTTGCTCCTGCAAAATTTTAAGTCATGGGGCATTCACTAATTCTTCTGAATTACCAAAAAAAATCTAAATTATAATCAAAACAACTATATCAATCTTACTCATTGAATAACAAAACATGAAATTCTCAGGCATCAAATTTTGTATGTCATCATTTAGATGTTGTGATTTATATCTGCCAATATACAAATTATGCATCCCTAAGTATGATATATACCTAAATTGACAATAGCAAATAATATCTTTTCATGCCCTCTTTATCCTACATTTTCCCCTCCTTATCCCACCTTATGCCCTCCTTATAAAAAATAAACGTGTTTGATTTTCCTTTTCCATATATATTCCCACATAGCAATCCAAATTAAATTCTCTGCTAGTTGATCAAATTTAAATCCTTGTATTTCAATATTTCTCTAGCACGTTAACTATGATGGAAACCAATATTCATTAGTATTGTTTCTAGCCGCATGTATGATGGAAATAAATTCTTCCATTAATTTCCACGATTATATTGAGAAAGCATTCCACATATGAGAATCCTGACATTCACATTGATTTCATTTACAACGTTCTCCAACATTTTCCCTTAAATGTTGTGAAAGTATGTGTGTGTGTGTGTATATATAATATATTGATGCGCGAAAATTAGTAGGAACTTGACAAGGTCATAACTTGAGCTTCGGGTGTCCATTTGAGTCTGTTTTTTTTTAAACCACATGTTTCGATGAGACGAATGTAGCGGCAACCCACCCTACTAGTTGGGGAAAGTTTTCGGCAAGTTTTCAAGCCCTAAATCCACCATCTTGAGGCCAAAAATTAGGATTTAAGTTATAGTTCAATTTTTTCATATTTTTGGGCATTAGTTAATTTTAGTCTATTAGTTGCATTATGAGTTAGAAAGTTGGCAATTCCTCTAATTTAGGGATGTAAAAGATGCGTGGAAATTTATATGCTTGTACGAATAAACATGAGAACTTACTAAGAATAGCAAGTTCTAGTAAACTGCTAAAAATAGTAATTTCCGCCACCTAGAGTAGATTTAGTCAGAGTTAGTTAGAGTTTACTTGGCAACTTGAGTTGGGAATTGTTTTCCTATTTAGGAAACATTGTAATTCATTATTCAATAATGAAGAAGGAGATCTATTCTCTTTGGAGTTCATATTATTTGCAGTAAATCAAGTTTGGTTAGAATTTGGCTACATTATATATATAAGGATGTGAAATAATATTAGTGGAGTTTTGCATTTTAATTTTAATGTAATTGTAGCTGAAGGTATCATAAAATTAAACATATTGGTTGAGAATTTTTACCTGCTAAGAAAAAAAAATATAACCAAGTCTACACAACATAAATTACTAGATTAAATTTTAATATTAAAGATTATATAGAGATTAATGATCTTTTGATCCAGACCAATGCTACTAATGACATCATTAGATTTTAGTTAATTGGTGGACTAGAATACAAATTGTGCAAAATGAAGAGTAAGAAAAGACTTCCTCCCCTAATCTAGGCTCTTCAATTAACACTAACCCTATCCATGTTTTTTAGTCAAGGGTTTTTTACTATTTGAACATATTAATATATCAATATACCTAATGTAGTACCTCTATATAAAATGAAAACAAAATGTACAACTGAACATATTGAAGATGAAAATGACTCTCTAAAATGTGTTATGCAATAAAAATGGTATATATTCATAAATTCATAAATACACAATGCCAAGATTGTGACTAACATTATGCAAGAAAAATGTAATAAATTCATAAATACATACCACAAAGATTGTTTTCCATCTCATGTGAATTCCTTCCAAATTGAACAAAAGTTTATTTTTAATAGACCATCTTCTCTTATATGTATATGTATATCTACTAGGTGTTTACACACACACACACACACACACACACACCATTTTAAAATAAGGATGTGATATAATATTTGTGGAGTGTTGCATCTTAATTTTGATCTAATTACAACTAAAGGTATCGTGTTAGTAAAAGCTTCTGTTGTGAGTTACTTCATTCCTATAATTTTTATTTATGTTGATCTACAAAATGGTGTGTTCATCATTTCTATGAATGAGCATTCATTACTAGAAGTTTTCAATGTTAAAAATTATATAGAGATTAAAGAATTTTTGGTCCATACCAATTCTATCAATGACATAATTTTATTTCTAGCTAATTGGCTGACCTCAAGTCCAATCGTACAAATGTAGAGGAAGCAAAAAACATTGTTCCCCATTTTAAGCTCTTTGATTGACGCTAATCCCTACTAGATGTCATTTTGCACAACAAATTTTTGCTTATGGTAGCATACCAATATACCTAATTAGGTATCTACATAGATAAAATGAAAACTACAATAATGTACAACCAAATACATTGAAGGTGAAAACAACCTTGTTGGTCCATGTATTACTTGTAGGAGTAAAGGGTATTGATATTCATAAATCCATAAGATAGTTACATGTGTGTGTGTGTGTGTCATTGTGACTAATGCCAGTCGCATTATGCAGGAAAAAATAATAAATTAATAAATACATACTACGAGGATTGTGACCATAAATGCGAATGGAAATTATCAACAAAATAGATTTGAAATAGACTATCTTCTCTTATATACTATTATGCAAAATCTATAGATTTTTTTTACAAATATGTAATTGATAAACTCTAGATAGATTGTACATCAGTAATGAAAGAAAGGACATTCATTAACATCTCTTATTAGTATTTATAGGGGATTCCTTTCCATCTAATTAAAAAAGATAACTATGTTATTGTGCTACTATTAAAACATTCTTTGGAATTATAACGATTTTAATGACCCTCTATATTATCCATCCAAACTAATGGAATGAACTCCTTGTTAAGTTATTGGCCACTAATAATAAAAACAAAAATGGAAATAAAAATATATTACAAGTCAATTGAAACTTGAAAGAGTTTGTGAGAATCATATCAAAAACTGTGCACCACGATGAAGTTGCACTCTAAAGGAAACATAATAGCTCTAGTGTAATCACAAGGAGGAATCGATCAATCAATGGAAGAACTTGCATAACAGAACAAAGCTTGCACATAGAGAAAGACAAGCGGAGTGTCTTGGCATACTCATAAATGTCAAATGAAGGGATACATATAGGGTGCTGAGTAACCCTAGTGCATGACACACAAGAAAACCCTAAACCTAACCCTAAACCTAACCCATGTGAGATGACCCTCCATATGTGAGTGGAGGACATATAGGATCCCACACACCAACACCCCCCTTCATCGAAGCTGGGGTAGTGGCTATGATGAGTCAGACAGAAAAGAAGACACTCCTAAACAACTAAGAAAGATGTGTCAATGGGGCCCGACAACTAAAGGCCTAATAAGGTTCCCATATACAAACAACATCTTCCTAGAAGAAGAAGAAGAAGAAGAAGGACTATATAGCCTGAAGAAGATGAGCAGCTGCATAAGACCTCACCCCAAGAAGAGACCGCAAGTGAAGAAACTTCACCTCAGTGAAGGGCTTGGTGAATATATCTGTAATCTGATCAGCTGTTTGAATGTAGATGATACCATCATGAATAAGCTCTCATATGAAGTGCATATGGATCTCAATGTGCTTCATCCACTGATGCTGAACTAGATTTCTACAAATTGAGATAGTGCTCATGTTATCACAATAGATAATGGTAGGCCACCGAAAGTGGATGCCAAACTCTGTCAGAATACCCTGTAGCCAAACAGCCTCTGTGGCAGCGTTAACTACTCCTCTGTATTCTACCTCTGTAGAAGATATCACAATTGCATTCTACTTCTTGCTAGACCAACTAATAGGACCCGAACCAAGAGAGAAACTGTAGCCAAAGGTAGATTTCTGATGATCTAAGTCACCGGCCCAATCAGAATCTGTGAACCCAATCAAGTCAATATCCACCCCTCCAAAATAGTGAATGCCATCAGTATAGGTGCCACGAACATAATGAAGGATCCACTTAGCTTTCTTTCCAATGTAGCTCATGTGGCTCCTGCATGAATCTAGACATGATCCCAATAGCATAAGATAAATCTGGTCGAGTGTGAGTCAAGTAAATCAAGCTCCCCACCAACTGTCGATAAAGGGTACCATCAACCAAGGGAGTAGAGAAATCAGAAACCAACTTAACCCCAGAAAGAAAAGGAGTAGGAGAAGACTTGCAATCGGACATCTGAAAATGAGCAAGCAAGTCAAGAGCATACTTAGGTTGTGAAATCAAAATTCCTGAGTCAGATTGTGAAATCTAGATCCCAAGAAAGTAATGAAGCAGACCTAAGTCAGTCATGGAAAACCTGTTGGCCAAGGCGATCTTCACAGAATCAATGATAGAGGAAGAGCTTCCTGTGATCAACAAGTCATCAACATAGAGAACAAGAATGAGTATGGAGTCATCTTGCCGTAGAATATAAACATTTGGATCAGAGTGACACCTAGTAAACCCTGATGTAAGTAAAAAGGAGTCCATCTTGGCATACCAAGCCCGAGGGGCTTGTTTAAGGCCATAAAGAGACTTCTTTAACTTACAAACGAGGGAGGGATCATGGACATAACCTAGAGGTTGTTCCATGTAGATCTCTTCCTCTAGGTCACCATGAAGGAAGGCACTCTTAACATCCATTTGATGGACTTTCCATCTGTTTGTTGTGGCAATGGCAAGGGTCAGTCGAATAGAAGTCATCTTCGCAACCAGAGCAAAGGTTTCAGTATAATCAACCCCAACTATCTGGGAGAAACCCTTAGCTACTAATCACGCTTTAAACTTTTTGACATCTCCATCTACTCCATACTTTGTTCGGAACACCCACTTACACCG
Organism: Taxus chinensis; assembly: GCA_019776745.2. Taxonomy (NCBI): domain Eukaryota; kingdom Viridiplantae; phylum Streptophyta; class Pinopsida; order Cupressales; family Taxaceae; genus Taxus; species Taxus chinensis. Next base: position 176,962,292 of record CM034157.1, on the reverse strand, counting down.
AATGATTTTTCTTCCTTTCGGAAGAGGGGTGAGATCCCAAGTATCATTCTTCATGAGAGAGGAATACTCCTCATCCATGGAAGAATCCCACTCAGGAATACCAGAAGCCTCCTGGAAAGACTGTGGATCAGAGGCAAAGGTGAAGAAAGAGTGGGGTCCAATGAAATCTGAGTGAGTACGTCTCATATCCAAAGTATCTCCAACTAAATCTCCAGCACTTTGCAAAGTTTTCCTAGCCCAAAGAGGACCAGGAGGATCAGGCTCTGAGTCAGAAGATTCATCACTCGAGTGAGAAGGGACATAGTCCTCATCATCACTACTGTCAGAATCAGAAGACTCAAAGGTCTGATGGTCAGGGAGGATCAGGAAGAGGAGCATGCTCAACAACATCATCATCTGATGAGTCAGAATCTGAATCAGCAAGCTGAAGAACCTCAATAGGTAGAGAAGTAGAAGTCAAAGAAGACTCATCAAACTTAACACTTCTCTCAATATAAAGCTCATGAGAAGTAGGATTCAACAATCGATATCCCTTCACGCCATCAGGATACCCTACAAAGATACAAGGTTTGGATTGTGGTTCCAATGCCTTGCATTTCTTCTTGGGAATCCGAGCCATAGCCTTGGATCCAAAGACTCAAAAGTGCTCAACATCAGGCTTGCATCCAAACCAGGATTCAAAGGGTGTCATCCCTCTTACTGCCTTGTGTGGAACATGGTTCTGAATGTAATTAGCACAATTCACTGCTTCAGCCCAATACTGTGGAGGAAGAGACTTTGAGTGAATCATACAAGTGGCCATCTCCTTAAGAGTATGGTTCTTTCTTTCTGCTACTCCATTCTGTGAAGGGCTATAAGCAACTGTATGCTGCAAGGAGATCCCTTCAGAAGTACAGAAATCCATGAACCTATTGTTTACATATTCACCTCCATTGTCAGTTTGAAGAACCTTAATAGACCATTCCACCTGTTTCTCAGCAAGAGCCTTAAAGTCCTGAAAATGTTCAAAGACTTCAGACTTAAGCTTAAGAAAATATACCCAAGTATATCGTGAATAGTCATCAATGAAGGTCAGCACATAAAGAGCTCTAGTAAATGAAGGAGACAGGAAATGGACCAGAAATATCGTTGTGAACAAGATCCAAAGGACGAGTAGCTCTCCAGGATTTTCCTTTGTCAAAGTTCTTTTCAGGATGCTTTCCAAGGGTACAACCCTCACAAAGACCCTTAGAAAACTTGACGCGGGGTAACCCATTGACCATTTCATTTTGGCTCAATTGTTCAAGGTAGCGATAATTTAGATGTCTGAAACACTCATGCCATAGCTTACTAACCTCATTTGCATGAGTGAGCAAGGCAGTGGGCGTAGAATCAGAAGTAAAGTGGGAAAAGGTATACAACTGTGAACGGTGATCCACCTTTCCCTCAGCCACTGTAGTGTCATCATTAAGCTCACGAATAATCACCGAGTTAGGACCAAATTCCACTCGCATTCCTTCACCAAGGTGAGTAATTTGGTAAACCGATAGGAGATTGGTAGAGAGATCAGGAACACTCAACACTTGGTTGAATGTTCCCCCATCCATCTCTACCGATCCACTACCAGAAACTGACACTGTCGTGTCATTACCCATCATGATTTGGGACATACCACAAGGCTCGATGTTGGAGAACTCAACATGTGAAGAAGCCATGTGGTGCGAGGCACCAGAATCTATAATCCACGTCGATGAAGGAGAAACTTTGGCTACAAGGGCCTTTCCTTTCTTCTTATCAGATTTAGAACCTTTTGCAGTAGAAGACTCGGCCTTCGGAGCATTTTGTTTGATAGACTCAGGAACACCTATTTGATTTTTCTCAAGTAAATGAGTAAGGTGATCAATTTGTTTTCTCATACACATATGCTCTTTATGACCAGGCTTCTTGCAATAGAAACACAAATACTTGTCTTTCTGTGCTCTAGGCTCAGAAGTCGAAGTGTTCGTGTTAAATTTAGTTTTGGTCTTGGTTTCCTTCTTAGGTTGATCCTTTTTTTCTTTCTTCTTTTCAGTCTTCTTTTCCTTACTAGTACTTGCTACAAGGGCATGTGACTTGGACTTGAGAGACCCCATTTGAATGAGTTTGTCCTGTTCTCGAATGAGTTGGGATGAAAAATAGTCAAAGGAGGGCATATTCCAATCCTTGCCCAAGGCAACTTTTGTAGCGTAAAAAGTTGACACAAAGATAGAATATTCAAGACCTAACTTAGAGAGAATCGACAAGATCAGTTGAGAATCTTTCTTCTCTACTTGACATTCCTTTAACAACAATCTAGTGTGGACAAACTTAGAGAAGAATGCTTGTAGGTTTTCAAAATCACTAGGATTTAACCCTAGTAGTTCATTTTCCAACTCATGCGCTCTCATGTCATCTTGTTGTCCAAACATTCCATCTAACATTTTCCACGCAGAATTAGGTGTTTCAGATGACTCAATGTGGAAGAGCAAGTCAGGAGAAACAAACATGCAAAGAAGACCTAAAGCTTCATCACTACGGTTTAACCACTTAGATTTTTCAGGGTCATCATCTGGTTCAGTCTCAGTTCCCATGGTGATGCGGAATAACCCTTTACCCCTTAGTTTCATAATCATTTTTGATCTCCATTCGAATAAGTTGAACGGCGTAACAAAAGGAATTGAAAGTGCATCCATAGTGAAGAGAGAGAAAGAATGCAGAAAAGAAACACAAGAATCACAACCACCCAGGACAATATAATAACCCCCTACTTTCGGCACTTTATAGTTTAGTGTGTTGAATACAATCAGGTCCGAGCGTGCATCTTGAAACACTTGGTAACTCACCTTGCAATCAACGTAATAACGTGCAAGAGAGGAGACCACAATCGTGTTTCGTGGAGCACAGCAAAGTGACACCGTACACAAGCACAATTGCAAAAAACTAGGAAGGAGGTGAAATCAAATCCTGGTTGTGAGAAAAAGTGTCTCACGTCGCAAAGGATACCCCCTTGCTGCAAACTATGGCGGATGCACTCACTAGTCGCAAGCAATAATAAGGGTAAAATACAATGTTTTAAACAAACTCAAGATGAGTCTGAGATATCTTCAGAATGCTAGAAAAGCATGTGGAAGACAAATAGGAGCTCAGAGTGTTACTGCACACTTGAGCGCATGATTAGTAAAAAAATTGACAATAACACTTAAAAAAATTCTCTTTTGGAAACGCCTAATTTAGCTAATTTTAAAGCTATTGGAGATAAAAAAATGATAATTAACATTAATTTAAAGGACGATTTTAAATATTTACTAATCGTAAATGAAAAATTAGATTCATAATTAATAAAATAGATTTAATATAATTAAATCTAATTAATTACGAAAAAGAAACACTAATTAAGATCTAATATAATTAAATCCTAATTAAATATTTTAAATACTTTCCTTTTTAAAGAAAGTCAAATTTTTCCACTTACAATTTAAAATTTTCGGATAAGATCTAATAAGATATATTAAAAGAAACTTTCTAAGATCTATTAAGATCTATTAAATTTAAAAGAAACTAATTTCTATAGATATATATTAATAGAAATAGATTTTTAAAAAAAACTTACCAAAACTTATGGAAAAATCACCCACCAAAATGAAATGAAATTGAAACTTACCAGAAAAACAGGTTAGTTGGAAATGCCAAGTGCTTTGTGGAGACGTTCAGGAGGTTTGGAGTGGGAGAATGTTGGAATTAGGCGAGAGTTTGAGGGAGAGATCGTCAGCTGGGGAGAAGCCATGCAGAAGGGAATCATCAGAGCAACGTGGAGGAGCTCATGGCCATGCAAATGTTAGAGAACTCACTGCCAAACAAACATCCCAAGAGAAACAAAAGTAGGAATAAGCTCCAATCATGGGATGAAGGAAACTCACGACCGATGTAGGTAAGCTTCCACGGGCAGTGGACAGGAACCCATAGAACGAGAAGGCTCAAGACAGGCCAACCAAGGGTAGACCACTAGGGAAAGGAAGGGGTGAGTAGAGGAGGGCCGAGCCTTAACAAGCAAAATACCAGACCAAAAAAGGCTCCACACAGAAAACCAAATCTGCAGTGGTAGAACTGTAGGAACCGGTGCACCATACCTCAAAACAGCATGCAGGAGCAAAATCACCCAGAAAGAGCAAAAAAAAATAAGCTCATGGCCAAGAGCCATAAAACATGAGAAGGGCATAGTAGAATCTATTTGAGAATGAGCTTGGTAGAGAAGAGAGCTCACGAGTTTAAAAAGCATGCAAAAATACCAAACACTTCAACCACTAATTTTGACCTAGAATCTCTGTAAAAAAACACCATGCAAAACCAAAAATAAGAGATCTAACAAAATTTCCAGTTTAATAAAAAAATTTTAAAAAACAAGAATAAAGAACCTCCTTTTTTTGGCTGATCTGCTAAATTTAGTTGTAGCTAGTTAAATGTAGCTACAAAACCCCTGAAAACTCGAGGAGATCTACACATGCACGAAGAACAGAGCAAAACTGAAAATTTTTCAAGAACAACTTGTTAAATAATGTTAGCAATAAATTTTTAGAATCTAATGATCGAAAAACTTGCACGAGGAGTAAAAAAAATGAAACCAAGAGTAATCACAACTCAAATGACGAATGCACATTTACCCGATCTCAGCTCTGATACCATGAAAGAGTTTGTGAGAATCGTATCAAAAACTGTGCACCATGATGAAGTTGCACTCTAAAGGAAACGTAATAGCTCCAGCGTAATCACAAGGAGGAATCGATCAATCAATGGAAGAACTTGCATAACAAAACAAAGCTTGCACATAGAGAAAAGACAGTCGGAGTGTCTTGGCATACTCATAAATGTCAAATGAAGGGATACATATAGGGTGTTGAGTAACCCTAGTGCATGACACACAAGAAAACCCTAAACCTAACCCATGTGAGATGACCCTCCATATGTGAGTGGAGGACACATAGGATCCCACACACCAACGAGTTGTGGTGCTACGAGCTAGTGGTGCATTCAAGTGTTTTTTTTTTTTCAGAGGAAAATGAATTGAAATGGCACCTTCCTATCGCTAAATGTTATGTTATCTCATTTTGTACACATTTTTGTTGTCGAGCAGTTTGTGTTCCTAGTACATTATATGCCCATTATTTGCAAACATATCTATCAAATAATTTTGAATGCAACCATTTGAAAATGTCCCAAAACTGTTTTGACAATATTAAAGAGTTTGTTTTCTGTATTATCAATGATTCTTAATTAATATTCCAATAGGGTTTTCAACAAACCCGTTTTATTATTTTTGATCGGCTATCTTCTCATTTCAATGAGAACTTTTTTTAAAACCTATTTGTGTCTTCAATATAATTTTGACAATCCAAAATGGATTACGCTAAACATTACAAAAGCTCATGATAGGGTCAACTAAAATTGAACCTGCAACCTAGTGCCTACAAGTATCGCCACCTACAACTGTGCCACACATGTTTTCAAAGAATTATTTTTATATTCGTTAGAGGAGAATGGTGCCATCAATGCGAAATTAGTATTTCTATTTTATTATATAGAACAATATGGTAAACATTATCTCCAATGCTAAAAATGCTGAGCATGTTCCCTAACGAGAGCATGTCTTCCATACTGTATTGAAAAGAAAAGGGTTTCTTGGCTATTAGGTATCCAATCTATTAGTTAATCTTCAGTACCATGCTATCATCCCATGCGATGAAACAATCAACCCAGGTGAATAGAAAACTAGCCGACTGCAATATACATAGTATTCAGCCAAATTAGAGATCCATTGCTATGATATTCAACAAGATTTAACAACGATGCGAGATTTAAAAAAGTCAATCACGCTTTCAAGAAACTTCCGTGTGAATGATTTAGATAGCCTCGTGAATAATTGAAATACCATGTGTTACTCTTGCAGATAAGACTAAGAGAAGATAAGACAGCTCAACAGGTTGACACACATCAAATACTTTTAGCAATCGCATGTGCACAATGCAATGTGAATGCCGAACGGTATATGTTATTTGATTTTAGAGGGATAGTTATTAGTTTTGTAGTTGATGTTGATAAGGGGCGTGATTGATTTTGTAAGTGTAGGAATATAGATGAAGCATTACATTTAAAGGTTCTATCTCTACATTTGAAATTTGTTACAAATTCGTACATATACATTTGTAAATCTTATATCATGAGTGGTAGCGTTTTGCAGACTATTTTATTTGAACTAAACATGAATACATGAAAACTTCCGTACATTTGCAGATTTTATATCATGAGTGGTAGTCTTTTGTGGCCAAGTATTTTGGCACTAAACATGAATACATTTATACATTTGATACTGCTTTGGATACAAGAAGTTTGAGTAAGGTAGTAGTGGAGGTGCTATCAAAGTAGAGGCTAGTATTTACGATGGGTTGATTTTGTTGAGTGATATTAGTCTCGAATGCTTTGGTTAATGATGAATTGACTTGGGAAGTCTATATGGAGTAGCCATGTGGATATGCAAAAGAGAGCAGAAAGCATCTAATGTGCTGCCTCAAAGAGGTGTTGTATAGATTGAAGTGTGCTCCCATAACCTGGTATGCTATGATTGATGACTATTTCTTGTAGAATGGGTTTCAAAAGTCTTCAAAAAATTCAAATCTGTTCTTTTTTAAAATTTATGTTAAAAAATAATGATAAACAATAGGCCTCGTCGAGGCCAAATGCGAGACTCGCGAGTCTTGACACGAGACTCGCTGAGTCTGCCAAATTTTCCCCAAGCATTTGCACAATGTTTCATAAAGTTTGTGGATGCGAAATTGAGGGCATGTATTTCTGGATGCCTAGAGAATTTCTTCCTTGAGTTTTAATTCAAGGAAGAACAGAGCAACAACAACCACTTTTTCAGCTCACAACCCAAGGAAATACATTCATAAAAACTTGATCAAATTTAAAGCCAGATGCAATACACCACAATGGTTGTTCACAGATTGAATACTGCTCCTGAAAATGAAGCATCCTTGCAATCAGAATCTTGTAGATCATGGTGGCTCTCAGGAAGCAGTGGGGACTTGTTGTCACTCTTTTCAGATGCTGCAAGAGTGTCTGAAGTCATCAATTATGTTGTGATGGATGTCCGCACCCTGTTCTAAAGCTCCCATTTTGGCACAGGCTGGGAGGATGCTGACAAAGGTTGTGGAGTATGGAGTTATAGTTGACAATTGCATTTACTTAAAATCTTCAACAACCTTTTCAAAAATCCCATTTTGTACATATCCTGCAATCATCGCATTCCATGAGACCACATCTCTTTGACACATTTTGTCGAACACTTCATGTGCATCGTGTATGCTTCCACATTTTGCATACATATCTATCAGGGCATTTGCAACTATAATATTTGACAGAAAACCACTTTTCATTATGCTTTGATGGACGTCCATAGCTTGTTCTACAACTCCTATTTTAGCAGGGAGGATGCTGAGAAATACATTCATAAAAACTTGATCAAATTTAAAGAGGAATGCTGACAGATTGAATACTGTCCTGAAAATGGAGCTCAGAATGGCTTGAAACAGTGGGGACTTGTTGTCACTCTTTTCAGATGTTGCAAGAGTGAAATCTAAAGTCATCAATTTAAATGTTGTGATGGAAACCCTCTTCTAAAGCTTGATATCCATTTTGTGCATATCTGAAAATCATTGTGGAGTATGGATGTTAAATCACAAAATCTCAACAACCTTTTCAAAAAGATTTTGTACATATCCTTCATGTCAAACACATCTCTTTGTTGAACGTGCATCTTCCACATGCATACATATCTATCAGGGAATTTGCAACTGACAGAAAACCACTTTTCATTATGCTGGATCCATACATTTTCAACAAACCCATTGTTGTGCATATCTACAATCATTGCAGTACATGAAATCACATCTCTTTGAGACATTTTGTCAAATAGTTAGCGTGCCTTGTTAATGTTTCCACATTTTGCATACATATCTACCAGGGCACTTGCAACTAAAACATCTAACAAGAAACCCCTTTCAATTATTTTTTGATGGATGTCCATGCCATGTTCTACAGAACCCATTTTGGCACACACTGGGAGGCTGCTGGAAAAGGTAGTGGAATTTGGCTTGATTCCTGCCAATTGCATTTGTTTAAAAGTTTTGAATGCCTTTTCAACAAACCCATTGTGTGCATAACTTACAGTCATTGCGGTCCATGTGACTACATTTCTTTTAGGCATTTTTTCAAACAGTTCATGTGCCTATATACTTCCACATTTTGCATACATATCTACCAGGGCACTCACAACTGCAACATCTGACAAAAATCCCTTCTCCACTATACTTTTGTGGATATCTATACCCTGTTTCAAATCATCTATTTTGGCACAGGCTGGGAGTATGCCAGAAAAGGTGAACTGATCAGGTTCAAACCTTGTTGGTTGCATTTGGTGAAACAATGTCAATGCTTGGTGAGGATGCCCGTGTCTTGTGTAAAATGCAATTATGATATTCCATGAGATGAGGTCTCGTTCAGTCATTTGGTCAAACACTTGGCGAACACCTGCTAAACTTCCACACTTTTCATACATGAGTATAACGGTATTTTGTAATAGTTTATTTGTGGCAAACTTAAATTCCCTCTGATTGCTATACGAGTGAATTTGCTTACCATCTGAAAGGGTTTTCTTGGAAATGCAGGTAAACAGAATGTGTAACGCCTCTTTCAACAGATCACCTCTACATAGTATTGTTAGACTGAGATTGAGATCCGAAGCGGATGGCATTGGAAATGTGCATTGTTTGTCAGTCTACTTCTACCACAATGACACTGTCATCATTTTCATACTCAAAATTAGTTTTATTGGTGTTTATTAATTATTTGTGTGAATTACAAAGAGCCAAAGAAGTGGATGTTGACAAAGAGATGCAAGAGATGCAGCGAATGAGCCCTGTTGTAGAAAAAAGAGATCTACTCGGGGTGTGATACAATTTGATCAAATAGTAAATCAGAATCCAGTTGATGAAGAAATGGCAGGAACAAAGCCTTGTTATGCTACAAGAGTGTCTGAAGTCATCATTGAAATCCTCCAGCAACACTTGATAACAAATGTTTCTTTAGATCCTTGAATTCCAGGGAGCAGACACACTCACCAGTGTCTGCAAATCCTTAATCTTTTTATAGCACACACCCACTATGACTCTCCTGAGCCTGTAAAATTGCCCGTCCCATGAAAAATTCAATCCCTTTGACTATGGGCAGCAGTAATGTGCAGTACATGAAATCATCTTCTCTTTGAGACCTTTCAGAACCCATTTTTTGCATAACTTACAGTTCATTGCGGTCCATGTGATACATTCTCTTTCAGGCATTTTGTCAAATATACATATCTACCAGGCAATACATCATAACTACAACATCTGACAAAAATATCTTCTCCACTTGTACTTTTGTGGATATCTATACCCTATTTCAAATCAACTATTTTGGCATAGACTGGGAGTATGCCATTGAAAAAGGTGAACTGATCAGGTTCAAACCTTGTTGGTTGCATTTGGTGAAACAAAATGTCAATGCTTGGTGAGGAGCGTCCCATGTCTTGTGTAAAATGTAATTATGATATTCCATGAGATACCAGTTCTCATTCAGTCATTTGGTCAAACACTTGGCGAACACCTGCCAAACTTCCACACTTTTCATACATGAGTATAACGGTATTTTGTAATAGTTTATTTGTGGCAAAATTAAATTCCCTCTGATTGCTATACGAGTGAATTTTCTTACCATCTGAAAGGGTTTTCTTGGAAATGCAGGTAAACCAAAATGTGTAACACCTCTTTCAACAGATCACCTCTACATAGTATTGTTATACTGAGATTGAGATCTGAAGCGGATGGCATTGGAAATGTGCATTGTTTGTCAGTCTACTTCTACCACAATGACACTGTCAATAGACAATCTTGTTAGAAGTCCAACGAGCACAATTAGTGAAATCCCTGGAACAAGTCCCAAAATCTTCATGGTAGCAGGCAATCCCATAATTCCTGCTCCAACAATGGTTGTTGACAGATTGAATACTGCTCCTGAAAATGAAGCATCCTTGCAATCAGAATCTTGTAGATCATGGTGGCTCTCAGGAAGCAGTGGGGACTTGCTTTCACTCTTTTCAGATGCTGCACGAGTGTCTGAAGTCATCATTGAAATCCTCTAGCAGCACTTGATAACAAATGTTTCTTCAGATCCTTGAAAGCCTGGGAGCAGACACACTCACCAGTGTGTCTGCAAATCCTTAAGCTTTTTATAGCACACACCCACTATGACTCTAATGTCAAACCCATCTTCCCATGAAAAATCTATTTCCAACAGGAAAAGCAATGTGGAAACAACCCCACATTAAAGAAGTTCCACTGCATTAATACGCTCTTCATTTGATGCATTACCATAATGGGTGCTTTGGTTACCACCCAAGATTTCGTTACTTCCTTCTAAACCTCATAATGCGACATAAAAGCCAGTCCACAGAAGCAGTTTTTATGAATCAAAACGTCGAATCTCGAATCCCTCCAACAATTAGAGAGCTGCGAAGATAACTACTGGAATGCCCTAAAGAAAACCTCCTAGACAACTTAATGCACTTTGGATTGAGCCTTCAAGGAACATATTCATTCTGCACAAAAGGTAGAAGCGAGCTTTTAGATATGGTGGAACAATTGGGGACACCAATACCATTCCCAATTTCTAGAAGGTGAGATTAGGATGCTTGTGTCTTGTGTAAAATGCAATTATGATATTCTATGAGATGAGGTCTTGTTCAGTAATTTGGTCAAACACTTGACAAACAGCTGCTAAACTTCCACACTTTTCATACATGAGTATAACGATATTTTGTAATAGTTTATTTGTGGCAAACTTAAATTCCCTCTGATTGCTATACGAGTGAATTTACTTACCATCTGAAAGGGTTTTCTTGGAAATGTAGGTAAACAGAATGTGTAATGCCTCTTTCAACAGATCACCTCTACATAGTATTGTTAGACTGAGATTGAGATCCGAAGCGGATGGTATTGGAAATGTGCATTATTTTTCAGTCTACTTCTACCACAATGACACTGTCATCATTTTCATACTCAAAATTAGTTTTATTGGTGTTTATTAATTATTTGTGTGAATTGCAAAAAGCCAAAGAAGTGGATGTTGACAAAGAGATAGAAAAAAGAGATCTACTCGGGGTGTGATACAATTTGATCAAATAGTAAATTAGAATCCAATTGATGAAGAAATGGCAGGAACAAAGCCTTGTTATTCTACAAGAGTGTCTGAAGTCATCATTGAAATCCTCCAGCAACAATTGATAACAAATGTTTCTTTAGATCCTTGAATTCCAGGGAGCAGACACACTCACCAGTGTCTGCAAATCCTTAATATTTTTATAGCACACACCCACTATGACTCTCCCAAGCCCGTAAAATCCCATCCCATGAAACATTCAATCCCTTTGACTATGGGTAGCAGTAATGTCAAACCCATCTTCCCATGAAAAATCCTTCACACTGGAAAACTTGATCCAGTAATTATAGAAATGAAAGACTTCACTCTACAGAGTTCTGAGGCTCCCAACAATGGCACCGAGACAAAATTATCGAGCCCTTTTGCACCGGTGAATGCCATCTCCATGTCAAATATTTTCTTAAATAAGTCCATGTACACCTTAAAAAATCCATCACCGCAAATGAAGATGATATTAAAAAATATATATTTTATAAAACACCACTTTTTATTTTAATATATTATATATATTTGGTAAAGCACTTTATATATTTATACAAATATTTCTCAACAAAAAGTAAAAATGAACTCGAGTTTAAAAAGCAAACACTAAATATAGAGCCGAAGACGGTTACATTATAAGACAATGCAATCTTTTCTAATTTTACCTACAGTGATAGGGATTTATGGTTTTCACTTTCCACTTTGAACATTTAAGACATAAGTCCCCAAATCATAGTTGATCTCCAAATCGGAATCTTATGCAAATCGATAATCTCCATTTCTGTCGAGAATTCGGCCGTCACTGTGCCAGAGTCATTTTCAAACAACCTCTTCACAACTATTTCTCTCCCATATCTCAGTGTTGCCTGAGAATTATCAAATATTTCATCTTGTAGTCAAATAAAGCGAGGGCTACAGTGACATTAACTGAGCAGAGAATTGACAGGTACCTTGTAAACCTCGCCGAAGCCCCCTTGACCAATCTTGTTTCTAGAATCAAAATTTGTAGTTGCCTCTCTAATTCCCCACTTGCAGAGGGTTTTGTTAGAAAATAATTTATTAAAATAAATGTCAAACTAATGAAATAATCGATCTAAAAATCACCTGGCCAAGCTCTCTTGTGCCATTTATTTGGAAAATTGCGCTTCCACTTCTGAATTCTGGACTACACAAAGAAAGCAGCTGCCATTATTAAAATTAAGCTTCCGCTTCTGAAGTCTTGGGTGTTAGCAAATGGGAGGGCAAGGGCAACCACAACAGTATATTCAGTAGCCATATTGGAGTATTTGACTGCGAAAGTTTTGGAATTGGCAGGAAATGCAAGTAAAGATCTCAAGGTGAAACGTAGTACAAATCATAAAAAACAGGTAAAATCCCGTCAAATTTAATCATTTTGAAAAAACATCTAAACAACTACAAGACGTCAAATTTAGCATCATTGCAGAAACGTCCGGAGGTCCTCTACCATAGGTGGAATGCCTTCGGCATAATTAAGGGATCTTTCTGTTCATGTATGGATGAAAGTCCACTGTCTACATTTGTGATTTGAGAAGCCAATTCAAATTTAGGTTTCATAAAAACAATCGAACATTGTTATTTTCATAACTTTTTCCATTGGTAGCCTATGTTGAGATTGGATTTTTTGAAACTAGTTTGGCTCCCGTGAATCTTTTTCAAACTTGTGCATTGTTCATAAAAACATATTGGGGTCTTGGTTGTCTTATGATGGAAATGTTGTTAAGAGAATCGGGAAAGTATATCGGCCTAAATATCTCCTTCACACAAGAGCACTAAATACAAATTTATATTTTCTCTTAACGGAGAGGATTACATGGATGATGAGGATGAGCTTGATTACATGGTGGAGAAGTTAACATGAGGGATTCATATATTTGCAAGCAAATTTCTGTACATAGGTGGGAGTGAAAGAGACTCTATAGAGATTTTGAGGGAAGGGAGAATCTATATTTCAGGGGTAATGGCTTTAGGCTTGTTGTATGATGGAACAAAATAGCTTCCTTGTTGTGTTTTCAAATATAGTGATCAAATCAAAGTTCGTACACATGAAGTAGCTATCGAAGATACTTAAGGAGCACTATTGTCATATTTTTAGAGGATAGAGACCCTAATATTAGGATATCTATAGGTTTCCAATGTTTATACCTATGATAAAGATAGGTATCCTACAAGGATTTATAAACATGGTGTGTTAAGAGATGGGTAAATCTAGGGGGTGTGATATAATAAGATAAAGCAATAGATACAATAGAACATACATCTACCCTAATCTATAACAATCAATGTTCAATCAATTTAACATAATAATAAACATAATATAAAGGAAAAAGAGGGTTTGTAATTGCTATGAGGTAGATATATTTTATTCTTTGAAGATAACTTAGAGTTCAAGTTTTGACTTGAAGAGAGGGTGACACGGTGAGGTACCAAAAAAACATAGTTTGGTTAAAGGAGTGGGCTCGTGAGATCCCCTCAAAGAAGTGTCAAACATGTTGATATTAAGTAGATTTAGGATAAATGGGTCAAAAGTGGCAGATAAGTGGTCACTTTCATATTATGAGAAATAGTTATATGTGATTCTAGAGAGACTTTTAAAAGAATCTAGTCAAATAATTTTATTATATTGTAAGAAGATGAATTTGTATATATTGAATCTAGTTTCTAAATATGTAATTTTTTTACTACCTAGATGAGATATGTATCTCAAATATCTACATTTCTAATATTGAAATAGTATGTTTTGTGAAAACATAACAAAAGTGCATGTGTATCAAGACACTATTTTGAAGCAAAAAAATGTATTTTTAAATTATATTTCATTCAATAATTTACAAAATGTTGGACATTATTGATAAAAAAAAAATTCATATTTTTTCAATTAATATAATAATTTAAAATAATTTTACAACTCCAGAAACTAGGAAAAAAAAGAGAAGTGTGCAGACAAAATTTTTGAGATTAAATTTGTAGAATTTATTTTATTTTTGAATCATGAGCAATGATTTGTAGATTTTTGGGATATTAATTTTGTAATATCTTAGTTATTTGTCAAATACGTAATGAACTATTATTAATGATACATGAATGACTCATAATGAGTTACATAATGCAAAAGTTAAGTAATAATTAAAAATAGTAATATAATTTGTAAGAAAGAAAAACCAAACATTATATTTTATCCACGAAAAACCCATACAATGAATTTTAAAATACATAAAATTGACAAATGTTTCATTCTTATGAAGGAAAATAAATATTCAAAACTATCCAAAATCCATGATGACTAGTCTAATACAGGGCTTAAGCTCATGTTTGAATCCCAAAGTAAAATCCCAAGGATATTTTAAAGGGCATAAAGTAAAAATAAAATAAAACAATGCAAAGGGAACACATCCTTTGAAAGTGGTCCATGCCCTTTATAAAAATTTAGAAACTAATGTAAAATATTACTACAAAGAGCACTGTATCAACCCCAATTTTATTCAATAAGGGCTTAGAGTTGATAATATCAGCACTATCTTATACAACACATTCATATTTACATCTTAGGTGAAATAGGAATGATTTACAACATAACAATCACAATAACATTGAGCTACATGCAATTAGAAGTACATTTACGGCAGAAAGAGGTCCTTAGTTGGTTCAGAAGAATGTCAAGATGTGTTGATGAGTGATCTATAACAAGTCCAAAATATAGAAATGATGAAAATCAACATTTATGGTCCCAAGTCTCCCTAGGAAGGACCGTAACAAACTTTCAGGACTAGATATCGTAAACGTATCGATTTATATTTTTTAACCCCTGTAGGAAGTATAAATTTTGCAACTTTGAGTGTTATTTTGTGTCATTATTTTTTGCTCTTTCATATCTTTAGTTTCACATAAAACACTATATTTCACACTTGTACCTACAAACAAACCTTAGATATGGTGCAACACACTCAAGTAATCTTTATATCTTAAAATGCAATACTCAAATCCTCTATTCAAATTGACCTTTGTTCACCCCACTTATGAATCACAATGTTGCACTACATTTTAGTGTCAATGTGGTTGCTCTAGTACTATTCGTAAAGGTACATGTAATTATCCCTTGACTTAGGTTTTCCCTTATGCGTCAACACTGATAGTGGGATATACTACTTTATCTCAATAGAAACCATTGTGTGTGGATGAAAAATTCATGTGTACTCCCTCTGATGTGGTAGATATATATGTTCCTTATAGGTTCTAATCACATGCATTTGACACACACACGAGTTCATCATATTTAGTTTTTAACTTTAGTAATCGAAAAGGACAACCAAAAAAAATAAAGGACATATAAAATAGTAATGAAGAGACCGATCAGATAAAAATCATTTAAAGATAAAAGGGTCTCATACCATACATATAGTGGAAAGAACATGGGTATAGACCTACACCAATTTTATGGTTTTGGACTACAACAACGAGCAAATGAATTGTGAAATGTCCTAGCCAGATATCTCTATGACTTGACGAAAAATCATGGAAAATAAGTAAAACAATAAGATAAGGAGATTCAAATCAAGAAACAAAAGATAAAAGAAGAGAATGTTATGCTATTAGGATCTAGTTTTAAGGTTCTGAACTTATGTATATAAATATCTTTAATAAAAGCATGATGCAATACTAGTTTTGTAAAAAATTTAGTGTCTATATTTTCCCCCCTTTATTGTAGTGAATTAAATTAACTAGCGTAATGGAAGAAGTTCATATATGAGAGAGTGCTAAAGTAAGAATAAATGTAAGCACTGCAAGAGAAATTAGTTGTTCATGTTTGATCAGGGGATCATTTTTAAAAGTTCCCTAAACACCCCTAAATGGTGTCAATGCAGAAGATCATCTCGAGAGCTTTCCAATGACTATGAGAACGCGAAAAATGGACATCAGGAGCTCTAGATATGTTCGGTCAAAGTTCAGACAATGGGAAAGTCAAACTATGGTCAACTGGTCAATATTGGACCGAATCGCACTGTGACACGTGGCTTGCCAACACTCGTTGAATTTGCTCAATTTTCCTATCGGGAGATGACAAGTGGGCTATATGCTATTTACCGAGTTAATTATTTCTAGGCCACATTGTATGGGTCAAAATTATATTGGTAAGGCCACTTTCCAAATGCCACATGTATATATTAATGTTTAAAACATTAGTATTAAACCATGTTGTTGCTAAGCAGGTGGGTGGTGAAGCGGTTGTTTGGGAAGCATTAAGTGGACTTGCCACGTGGAAGAGGGAAATTGAAGCGGTTGTTGGGGGCGGTTATAAGCCCAACGTGGTCATTGACCACTATACATGCGGGGGAAAGGCTATTTACAAACCTTAGGCATTATCTCCCACCGCCTAACATGTGGAACCTTAGCCAAATGCACCCTTTTTGGGATTTTTTCCCTCTTATCATTCAAGCCGCTCCTTATGGGATTTTAATCCTTTTTTAAAATGCATCCGCCTAATTTAAGATTTAATCCCAATTTCTATGCACAGCTAAGGTTTAATATTAGCCTATGGACGATATGCAATGCATATGTTTTGGGCCCTAAAAATGTATAAATAGGGAACCCATTTGTATTGTAATACACACACCAACGCAATGAAGAAGCTCATTGCTAGAGCGCGGAATTGGTGAACACACACACCGCCTGAGCTTATTATTTAAGCTTATTTGTGGGATGTGTCAATAGGTATTGTCTATTGGCCTATTATTTTAGGCAATATTAGATGAAATATTTGTGATTGGGAGTAAATTGTAAACTACCCAATAGGCCCATTGATCCACACCAATTACTTGCAAATCCTGGATTGTCGACCGGAGTGCTAGCTTTGCATTGTTTGCATGGGGAAGGCTGATCATAGCCGAAGGAGATTGTACGCCAGGAAGGTGGAAGTCGGGTGCTATTTTTCACCCTTTTCGTCTGAAGAACTGGTGTACTGATAGGCAAGTAAAATTCCATTAGGTTTTCTTGTGAAAGTACTATTGTAACTTACAAGTTTTGACTAGTGGAACGGTTCGACCACGAACCTGGAGACGTAGGTAATTGCCGAACTTCGTAATCAATCTGTGAGCAATTTTCATTATTGTCTTGCATTATTTTTAATTGATTACTTAAAAGGAGTAAATTATCGGCAATAATTAAAGCCTATAAGGGTCCGAGATCAGGTAGTAATAATCTGATTATTTTTGGATCAATGTTGAACAATGTGAGTCACATTCTCACCAATTCCAAGATAAGGGAGAACCATATTGTAAGTGTCAAAAGGTTATCGTAGTTGAAAAGTAATTGTTTGGAGTCTTGCACATTAGTACCTGACATATTTGTAGAGTTGGGGGTGATCATATGCCGAACTTAGTATGGTGGGAATCGGTTTTTTTGAAACCAAGGGAGGGTAACAAGAGAAACCAGGATTGGGAAGACAATATAGCGGATAAAAATTAGATTTCCAGTGAAACTAGGGAAGAGGATGAATCAGTGTATAAAATGGAGGAATCTACAAAAAAGCCATAAGTTTTTTCCCCTAATTTGGAGGAGAAATTTAGTGAAAAAGTTTATTCGTTTGAAGAAGAGAGATGGAAGATTTATGAGGGGTGAAATAGGTCCTTGAATATTCAAAGTAAAGCTCAAAATACTAAATCCTAAGGTCTTAATCCAATGGTGGTGGATTCCCTGTCGAGTAATTTGGAGGATTTATTGGAGATTAAAAGGGAGGATAAAATTAAGATACGAAAGGATAAATCCCAAATCAATCATGATTCCCTAAAATTCCTAGCCTTTTGGGAAGGTGAGAGATATAGAGATTACATCAAGGATAATTTTGGGAGTGCGGTTATTCCTGATGATGGGTGGCACACAATGAAATCCAGAAGAATTAGGTAAAACAACTGATTGTTTGTTGACCATTTGCTTCCTTTAGGGGAGTTTGTTCCTCTTCCTAGTTGTCTGTTTTTGGACCTGTTCTGTCCCGAGTTAAGTCTGTTAAACTCCTTTTTCAGTCATGTTTCTCCTATTTGTTGGGTGTTTTTCACGATGTATCTTTCTTTTTTTGGCTTTTGGGAGCCTGATCCATATTTTTCCCTATCTAATAAAAAAAATTGGTCATTGATTACAAATATATTTCCCAAAATGGTACCACAATGCTCCAGATGGATATATGTCTCAAATAATTACAAAAACCCTATAATATGATAGGTAAATGACATCTCATTACCCACACAATTTAATTCTACATGTGTAACATTAGTAACTATTGCGATGATGATTTTGTAAATTTAAGTATCTAATTTGACCCCGACATTTATAATAAATACAATAGTATCTCATGTTTCATGACTATGTTTATTCAATGTCTAGTGCATTTTCATAATCAGGAGTACCATTGGAAAATAGAATTAGAGTAAATTATATGGAAATGAGAGAGAGTGGCCTTCCATATGTAACTTTTCTTGGTGCCATTATATGATGAGATGGTTGACTAGTCATTATTTCTTGTTTTTTCATATATATTGTCATGATGTTGTTGTGTTATTAATAGCATAGATATTTTGGGATAGTGTATGATGACCTTAGAGTTAAGAGATACATTAGTTAGGATTATTTTAATGTATAGTCTGTTGAAATGAATAGGACCACAAATATAACTACGATGGAATAATGTAGAATAAGTAATGATGTTTTTAGAAATCATATGAGTTATGTGATAATATACTCATATTTTGGGAATGTATAATTTGGATGTGATCATGATGCAATATAGCATAATGAGACATAGGACATAATATGAATGAAATAATCAACATGCGCATGGTCCTCGTAAAATTTTCTAAAAGAATCAAAGGCGAGAAAACATGCTATTGAGAAAGAAGGAAGGATGATCTTCATGCATGTCGTGAGGGACACAATGAAATGGTAGAAATGATAAAAAAGATATCTAATCAATGTATTATGTGTTTGATTAGAATATGGTTGTTAGGAAATAAATTTAAATATGAATGAATAGTCACTTTAGATAGTAGGAGTGTAGTGGCATAAATTATAAGCAAATATTTAGTTTAACTAGATGTGGTACCGATGGTACTAAAGAGGTTGTAAGAGTCACTTGTGAAACTTTTGGTACAAACCATTCTTTCTTGGAAATACATTTGTATGTGTTATTTGGTGGCTCAAATATAGGGATAGCTTCATAAGGAAAACATCACATGATGTTTCAGTGCAATAACATTGATTGATATTTTTACTTTCTACTAGACAATTTCAAGGAAGAGGTGAAATAAATATGTCTAATTTTCATGTTTCGAAAGTGATAACACTATTATCATCTAGTAACTTAATTTTTTGATCCAATGTATAAAAAACATTGTCATGGTGTCTATTATTCCAGTGTAAATTACAAAAAGGACAACCCTTTTCTTGTTTAAGATGGTGAGGAGGACGAGGATCATTATATGGCAACTAAATTAACTTCTTCTTGATTACTATGAGTAGAATTTCATGTTTCCAATTAATATAGTTTTTGAAATATAGTGTCTTACGCTTCTAGTAAGGAGGATCCTTTGAGATAAATTTTAATTTACTCTTAGGATGATAAAATATGTACCATGATGCAAGAACTTAACTTTATTTTCATTAGATTAATGATTTTAGTTTTGCATAATAGTCATATGTAATAAAATCAAATGTAATATCCTAATCCAATTGTGTGGGCTAATGGGGCTCTAAGGTATCAGTCTAGATAAATAGTACATATAAAAAGATTAGTAAATAAGTTCAATCATGAAGTAATTATTCCTTGATATTTCATATGCAACCTTGAAGAAATATATATCACATATAAAACCAATTTTTTGATAGAATAACAAGTGTATGCATTCTTTGGAATGTAAGATATACTTAAATACCAGTTCTATCTCACCTTGATGTACGAAAGAGGGTAAACACTCATATGTAGCTCTTGGGACTCTAATGTGAGTAAAGTGAGCTAGAAAATCATCTTTAAGTTCTAGGAATGTACTTAAAGACCCAATAGGAAGATGAGTAAACTAATGCATAACATCACATGTGAGACGCATAGGGAAATATTTGAGAAGGAATATATGATTTTTATATGATGCCATAATTGTCCTATAATTCTTAAGATGTAGATAAGGATAGAAAGTGCCATAGAAAAATTAGAATGATGGCATGAAAAAATTCCCAACGAACTTAGATTGAAATATTCTATGCAAAAGAGGATATCCATCAATGGTTTTAGAATCAATGCTAGCATATATGTAGGAATTTCTCTCTAGAGTCTAGGTATATAATTTACATTGTAAATGACCTACCACATGAAAAAGAGAGGGGACATCTTGAGGATGAACACCACAAATAATTATAGGATGATTCAAAGATTGTACCTTACCATTAATACTAGCCATAAGAAAATTATTTAATTTAAAAGCAAAGTGCGGTGATGTGTCAGCTGAAACCACATTAGGTAGAACTTAGAGTTCTCTGGGGTTGGTCTCACATAGAGGGTCTAAACGAATATAATTTTTTTTCTAAAATAAAATCAACCAAACTAGGAGAAGAAACTAGATTATGTGTGTCACATGTAACTAGAGAATAATCAAAATATTCAATTGTACGAAGAGAAATTGAAATGGTATCATCATTATAGATGTTATTATTAACAAGTAGTTGAAGAAAATATTGTAATAGATTCATTACATTTTATTTCAAGAGGAGTACTAGAATCATAAGTTTGCAATCATGGTATGTGAAATAGGAATAGAATCAATTATATCATTATTACATTACAGAGAAATAGTAGAAACAATAATATTGTAAGTAATATCATTGATTTTTCATTCAATGGGAGCAATAGAAACATACGTAGAATCATATATAGAGGAATATAAATTTTGTAATGAATGTCATTCACTTTACATTAAAGATAAGTGGAAGAGATACAATTGTGGTAATTCATGTCATGTGCAAGGAGAGAAGAATCATCATTTGGGCCATCATGAGTGCATTCATTTTGAATGGATTCAAATACATTATCAGAAACATAAGGAACATCATCAATAAATATATTAATTTAATTAATATCATCATCATGTAATCTAGAAACACTTTCATCATCACTAGAGTTTATATCCTCTATACAACAAGGAGGGGCATCCAATGGTGGAGGGAAGATGTTTGTTCACCATCACTTTCCCAAGCATCCACATTACCACAAAGCTATGATCATTATTACCACATGTGGATATTGAAATTTGGAGATATAAATGTAAATATATTATCTATGTATTTGAGTTTTACGAGATAATGATGAGGACAAGGGGCTCTAGATATGGTGGTAAATTGAGGTGGTTTATCTCCAAATATAAGAGGATTGGAATGTGTATAATAATTGAGTACTATATTGTCCATATCACAATATGGAGAGGTAACGACATGCCTTGCATCCCCATAAGTGGTATGGACCTGTTTAGAGGGATGATAACTATTATGTTTATGAAAGGAATGAAACAAAGACATGGTAACATATTGAAGAAATGTACCCATAAAGATCACAAAAATTCCCTAACTCAGTCCTATGGTTTTGAAAACAAAAATCCTCAACTAAAGGAGCTAACGATGTTGTAAATTAGGTGAAGTATTCGAATAAAAGTAGGTTCACAAAAATGTATCAACCCTAATTTAAATCATTAGTGCCTTGGAATTGATAATGTAGTCACTAGAATAAAAAACAATTTCATATTTATGATTAAGATTTGATAGAAATGGTGTAAAATATAGAAATCATAATAATATTGAGCTATATACAATTCCAATTACAATACGGGTAGAAAGAAGAACTTAGCTAGTTCATAAGATTGTCATGATGTGTTGATGAATGATCTAGAATATGATAAAATTAAGGAAATTGGTTAAATTAGTTTTTTTTTTTTCTTGATTCTCCTTTGGTAGGACCGTACCAAGTTTTCAAGACCAGATATCCTAAAAAAAAACTAGTTATAAATTTTTTCCTAAATAGGAAGTGGAAATCTACAATTTTTGGTGTCGTTGTGCATCATTATTTTCACTCTTTGATATATTTAGTTTCACATGTAACCATTGATTTTGAACCTATACCTGAAAAAAAAACCTATATATCCTACAAAACATTCAATAAATCATTAGGTCTAAAAATAATAGATGCAAATACATAACTTAGACTAAGCTTTGTGGTCACCCCTTTTGTGATTCATTGATCTCTGTACCACATGTCATACATAGTGTAGTTCTCATATTGATTTATGTAAAGGTGCATGCAACTATCTATTCACCTAGGGTAGTGCTTTTGAATCAATTCTTATAGTGGGATATGTGAATTAATTCTAATAGAAACCCTTACGTGCAAATGAAAAATTAATATATATGCCCTCCTATGTTGTGTATGTAGTACACAAATGTATATAATCTTGAATTTAGAAAACATTCTGGTGGGAAAGGATGACCTAAAACATAAAAAAGGACGTATATAAGAGTAATTAAGAGACCCATAAGATAAAAATCAACGAAATATAAAGGG
The DNA here is from genome assembly GCA_019776745.2 of Taxus chinensis. Taxonomy (NCBI): domain Eukaryota; kingdom Viridiplantae; phylum Streptophyta; class Pinopsida; order Cupressales; family Taxaceae; genus Taxus; species Taxus chinensis. Next base: position 176,939,407 of record CM034157.1, on the reverse strand, counting down.
GTCCAAGATTGTACAACTAGAGGTCAGAGTGTGTGTAAGGTCGTGACCTAGTTTTACAGTTTTGACCAACACAACATGAAAAATAAATGTGAAAGGACGTAGCCAAATATTTGTGTTTCTTGAAACAAAATAAAGTACAATATTACAAAATCACATGAGGACAATCAAATAAAACAACAAAGTATATATGAAGAGGATGTTATGTTACTAAGATCTAGTTTCAAGGTTCAGAACTTGTGTATATAAAAATGTTATAAAAGTATGATGTAATAATGAATTTGTCCATATTTTAGTGTCTATAGGTATGCACCATTTGCAAAATGATTTTTTAATTATTTTTTTATGTTTGAGAAATCACATGGACACTGTGTAATGCAAAGGACATGTACCCTTATTATTACATATGGTATGTGCCCTATGTAATCCAAAGGGTTTGGGTCATTTCTTTTATGAATGTCATAAGCCATTTTGGTTTGGATATAACGAACATAATTTTATGAATTTTTTCAAAGGGTGTATTCCCTTTTTGAAAAATCACAAACTTGGCCATAAAATTGACCCCCATATTTTTGAATGTACCCTATTATAGTTAAAAGTATGCATTATATCTAAGATATTTTAATAATGGAGTACATAGAAGTTTCTAGACTATGGTTTTTATATGATGAAATTCTCATCATAGGTGTGAAGAGTGTTGCATGTAGGTATGTTAGTGTCATTAGGGGTAATAGTGTCAATTGAAGTCTCTTTAGTACAAATGCCTAACTTTATGAAAGATCGGGAAGAAAGAGGGAAATAAACGTGGAATACTTGGAAGTTTCAAATTCATTACATTCAAAGATATTTTCTTCAAGGTTGCTAGAGGTTTTATTCATAATAAAAAGAGGCTCCTCATATTTTAATATGGGGGAAATGGTCTTGGGGTAAAAGATCTGAAGGAAGCCAATTGGTGATGGATTGTGCTAGTTATTTTTTTCAGCCAAGTTTTTTAGCTCATTAGGTTCATTATCATCTAAGATAGTGAGAGTGATGTTAATCATAGGTCTATAGTCATTGAACTCAGGAGATGGAACCATATGCACTAAAAGAGTAGTGGGAATGTGGTAGGCCTTATTAGGGAGGGGTTTATGTATGTCCCATGGGATATGATATAAATCATGCTTATATTCATGGTTGTAATGAATGAATTTAAGGAATTGATTCTTGGAAAAGCTGATTGTGCACATGTGGTGTGTCCTACAGTAATTGAGCCAAATAAAACCAATTTCTTTTAGAAGGATTCTATGAAATCTACAAAATTGTTAGTAAAATATGTTTAATTCCATTACTAAATAATATGAGAATTTTAGTGTGAAAGAGGGAAGCATGATTAATTCCTGAGACTTCATCCTCCAAGACTCTTCTTACTTGGGCATTGTGAATTATGACACTAATAAGAAGGGGACGATCACCAACACAAAATAATATATCGTCATTGGGAATCTTTATGGATATAGACTTATAAACCTGGGAAATTAATGGAAGAGTGTTATTGGGATGAGGCTCAATTTAAGGGATGTGCTCATCATTTTATTTTTCATGGGATGTATATTTGGGTTTGTGGATGGTATCATTATGTTTAGGATTACATCAATAATTAACATTTGTCATATTTACATATGATGAATTCAGATATTTATGATCATATGATCCTTCAATATTACCTATAAATTTGTTCGCATATTCTTTTTTATGGTTAGTCTAAGATTGATGATTGTGATGAGATTTTAGAAGGAATTAATATTTCTCACATTGTTTTTGGATAATGGAATCAATTTCAAATTGAGTTCAAAGGAAGAAATCAACATAATCCTTATTAATATCTTTATAATCCTCATCGGAATGGTCGATAGTGGTGTGCCCCTAAGAGAAGAGGTCTCTGTTATAATAAGCTATTGGTTTCTTTGTAGAAGGGAAAATCTATGGCATGGGATGACTTTATAATAGTTAAACATGTGAAAGGGGTGAGTGGTGAGGGTTATGAGAGATACATGTATAAGTATCATTGTTTAAAGATGTATGTGTGATAGATTTTCTTTTAGAAAGGGCTTGAGGATCGATTTCAGTAGATGTTGATATAAGCATTATTGAAGGCTTGGATTGTTATTTCAATTCTCGCATAAGGTAGCCTTTCCACTTGGCCTACTCAAGAGCCTATTCAAATGTGATGGGAGAGGATGATCAGACCTAATATTGGAGATTAAGAACTATAGCCTTAAGGAATATTTGAAAAATATTTTCATTATCATGATGATAGTTGTCTTGATTAGATAAAATATTCCACTACTTTATAAGATCATGCGATGATTCCTTATGGTATTGTTTTGAAAAAATGAAATGTATTTATCAAGGAGATCATGTTGTTGAATTTCATTGATTATAGGTTTGACTACAATTTTAAAATTAACAATAGAGTATGAAGGGATTTGATTATAGAATTAAAAAGAATCTCGTGCAAACATTTTTTCTAGGAGCTTATTTAGAACATGTACATATTGGACATCAAGAGAAAATCACTATCTATGGAGAAGGGAACTCTCAACAAGAAAACGTCAAGTCCTAACTCACTATGGTGATCCAAATGTAATAGGGTAATATCTAAGACCTCAATTCAAACAAATACATAAGAATTAATATAAATATGTGAACTTTCCAAATGTTACTAAAGGGTGATCAATTTATTCATGTTCTAAATGAATAAAGGTGTAGGGTTATATATACATGACACCATTACCCATGGGAGATGGTTTTGTTTCATGAAAATAACAAACCAAACACCATCACACATGGAAAATTACATTGACGTTATGTGAAACCTTGGGCCAAATAGTGCAAAGAAATATAAGGTGCAATCCATAAAATATATGGAGGTAATGAAAAAGGTCAAGAATGGTTGAAATTAATGATCTTATGGTTATATTATAGTTTTGATTTAGCATGCTAGTAGATATCAGAGATACTGAACTATTATTGATTTGATTCTTATATGATGCATATGGACATTGGAGACATTTGATGTTGATCTTGATATACTGTTGACATGATTATTTATCTGTATTTCTGACATGTGATATATTTAATCATGTTTAGTAGACCTTTGATAATTGGATTAATGTTGTGATCATTTTGACGTGGATAAAATGTGGAATGGAAATGTGCTAGAAACTTTTAGTGATATCGTATCTTGCATAGATGATATTAATTCGTATATAGTTGATTTCATATTTATATTGCATATTTGACATGAATGTTTTAATACGGCCACGAGGCCGAAGGAGGTATTCTCTGTTTTGGTAGGTATATTATATTCACAACAACATCGGGGGAGTGGAGACCAACCACATCGGAATTCGAGAAGAATTCAACTAGGGTCACCATGGCAACATGTAATTGTGTGTGTGTTAGAATTATTGGTTAGGAGAAAATTGTGACCTAGGGGTCATGTGTTGTTTTGTTTTAATTTTTCCTCTTTGATAATGTTAGTATGTGTTTTCCTTTAGTAATGAAATTTACTTGTTGCATTATTTAGATTTTAGATTTGTGTTTACCCCTTTATTATTCATGGGTTGTAGTGTCTTAATTAAGGTAATTTAAATTTGTCCTAAACTAATTAAAGATGTGACCAAAAAGGAGTTCATTTATTAGAACTTGATTTACTCTTGGATTTTGTGTTGAGTGAAGTGTGTTTGAGTTTTGAGTGTAGCACACTCTACCCTTCATGGGAAACTCGAATTTGGCCTTAGAGGCCAAATTTGGAAGCTTGTGGGACAAGTCAAACTTGTCCCACACCTCTTAAATGCCCATGCCAACCCTACCTATGGGTTGGGGGGTCAAATTTAGGCTCTTTTAGGTGTTTTGGGAAGTTAAAAAGGTAAAATGTTAATTGCACTTTCTTTCAAATATTTAATTTTGTCCTTTGGGGGAGTGGGCTTAGATGGAGTGTGTAAGGTTCTTGTCATCCCTCCAACCACTTATTAATTATGCATTGGAATATGAGGTTGACCAAGTGATGTGGAGTGGAGAGGAAATGAGGTGGCATCCTACTTGGAGCCACATCATCCCTCCCTCTCCTTTCTCTATTTATTGAATTATTGTTGCATGTTTTGGGGTTGGATGATCATTTTTAGTCTCTTGAATTTTTGGAGAGTAAGAGGATTTTGAGAGAGTTGTGGATTTTTGGAGCTTTTTGGATGCTTGCTTGATCTTTGGAGAGGATTTGGAACTTCATACTTGGAACAAGCTCTACCATGGAGAGGTAGGAGCTTCACCTTAGTTTAAATTATGTTATTTGTTTTATTATATGTGTGTATATGTTGTGTTGAATGTTGTTGTCTCTTTGAAATGCTTGTTGGGTGTGGGTAGAATGCCTAAGTTGGGAGTGGGAGGAGACTATGGGGAGTTTTCTTGTAGGGAGGCATAAGAGATCACTTTCTTGTGGAGGGAGTTTGGGTTGGGTGCCCCATCTAGTATGAGGAATGCTTGCATTTCTTCTTGTTCTTATTATGAGGGAGCCATAAGAGTTTTTGAGGGAGGCATAAGAGTTATGGAGGTATAAGGGGTACTTGAGGGAGGCATAAGAGTTGGTAGGGGAAATTGTGTTTTGCATTGGAGGCTTTTAGGTGGGCACCCATTCCCATTGGGAGGCATAAGTGGCCTCCCCATAGGTCTTACTCTTTTGGCTTTCTTGATAAGCCTTGTGATCTTGTTGCTTTGATTGTTTTCTTCTTGTTTAGTTGTTGTTGTGTTTTGTATGTAAATGGAATGAATGTGAAATTATCTGTTAAGTATTGTGGAAGCTAGTAGTTGCCATGAGTTGAGACCTTCTCCCATTGTAATGTGGTTGGGGCTCGGGGGCCAATGGGGAGGATAGCTTCTCCTCTCCATTGGGTATCTTGGTTGGGTGGAGAGCATTGCCTCTCCCCCTATTTTGTTGTGAATCAAGAAATTTCTTGGAGGAGCTACCTTGTTGGTGTTTGGAGCATTGGAGTCTTGTTGGTGACCATGTGAAACTTCCTTGTATTTTTACCCACTTACTTGTACATACTTTTGAGTGGAAGAAATTGTAATAATGTATTCATTCTTGTATTTACATTTTGTATGGATTCCCACTTCAAGTGGAGGAAATTGTAATGACTTTGTAAAAGAAATTTGTAATCCAATTGTTGTTATTGTTATTGTATTGCATGTGGAAAGAAACAAATGAGAAAAGAAAGAAGAAAGAATGTTATTGTAAAGTTAGTTTGCAAATAGAAAAGAAAGTATTTTCTCCTTGTTGAAATCTTGAATGTATTGTGAGAAAAATAGTGCTTTGTATTGAAAGATTAATCTATTTTACAATGGAAAAGAAAGTATATTTTCATTGAGTATTTATTGTATTGTAAATGTGAGAAAGAAGAAAATGTAGAGATTGTTATAAGTTGAATTTGTTTACAAAATATCATTGTATGGAAAATAAAGTTAATATGGTTATTTTGAATGAATGAACATTGTAGTAAAATGAAAGAGGAAAATAAGCTAGATTATATTGCATTTAGAAAGTTGATATTATATGAGGAAATGACAAGTAATGAAATAGATTTATTTTCCCTTTTTGCTCTTTTAATGAAAAGAAGAACTTAGTTAAACAAATAGAAATTATTCTTATAAGTAAATGAATTTTATTAGAAATGGAAACACTTTAAAATGACTAGACTTAACTAAGAAATGAGTAAATGAGCAACAAACCTCAATTCTGGAGCTTTAAAATGAACAAAGACAACTTAAAATGCATTTTTACACCCTTTAGCAACTTTAGTTTTTTGTAAAATTCTCGGCATTAAGGTTCTATTTTTTAGAAACAGGACCACCACCCTATGCAGAGCGGCGGTCCCGTAACCACCGCTCAGGCTATGGCAGCAGTCTCAAAACCACCACTCAGTAGGGTGGCGGTCCTGTGTTTGTCACCCAGGTAAGGCGGTGGTTTCACAACTGCCGCTCTAGAAGGCGGTGGTCCACTGTTTGTCAACCTAGCAGGGCGGCGGTCCCAGGACCACCGGTCTACTCTGGGTGGTGGTTCTGTCACTTATGACAGAATTCCGTGGACCCGTGCCTGTGCGTGAAATTTAACCAGTTTTCACTAATTCCTAAGTTGAAAAATTTAACCTATTACTACCAGCAAGTAAAATAAAGAGAAATACTATGGAATGGAACAACAAAACACTCAAATGGTGAATCTAAAAGCATTCTTTCATTTATATCAAAGGGGGTAGGGTTTGCCCCCAAATTTAAACCCAATACACTAAAATCTTGGAATAAAAACTAGAATGGAGGAGGAAACTCCTCCCAATCTTTAAATGAAATAGATTACAAAATTAAATAAAAAAGTAAAACTAAGCTAAGCCTAGACTAAATCTTCATGTAGAATCCTCCATGGCTTCTTCCTTTTTTCTCCCATGGCTTCCTCCTCTCCAACCTACAAATTTAACAAAAGAAAATGAACCAAATGAGAAGAATAGAATGAGAAAAGGTTTTAATAGACTTTCATAAGGATTTTTAGGGCTATGTTGATAACCCTAGGATTTAATGGCTAAGATGGATTTGATCTAAGGGTGGAGAATTGACCCTACCTTTATTAAGAAGAAATGTGTTTTAAATATTTTAATGTAAAATCCTTAAGGGTATGTGTAGATGGGTGAGTGGGGCCATTTAATTGCCTAGGGGTGTGATGTTCCTTTTTAACCCTTAGTGTGTGTAGAAATTTATTAAAGGATCCTTTAAGCTATTAAAGTAATGAGTTTAATAAATTGGCATAAGGTTAACCTTGTTAGGATTGAACCAAATTGAATCGAAGAAAATATCTAATTAAGTGAATTAAACCTTGTTATCTTCCTATAGAACTATTGACAAATGTACCCTAGAGATAATTGTGCTAACATGTAACTTTCAACTCGACCCGTTTCTTCAATCGTAAAACTGAGCTAAGTAGTGTAAGTAAATTAATGAACCCAAAAGGTTAAGCACCCTTATAACACCCTTGTATCGTAACTTTCTCTTTTAACTTAAACAAAAAATAGTCGCATTTTTGGGTTAAGTGTTTGGGTGAAGTGAGTTCCTAGAACGTATTTTTTAAGGGCGTTACACTCAATGTTTGATTCTACCTTGTCTTCACTACCATCTTACACCTCACTAATAGGTTCTCTATATTAAACTATGTTTCCAACCATCTCAAGGAATGTATATTTTATAACTATTTACTAATAAAACCCAACTTAATTCATATATATATCTCTTTAGTGCATGTCTAAAAATAAAATATTGTATGTTTTGGGCATGAAAATTATGTGTACAAGTCTTTCCTTTTGAATTATGTAGAAATAATGAAGATTTAGTTTTGTACAACATTTTCTCTTCTTTGATAATGATTGGTTATGGCAGGAGTTAATTTCCCCTATGTTCCAATGTAGTTAGACAATATTATATCAATAATATTTTAATTTTTTCTTTCTACAACCCTTACATTATGTTTGAATATTTATTCCTTAATACCATTTTTCTATTCAAAACTATTTTTCATTTTCACTGTGTTTCATATTTTTGTATTGGTTTTAGCCATACAATATTAAACAGAATAATTTATTTTTGGAAATCCCAAAAGTTACATAGACATTGAAAAGTAATGATTTGTATGTTGGCGACTATTAGGAAATATTCAACACTCAAGAAACATTACAATGAATTTGAAAATCATGCATATCAATTATAACTAAGTAGGTTTGTAACTACATAATTACAATCTATTATAAGTATATAAGTGTGTAAAATAGGAGAAAAAAAGATTTTTAGGTTGGCGGGTATTAAGAAATATTGAATATTCAATAAGCATTGGATTGAATATGGAAATCATTTGTAGTGAACAATTAATAATATTTATGTTTGTATTCAATGCAATGCTTGTAAATATTTATTTCCTTTTTCTCAGTAATAATTATGATTATATATTCAAAGGAATTTCTGAACAATATAAGAGCATGGTGACAGAAAATATATTGATGAAATTCCATCTAATGATGTTGATATCATCATTGAGATGGAGATGAATGAGGATTTTATGGTTGTTTAGGCAGTTCCAAGATATTGTTGATAGCAGGAGCAAGAGACAGAGGAGATAGATACAAAATTATTCAATGTATTATATTCAATGTGTGTATATCATCAAACAAGAGTGCAGAGCCTTATAAAGGTTGCGGGAGGAGAGAAGGAGAGAGGACAATTATAACTTTCCATTAACTGTCCATTAACAACAATGGATTAAACTAATGCTAACATTCCCCCCTTAATACATTGTTCGTACAAACATACATTTTCAGATAGAGAGTCCCCTCCTTAATGAGAACACCGCAAAGAGGGTCTTCACACAAGCATGTGCCTACATGGTCTCACATGGTTTTTCTAAGGTTGACTAGAAACATAAAGGGACATAAACACTTTCCGACTATTCACCTCGGTGGTTTTACAGGATTACCATGAACAAAGAGTATTTTACCTCGATGGTTTTACAGGATTACCACAAACCCAATGCGAGTACCATGTGTTACTTTCAGTGCTTTTCTATTCCCCACGATGCTCTTCGGTTAGGAGGTCCCACATAGGAAATTCTGTATCATCTGTACTTTATTGGAAAACAATAGAACAACCAACACAAAACTGAAATAAACAAACCAAAATTGAGGAATTTGTCCTCAATACCTTATTCACCACGATATATGTCGGCGGCCTCATCGCTTGCGGCTTGCAAGAGGTTGCTGGATTTCCTCCAGCCTCTGTTGTCCTCCATCCTCTTATATTGTTGCTTATCATACTAGAGATGATGTGAAGCCAATCTCATACACAGCTTCTTCACTCTCGTTAGAATCTTGTGGATCTTCTATATGAGTAGTATTAGCTCCATTGTGTTTCATATTTCCTTGTAGAACATCTCTTGCTCGGATATGACAGTTTCACATTGTATGACCTTTCTTCTGACAATAGTGGAATTCAATCTCTTGTTTAGGCCCTTGTTTATTTTTATCTGATCTCCTGTGAAATTTTCTATTTGTGGAATAAAGTGCACTTACTTGTTGAGTATCACCTTCTACAACATCGTCGGTTATGCATTTTTCCTCTGTGAGAAGAGTCATGATCATGTCATCTAGAGATTTAGACTAAATTTGACTGAGAGTAAAAACAACATTGTTATATTTGGAAGATAGATTATTTAATAGGATATCTTTGGCATCCTCTTCTTCTATCACAGCTTTGACTTCTGCTATTTGTTGGAGTAGAGACCGAAGATTATTAATGTGACTAGACATAGAAATCCTTTCTTCCATTTTGAATCTATATAACTGAAGTTTTAGGGAAAACTTTGCATTCACTGCTTTTGCTCTAAATAATTGATTTAAATTATCCCACATGTCCTTGGAAGATTTATTGAGATCAACATGATGCAGTTCAGAATCAGAGAGAGCAAGGCCAATAATGGATTTTGCTTTATCATCTCTGCACTGCCATTCTTCTAATTTGGCGGCATCTGTGGGCTTTTTCTCTTTCCCATCTACTATACCGCATAATTTGTTATGCATAATTTGCATTTGAATCTTCACCTTCCATGTATGAATGTTTAACCCCGAGAATTTTTCCAAGTGAATGTCCATAATAACTACTAAAGAAACGAAAAGAAATGGTGAAGGAAGTAAATTACTAGTCAGCCAAACACGAGACATATCTATCACAGTCTAAGATAAAATATATTCAGCACACAAGCATACACCACTTGCCAATCATCGATTACTCTAGCCAAGAAAGAACAACATAAAAATGTTTGTCACGTACAACCAAAGATAAATGTATTCTCCACATCAAATCTCCTACGCAACTTTTGAAGCAAAGTAAAATGTGTTTGGAATTTTCTTCTCCACGTTTTGCCAACTGTGCTATGCTCTTTCGATGCCTTTTTGGTGGCTGGATTTGATGACTGCCGCTCTGCTCCTAAATGGATCGATCTCCAAACAATGTAGTTCATTTTCCCACCTACCAACAAGAAAGAAATATATATGTTTTATATCCTCCTCACGCAGATCTCTATGCTGCAATTCTATGCCAGTGAACTCCTGAAATTGCTTTCCTCTTACACACAGGTCCGGACAGAAGAACGCTCTAATACCAATGATAGCAGGAGCAGGAGATAGAGGAGATAGATACAAAATTATTCAATGTATTCTATTCAATGCGTGTATATAATCAAACAATAGTGAAGATTCTTATAAAGGCTGCGGGAGGAGAGAAGGAGAGAGGACAGTTATAACTGTCCATTAACAACAATGGATTAAACTAATGCTAACAATTTTTGCAATCAGTAAATGATAGATTATGTTGAATGAAATCGTTGCTAAGTAGTCATTAATGAATATGGATAGGATGAATCGAATAAATGGTTTTTCATTTTAAAACTAAGATCGCCTCTTCTATTTAATTTTTAAAATGTAGGGTTTGGGGATATTGAATTCAACTATCAATTTTCTAATATGAAGGACATAGTCTCTTGGTATCACACTCCACTTGCACATGACATGATAGTAATGTGGAGTTCTCGTTTACATTAGTTTCTTTTGTATGAAGGATTGTGTCTTTTTTAAATGATCTATGTGTCATCTGCACTGAACAATGAAGGTCATGTCGCAGTGGTGAAACTATTGGAAAACATTATTATTGAAATATTCACTGATGTCATTATCTGGGTTTACAAGTTTACATTAGATCACACCTTCAAGGTGGGCCAAATCCTACACCACAATGATGTCTTGCATTGTGGTGACATTGATGCCAAGAATGCATAATTTACACCTCCCACTTCAATAAAAGTGCATCGACATGGGGTTTTGCATGAGGTGGTGAATGAGCTGCTACAAATTCATCCTCCATACATGAAACCTACATGGATAATAGAATGTTACTAGAATCTCCACCATTCATCTTTTGGAGTTACATCATTTACGGTTCCGTCGCCATTGAAAACATCATGTGGATCTATTTATGCCTATCTAATTGTCTTCTAAGATAGTACTTTCATTTCAAGTTGTTCCATCACTCTACCCTATTTAAAGTAAATAAATTTCTGAAGAGTTTCATCAATATCCTTACGCTACCAATGCCATCCAAACACATGGAAATAGTTAGCGGGGGTATTGTCGATTTCTAGGGCTTGTAATTCCACATATCATCCATGTACGCTACAACACACACTATAATTACACCTCACATTATGCCACTATTGATGTTGATATTTCTTACTTTACCCCTCTTTCTTGAACAAGAATTCATTGACATGGGATTTTATTCCAAGATTTCTTTTAACCATATGTGGCATCTTAGCTGAAATTAATGAATAAATTTAATTAATTCTTTTATTTTAATAGCAATTCATGGAAGAGAATTTTGAATATTAGTGTTAGCAAATTTATAGCAAACCATGAAGGAAAGGTTTAAAAATATGAACATCTGAAAGCTTCCCTATTGCTAGGGTGGTAAAGGAGATGCTACAAATGCATCTATTTAGCCCCTCATATTATGAGACCACCTCTCCAGCCATGACACGAACTTGTCTCCTGGAATGTTGTCACCCTCTCCACCATTCAACTTTGGGTGTTGCATCATTGTACAATGTTTCCCTTCTAAATCATTCACCATTATTAAAGATTCAATTTTGTAATTATTTACTCTAGGTTTTTTGTTATTGATTATGTGTTAAGAGTTATTGTCGCATATATTCTAATATATAGGGCATATATTTTTTTAATAATATACTTATAAGTTATTGAATTTAAATTCAAATCCGGTGATGAATGGAGGTCCACATAGACATACATAATATATTTTATAGTTGATTTGTATTGAGTGACATGTATGCCAACTTCCTAATCAGGATGAGGAAATGAAAGTGAAATTCCTATCACAAAAAAGTCACATGTAGGTCTGACCTTCCATGTTCCTTGATTGGTGCTCTCAGTATTCGGGTTTCATTAGGGACAAGCTAGCTGGACACCACCACCTCCTTCTAACCACTTTTGAATTCTCGCATAAACAATGAATTGTTCGCACTGACCTCACCTCTTATGACATCTTGCTTATCCTCTCTCTTCTAGTCCCCAATTCTCACATAAGCAAGATCTACCCCCACGTCTGCCTTGACTCCTTCTAAGAAGGAGGCTTCAAAAATAAACAAAACCAAATATACATTGATCATAATTTCTTTCATGTTAGCGTTTTTTTGTCTTGTCACTACCTTTTGGCCTATGATGAAAATGATAAAACAATACTTATGACTGATTATAATGTTTGCATCCACCTTCCTTTATGACAATTGTACCTATCAACTTTATCATTCAAATACACACTCTTTATCACCCTTCTCTCTCTCTCTCTCTCTCTCTATCTATATATATACACACACACAACCACCTACTAATAATGTCAGATTCTTCATTATGAGAGTAGTCTAAGATATCTCGTGGGTCCAACATCCACCTCTAAAACTCTCTTTTTCACATGCTTCAACAATTGATTCTTTCTCCTTCCTAAAATACTAAACTACATTGCACTCCCATCTATATCTTCACTCTGCTACACTACAGGCTGCATTTCCATCAAACACTTGTTTTTCGGATCCTCCTCCACAGAGGAAACAGTTACGTCATTTGTCACTATCACTGTTTCCATTTCAATCCGTTGGTCCAATTGCTAGTTTTTTAGTTCAAACCAGACGCAGATTATTCACCGTGTGAAAGCACTGCGAAGATAGGCCGGCGGGGGATTATAAAGACAAAGCGTTAGCAGCAGAAGAAACGTCATTGATCTTCCCCGTGCTGCTGGTACAAAGATCTTTGCAGACTGCTGGCAGATTTGAGAATAACTAAAACTTCAAACAATAATATTCAAGTGGGGTGTCACGGTTTTCGTGGCGGGCAAAAGACGAAGTATAATTTTTTATCTATTGAAACAGACAGTGAACAAAAGAAGAAGCAGCCACCTTCCCACTGGACCCGCATTATGTGTATATACACTGTATATATCACGGCCGCCGACCCGCGACGATAACATTGAACAGACCTGTTACCAACCCACTTAGAAGCGGTGGGTCAAGTTGACCTGCGTACTTTACATACGATTTATTATGTATATACTGCACGTGAGTTCGGTACCTGCTGCAGTATTTAGGGCTTCCATTTGGCAGGCTCAGTTTAGGATGGTATGAGTGTCATGCGTCTTTCATTATTGATCAGGAAAGTTTTCAACTTGACATGAATATTAAGAACAATCCTTAAATTATTTTAAATTTAATGAATAATATGTACCAAAAAATTATATTAGTATTCGAGTATCATTAAGTATAATAAGTTTTCTTTCATTAATGGAGTTTTGTCTGCGTTAATTATAGCTCGAATATTTCAAACATCTAAAGAACGTTATAATATTTCATAGTTGTTTTGCATCCATTGAAACAAAAGTGTTTGCGCGCTTACCCAAATTTAATTGTTTGTTGACTTACTTCAAGTTTTGATTCCAAAATTGTTTAAGAAATGAGGGGTTTAGATGATTGGAGAAAAAAATGAGCCCAATTAACGCCCTCCTTATTAATGGTTCCTTCAAGTTGATGAGACCATATTACACTTTGGATCATTGAGAATAGTTTCCTAATTATATGCAATGAAACCAACAAACTTGAGAGAGATTTTCAAAGTCTGAAACAAGTTAATCATCTCCCTCATGCTAGTTTTTGACCTAATACATCATTTCTATACTATGCATTTTATGCATAACCATTTCCATACTTGTACATAACTAGTTATTGTTATCCAATTTCGCCTCTGAGGTGAAATTGGACAAACATAACCTTGCACGGAGAAAATGGAGGGATCGTTTCGGCCATGGTAACTCGCATTTTGGGCTCGAGACAAGCGAGTTGGAATGATGCGGAAGCATTCAGATTTGGCGGGAAAAAAGTTCGAATGGCGAGCTCAAAAGGTCCGAAGGACATCAAAGTCCGAAGTCAGAAATTCAGACTCCAGACATTCGAGAGTTCAGAGTTAACAGCAGGGTCGAGTAGTGAGCAGTGCCACACGGGGAGGAAAAGGTCTGACACACGAAGTCCAAAATTTGGACTTCGGGCTTTCAGGATTTCGGAGATGTGCGATGACCGAAAGTAGGAGCAAAACCCGAAACCTGAATCCTTGAAAACCCGAAACCCGAAACCTGAAACCCCGAACCCCTGAAATCTCCAAATCCGAACCCTCGAAATCTTGAAACCCGAAGTCCGAATTTTAGACTTCGGGGTTTCAAAATTTTGAACATTTAGGTTAAGGGATGAACAACGTCACGCAATATGATTTCGGAGTCCAAAATTCGGACTTCGGAGGTTTAGCATTTCAAAACTCTCAAGCCGACCTGCCATGTGAACAGTAACTGCAACCTTTGAAGACAAAATGCCCGAAGCTCTGAATCCTGAAAGTTTGAAATTTTGGATTTTAGAGGTTACGATGTAGGGTCAGAATCTGAAACAAAAGATCAACCACCCACATTTATTGCAGAATGACACCCTCATCTTCAGATCGCCATAACTTTTGACTGAGAGCTTGGATTTGCACAACATCAAACTTTTTGGAAAGCTCTCAGTGTCCTCTACACAACAACGATTAAGTACTTCAAAATGAGGAAATACAATATGCCATTTCAAAATGAGGAAATACAATACACCAATTCAGAGGGTGTTTCCAAATTTCTGACCTTCCTAAATAATGAAGGTATGGGCTTCCTTTCTTCTCGAACAAGGCAAAGTACATGGAGGCATGGATTTTGTAATGGCACCCATAATTGTTATAGGTGATTTGAATGCATTTTTGGGTGGTTTAAGAAAGTTTTCGAATTCCTTCTCTCTCCCTTATCTCATTCTTCCTATATATTGTTAGGAGGGGCTCATTTCAAAAGGTTGAACACCTTGTATATGCCCCTCCCTTCTTTCTTATCTGTAAGATATTTTTAGAGATTTTGAACGTCCTTATTGAACAGTATAATGCAAAATTTGTGCCTTTGGCCCTAAATGTGATGTATTATATGAAATTTTAGAGTAATAAAATCAGATATGTGGATGCTTCAAACCCTCTTCTATGTTATATTGCAACTTTCTGATATTTCATTACATGCAAGGTTATTGTGTATTGTTTTTTTTTTCATTACAAGGTTCTAACAATGTCGTGTTTATTATGTAGGTTGTTCAACATCCTTCTTGGTGCATCACCTTTCCTTAGAGTAGGTTTTAATTTTCATACATTTTCTCTAACTTTATATCCTTGGGAAAACATTAGATTAGGGTTAGATCTGTAACTCTTTGCACTTTGGAGTAGTTGGCATTAGGTAAGGATATAAAGTCAGGATTCTTTGAAGGGTTATCTTGATTGCAAAGTCTCACACTTTTGGATAGCTCCATGTTTGAAAAATCACACTGACTACCTCAACCAGTCACTTACGAGAAATCAGGGGTGCTGTGATTTTGACATAGCAATCATGCAACTTAATATTTCTAGGTTTAAATTATATTGTTGTCCATAGCTTCCTTTTGATTTATGCCATTGAATATTATCTCTAGATTCACAAATAAGTATCATTCTACAAGTCGTACTTATGTATTTTACACACTTTTCTTTATTTCATGCTCTAGACCTTCTAATATCTAGAAAATATGATTGACTTATTTATTTTATATTAGATTTTAACCTATATTATGTGTGAATTATGGTTAGTGTGGTTTATTACTATGTGAAAACACACTTTCATATATATATTTTATCAAGTATGTTCTGACATCGAGTTCCTAACTCCTTAGGTTTCCCCTTTTGGCGAATTCCTACTTATATCAATTGTTTATCATCTTATGATTTACCATATCTTTGAACTTGTATTTGTATCATATTCCTAACTCCTTATGGTTTCATGTGTTCATGAACTTGCACTTATATTAAATAAGCAACCCTTAGGGTTTCCACTTATGGTGACCCTGCCTTTAAATAGAATACCCACTCTAGATTTTCACATTGTTTGAACCTTTCTTGATTGTCACATTCTAGGGATTGATATTTTCTCTTCTTTGTTAAATTGATTGTCTAGGGAGTTTTTTTCATTTAAGTCTTTTAGCATAACTCTTGTGGGTGATATTTGTTTCGCATTTTTTATTAGTGTTATATCTCTTATACATTTTAAATCAACTAGATAGAGTATGTCCAACTAGAAGAAGTTGTACTCTAAATATAATCTAGTTAATCTCAAGTAAATTCCATTTATTCATCATAGGGTTCAAGTGATAGATAAAGTTAATATGATTATTAAATGAGTGTCAATTGCCCCTATAATGATAGCCATCTATCTTGAAAATCCAATAAATGATTAAACTTATAGTGATATTCATGTTCCTCCCAAAAATGAATGTAGCAAAGGGAAAAATGTTTCTCTAAAGGATCGAGATACAGTCTAAGAATTTATCTACCTTAGACAACTTCTCTAAAATAATCCTAGAGTTTACTAGTAGGCTTGTTGAGTGTGATATTATATGTCTAATATGAAAGTCTAGGATAAAAAATATCAATGGGGTTGTTATTTAATATTGGACTTACAAGGTGAATCATTGATATATAAATTCTAGTAATGATAAAAACATATATGACATATTATCTACCTTATCTCACTTATTTAAAATTACATGCAATATAAGGCGTCATGTGTCACCTCTAGAATTTAAGATTTATTAACTTTGATTGATATTAACATAGCTTATTGGGTTGTATGAAAACTGTAATTATCTATATCCTTCACATTACCTTGATTGATAATTTCTACCCCTCATTAACTATAGATCATAATTTGCATCCAAAATACTCCTTAGTAGAGGGGGTGTTCATTTTAAACACCATTAATTACTCCTTTATCCCATACATTGGATCATATTATATCATCACCAAAATAGGTGATATTTATAGTGAAACACACTTTGAGAACTAAGGTTAGAAAGTCACCATGTGGTATTATACACATCTACACAACCATGTACCCATTGGGGGAAACTCAATTAATAATAATCAATTATTCATCCACCGCCTATAGATCTTGTAACTTTTGTTAAGGAATATAACCTTCTGGTCCAACTCAAAAATATAAGTTCATACATTTGTACTCTAGAATTACGTTAATTCTCTATATTACAAAAGGATATTTTATATCAAATGCTAAATGAAGGAAACATATCAACCAACATAAAACCCAAATATTTTATAACCACATAATCACTTATAAGGATATTGATCACATCATTTTATTTAACAAAGAGGATTCCCCACAAATACACATTGTGGATAATGTGTGAAGATTAAATATCTGTAATAAAAATCTCTTACCTATAATGGGCCTCCATGCACAACTTCTAGAAAAATCTCAAATACTAATAAATGTTAGGTTGTGGAGCTAGATTGCTTCACAGTTAGCATGCAATGGAAAGTGACTAGTAACACAGTAACCAACATCGGTTATAGTGGAAAAAGTGGAACCGGCTGCAGTTAGGTCTAACCGGTGCTGGTTACCTATGTGAAGTGTTTTATTTTTTAAGTCACAAGATTTAAATATAGATTTGTGTTTTAAAGCAAATATATTTGGATGTAATTACATGGATAAAGTGCTGTAAGTTTATATATGCCTATATAAGCATGAAAGCTAGGGTTTAGAAGTGAGATGAATAAAGAGAAGGATTGGATTAGATCCTTGATTCTTCGAGATTGAGAGGATGAAGACGAAGAAGAAGAAGAGAAAAATAGGAACAGGTTACATGAAGATGGAGTCTCCATGGAGAGGAGTTGGACAGAAGAAAATAACAGGTACATCTGAATGGTGAGAAGAGGGTAACATCCTGTACTGTATTTCCTTTATATATTTATTGTCTCACTGTAATGGCTTGCATACTATGCAAAGCACATAGTGTTTCTTCTTGTAGATCCACATGTTGGCGAGGTCTTGTATTATAGATCTATGTAGATCTAGTCTTGTATTGTTATCCATGAGATCATATTGTATTGTTGATCCATGTAGATCTAGCTATTGTAGAGGAGGTTTTCTTCATGTTTGCACAGGTTATGCAGTGATGGAGAGAAAAAATTACTTCTTGGTGCATAGTCTTAGTTGCACATCTGGTAGACACATGTGAGAGGCCTTGTTTGTAGATCCACAAAGAAATTGGTCATAGTTCAAAGATGCAATAGTTCCTAGTTATGTGAGATTTGCTGGCGGAGTTTGGAGGCACGGTTGTAGTGTAAAAAGGCAGATCCGGTTGGAGATCTGGGAGGAGGAGATACTCTTGTAGAGATACATGCACTCTTGTGCTGAAGAGTTGCTTTGTAATCTCTTGTTATATTATATATATATATATATGAGATCTCTATCTTTGGTGGACATAGCCCACATTGGGTGAACCACGGTACATGCTTGTTATGTGCATGTACTTTTGTGTGATTTGGATTATTCTAGTTTATACTTCCACTACTGTAGATTTTGTGGGGAATTGTTTAGATCTTGTGTGCATGATATTGTTTGTTATTAAATCATAGCATATTATGTAGTCCCGTATTCCCAACAAATGGTATCAGACTAGCATTTGTTTTACCTGATGAGAAGATCACAGGAAGAGATTTAATCTCAAGTTGGAGCTGGAAGATTAAGGTTTCTGGAAATTATAGCATGACCATGGTCATTTAAGTGGCAGGGTGACCGGGTCGGTTACAAGGTAACTATGGTCGATTACAGGGTGACCGTGGTCGGTTACTAGGAAACATAGTTTTCAACAGAAAATCACAGATCTGAAGAAATGGAAAGATGCATGGAATGTATCTTGTTTGCTGAGGTGTCCCTAGTTCTTGGAGGCATAAGCATGTTGGTCAGATTGCAGATCTAGTTATTGAGGCATGGTTTTATCTTGGTATTACAATGCTTATATTATTTCGTTGCACATGCATGTTTGGGATTGAAGATCTAGATCTGAGAATGAGATAAAAGGAGAAGTTATGCATCCTTTGGTGCATTTAGATGCAGGGGATTCATTAGAGAAGTTGGATATAGTAGCACAAAAAGAAGATGAGGTTTCTATCAGAGAAACATGTTCTTTAAGTTGAAGATGTGGTTGAGTGTCTTGGTGCTGGTAAGGTGATGTGTTTCATCTTGATGCAATTTATTGCATGGATTTGTTGTATTGTTTTTGTATGAGATTTGGATGCTTCTTGAAATGACTGGCTCAGCTCAACTATCGGCTTCGGTCAAAGTAGGCACCTGGTGTGGTGTGCTATGACAAATTGTGTGGCATTGGGTTTGTTCCAACAACATTGACATCAGTCTGAGAACTGAGGTTGGTCACAGAGGAACCGATACTGGTCAGCTAACCATGGTTGGTTAGGGGATGACCGTGGTTGGTCTTTGTGGCAACTTATCTGTATAGGGTATTTTGCAGCAAGAGAGGGTAGTTGGTTCAGTGTCCTGTTTTGGAGGATCTGGTTTCTGGCATAGTGTGTATAGGTAGAAACAATGTTGATCACTTCAATGTTTGGATCAGAAAGAGGATGGAGTTGGTTCAGTTAGTCCATTGAGACTTTGAGTCAGGTATCTCTATATGGTTCATGTTTTATTTCTTTCATTTGGAGCAACTGATATTATGTTTGGATTGTGTGCACAAATTTACACCATGGTTTCTTGGTGTTGTTTGACTTTTATTTCCTGGTTGTGTGGAATCTTGAGGACAAGGGTTTCTAGTCTAAGGATGAGATCCTCAATGAAAATTCATGGTTAGACACAGTTGCAAGTAATAAGAGATGTTGAGTACATATGGATGAAAAGAAGTTGATTCACCTACTTCACAAGAAGTCTAAAATTCTGTGATTTAGAAGTATTATTTGATAAGAAGGGAATAATTTTATAATCTCTTTCATTTGGTTTTATTTATCACTGACATATTAGCAGGTAATACAGGGGATTTTTTGTTCAGTGGGAGCAAGCCATGGTTTTTGGCATTGCAGGATTAGATACATAATGCACATGAAGAGTGAGCGGAGATTGCTACTATTCAGAGTGGTAGAGGCACTAGCTGGTTTTGGAGGACAGTCATGGATTTGTAGGTATATTGAGTTTATTGCTTTGTGATGTCACTTCTGGTTTATTTTGTGGTGCCTGGTTATCCCTATGGGATTACAGTTGATGGTTAGATTCAGCTGGGTGAAGATGATAGTGTAATTTTTCAGAGTTTTAAGGGTTAAAAGAGAAAAATTGCTAGTTATAGAGACCGGTATTGGTTATGATTAATTGTGGTCGGTCATCTGGTAACTGTGGTCAGTCAGGTAGTGATCGGGGTCGGTT
This sequence comes from Taxus chinensis, assembly GCA_019776745.2. Taxonomy (NCBI): domain Eukaryota; kingdom Viridiplantae; phylum Streptophyta; class Pinopsida; order Cupressales; family Taxaceae; genus Taxus; species Taxus chinensis. Next base: position 176,918,923 of record CM034157.1, on the reverse strand, counting down.
AGGAAACTGTGGTCAGTTTGGTTACAGGTTTGACAACAGTGTTTATTTACCATTTTTAGATGGTGCCCTTGTTTTTTGCTTTCATCTTGGTTGGTTTGTGCAAAGTATGTTGATGACATGTTTGTTGGTATTTGCACTTGGTATTAGTGGCATGGTTTAGCATGGATATTTTTTATTGACATTGATGAGCACATGATTCATATTCTACTTTGGAGTTAGTCGAGGAAGACTTGGAGCTTATGGAGAGCTGGTGATATGGATGGATGTACATGGTGAGTTTGTACATGTTGGATAGATTTAGTTTTGTGAGTCTATGATGATGCAGATGTTTGATTTGCACATGGATTCTTTGAGCATGAGTAGGGGATGTTTGTATTTCCTCTTGATTACTATGTTACTCCTTGAGAGATGTTATCTACAGATGATTGTCTTGGACATGCTAGTTGTTTATGCAAGATTGGATTTGCAGATTGCAGTGTTTGGATTCTTTGAGTTATGTAGGTTTGTGGATTGATCACCCACTATTGTAGGTAGAACTCATTTGGGTTGTCTTTACCCAGGATCTTGTTTTACTTTCTCATATTCCAGTTTGACTTGTCTTGGTCAGTTACATTGGTGGTTGCATGGAGACATGGATAGATGGATGGAGAACATGGTTGGTTTTACAGGTATGGCTATGGATGTGATTGAGGCTCGAAACTTTAGTTTGAGTGGGAGCTCTTGCAGGTGTGTTAGTCATGATAGATTTTTGCATGAGGAGCTAGGTTGGCTTATTTGTCTAATACCAACAATTGGTATGGTGTTACGATTTAGTGGGAGCTTGATGCTTGGTGTCACAAATTAGTTGTAGCTTTGTGCTGGTTTGGTAAGTCATGGTTTCATTTTCTTGGTTTGAGAAGATGGTTTGATCTTCCTGGTTTTATTTTTCTTTGAGAGAATTGTTGAAGGAAATAATAGATGGTCTTCATGGTGTGTTGAGGATAGTGATGTACAGGTATAGGTACAGAGGTTCAATAATTTATCTCCAAGTGGGAGATTGTAAGGTTATGGAGCTAGATTGCTTCGCAATTAGCATGCAATCGAAAGTGACTCGTAACACAATAACTGACATCAGTTAAAGTGGAAAAAGGGGAACAGGCCGTGGTTAGGTTTAACCAGCACCGATTACTTGTGCAAAGTGTTTTATTGTTTAAGTCACGGGATTTAAATATATATTTTATTTTAAAGAAAATATATTTGGATGTAACTGCATGGCTAAAGTACCCTAAGTTTATATACGCCTATATAAGAATGAAAGCTAGGGTTTAGAAGTGGGATGAATAAAGAGAAGGATTGGATTAGATCCTTGATTCTCCGAGATTGAGAGGATGAAGATGAAGAAGAAGAAGAGAAAAAAAGGAACATGTTACATGAAGAAAGAGTCTCCATGGAGAGGAGCTAGACAGAAGGAAACATTCTCTAGTATATTTCCTTTTTATATTTATTGTCTGACTGTAATGGCTTGCATAGTATGCAAAGCACATAGTGTTTCTTCTTTTAGATCCACATGTGGGTGAGGTCTTGTATCAAAGATCTATCTAGATCGAGTCAGATTGTATTGTAGATCCATTAGATCATATTGTATTGTTGATCCATGAAGATCTAGAAATTGTAGAGGAGGTCATCTTCATGTTTGCACAGGTTATGCAGTGATGGAGAGAAAAACTTACTTCTTGGTGCACAGTCTTAGTTGCACATTTGGTAGACCCATGTGAGAGGCCTTGTTTGCAGATCCATAAAGAAATTGGTAGCAATTCAAAGATGCAATAGTTCCTAGTTATGTGAGATTTGCTGGTGGAGTTTGGAGGCACGGTTGTAGTGTAAAAAGGAAGATCTGGTTGGAGATCTGGGAGGAGGAGATACTCTTATAGAGATACATGTACTCTTGTGTAGAAGAGTTGGTTTGTAATCTCTTGTTATATTATATATACGAGATCCCTATCTTTGGTGGATTTATCCCACATTGGATGAACCACAATACATGCTTATTATGTGTGTGTACTTTTATGTGATTTGGATTATTCTAGTTTATACTTCCACTACTATAGATTTTCTGGGGAATTGTTTAGATCTTGTGTGCATGATATTGTTTGTTATTAAATCATAGCACTATTCCACAGTCCCGTATTCCCAACAATAAAAGGATTCGATAAATTTCTCACTGAACATGTTTCATTAGCTTACCGATTAGTTCAGAACCTAAATATTATTAGCAGAAAATTGGGATATTATGTCAATTAACTTAAACTAAATACATCACTAAAATCAATCACCAAGATGACCATAGATTAATTCTATTGATGACTTGTTTTCAATTATTATTTTGTATTATATAATTTACCAAACCATAAATATATTCAAGCATATTTGTAAGAGAAAATATAATGATGTTTCATTTGACAGTTCTTCTATTCAATTGGAATTAACTAGAAAATAGAAAATTTTCCACTAAAGCATGTGATTCTACTTACGTGAAGGAAATAAAATTTACAATTAAGTAAACATAACAATATAATATAATATTAACACTAATAAAAAATAATAAACTCCACAAATATAATTTAATATTTCATTTAATTAGGAAGGAAATGCAATAGTAGAATAAACAATCTACTCTAAGAAATACCAATAAAATTTTCCTAGTCGTTGGGTGAGTGGAACTTTTCTCCTCTCTTAAATTGGGGTTAAAATGTAATCACATATACACAAAGTATTCAAGAGCTTATTGAATTAGATTTATTTATTCAAAATATTAACTTACTAAAAGTCATCATAGACACATCAGAGTGTTTACAAATATTTATATGACACTTCTTCCAAGTGTATCTAGTCAATCTAGGAAGAATGTAGATCTATTCTTGGGGATACATTTATTCTATAATTAAAAATGTCTTAATATTATATTCAAATCATAAAGAGATGATAACGGGATTGATTGCAAGAATATATTCACATTTTAACTCTACTTACTCGCTCCCGTTATGAGGTACAACATAGGTGTGAGATTCCTATTTGAACTCTAATTACCCACCTCACTTATAAGGGAAAACACATGGGTGAGATTCCTTATATAAGTCTACCACTTTCCTATTTTATGAGGGACAACATAAGGATAATATTATTTACTCAAGATCTCTAAAGAGAAGCCTCTTAAACTCATCCCAATTATATCGGAGATAATCGTTTGAGATCAAATTTTGTAGATGGAGTCATTAAAGTCATCCATCCTTCCTTTTGAATTATTTCTATTTCTCACTAAGGTTGTTCAATCCTTTAGACCACTTGTTTAAACCCATAGAATATGATACCAATAGTCCAGTCCTTGAGTCAAGGTGTTGTTGTTGAAATAATTTGATGTAGTTTAAATTATTGGTTTCCACCAACGGTCATGGGGCTATGCCCCTCCTTGTTATGTATAGGTAGGATCCCAATATTGATTGTAAACTACCTAAATCTGTGAGGTGGCCATTATGTTAGGGATCAAAGAAGAATAATCCAATATTAATGTGGTAAAGCGATTGTACATTGTTACGATGGAGGAATTTCCAGTGAGGAGAGGTAAAGAAGAGTTAGAGAAATAAGGAGAAAGAGAGGGTTAATGTTGTAAGTATTCTTACAAAATAACAGAAAAAGTGAAAAAACGACAACACGAGGATCATGTGGGATAACAAGAACATCAACTGAGTTGCACCCCAGAAGCATGACGATGTTCCATGAGGGAGAAAACATCAACCATTAATGTGCATGTAATGAAAGGAAAAGGTCATATCTAATTTTCCTCTCACAGGTCTAAAATAAATGGGCATAAATAGCGGGTGTTATGTAACCCCTAGTGTAAGTAATCATACCTCCTCAAGTAGAAAATGGGAGTTACATTACCAAAATGAAATTAACTCCTATATAAAGCATTTAAGCACAATGACACGTATGACGCAATATAATCTGTCATAACCTCTATGACACCTAAGACCTATGACCCGACGTAAGTGAGATGACTCACCACATGATGTTGGAAACGCACACACCAACATCCCACCTTCATCGTAACTTAGGATGAGGCAGAAAGTTAGAAATGAGAAACGAGTTTTATCAACTAAGCCTGATGAGGAACCCATGAACAACAAGGATCTCAAGTGATCGATGAAAACTAAGAGGGAAAAACATCCACAACAATAGATGGAAAAAATATGTAAAATCTAAGTAAGATGCCAGAAATGGGTCTCGATAATTGATGAGCCTAATAACCTACCCATGTACAAAAGGGAAATCCCTCTATAAGAAGAAGAGGAGAGGAGAATAAGGATACTGCTGAGACTAAATTAGGCACATGGCTACATTTATAGGTCCTAATCACATATTACTATTTATATAATTCCTAAGAGAGAAAAATAGTAACTATCCACTGTCTTTGGTCACTTCTCTTCTTTCTAGTCTTTTAACTAATGAGGGTCGTTAATCCTTGCCATTAATAATGTCAATCCGGGTTGGTTTCTAAAGGCTATATGCATTAAGAGAAGAATATATTTGGAAAATAACTCCTTTAAACACAAACCAAACTTGCATAAAATAAATCACACTTGCAGAAATTTAAAGGTAGGGTAAGTTCACGAAGTTAGGGGGCCAAAAAGTGGATAAGAATCCGGAAAAAAGCAAAACTCGTATGCATGCTATTATAACATGATCATGTTTTCAATTGTTAGGTTTGAGATTTACCGAAGCATAACATGTACGCGTTACATAACCCGTACATGTTACATAACATGTACGTGTTATGTCTACTATAAATAAAAAAAGATGCCCGAACCTCTATCATTTTATGTCCCTCAAACGCGAGTTTCAGAGCTTAATCGTGCCCTCATTTTTTTTCATTCAGATGGATCTCAAGCTCAAAGGATCATTTCTGGATCACCGGGAAGATATGAATAGACGATGGTGCTACGGAGAAGAAGTAAGCACAATTATTTTCTCAAAATTGCATTGAAATATGATAATTATAGATTAAAATTTGAATTGAGTATATATTTTTTATTGTTACAGTTATAGGTCGATGGAATCAACCACAACCAAACCTTGTTATTCCTGTCATGCCTCCTGACACTCCCATAATTGCTCAACATCCCTCGGGTAGTCAAGAAGATTTACCAGCCAACATAGTTGAAAACAAATTTGAAATTGAGGATTTAATCAGAACAATGAGGGATTCACAATCTACAAACCCCCACTGCACCTCTCTTACAAACACATTGGAGGCATTAATTGTTCAAATTGACATGGCAACAGGGAAAATTGATCGCTAGACAACTTACAAAGAGGGTTGTAAGGTTTATTATTCAAACAAATTGTCATACTTGGATGTAAAGAAAAAAGAAATTTCAAAAGACCTCATATGCACCTTATTCATGGACCCTCACACTAATTTTTCTGTTCTGTTGTCATGTAAATGATTTCCCATCCATTGGTGCAATAATAATTTGATTAAAAATAATTTTTGGGACCGATGGTGGATGGTGTTTGATTTTCCACCTTGTAATAACAATGAGGTGCCACTATACTTTTTGAGGCAACTATGTTGCGAGTTTATCCTCAATGAGATCCCAAATTATTTTTATTTTTGAGATTTCCAGGGCTGAGGAAAAGGATCTGCATAGGATCGACCAGGTGCACAACATGCACTTATTCAGTAGGGTAGATTCCCTCCACAAAAGCCCCCTCACCTTGAGATTTTCCCTCAAGTATTGAAGGAGACAGTAGATATTGATTCAATCCATGCACTACAGGGGCTATCTGCGACCCTTGTTTGACATACGAGGGACATTTCTGAGCCAGATGCACGCAGAGGTACATAGAGTATTCCCTCAAAGAGTACTAGCATGAGGCCACATCTTTTCTTGTCATGTGGTAGCATATGTTTGGGGCCCGAGGAGGATGATACTTTTATGCGTACTGAATTTGGTGCACCTGGTGCTAGGGGTGTACATGATAATGTCACTATGTCAGATGTCCTTTTGAGTGATACATTTGGATTACATTCATCGACGTCTCCTTTGCAGGTAAATTTGTTATGTGTGTTACAAAATTTTTGGAGTACTTTATTTTCTTATATATGTTAAATTTTTGAAATAATTATATTTGTACATGTATATGCATTGATATTACAGCATGCGAGAGGCGCATCTTCATCCTGACCACACGCGGCGAGTACCATGCATACACATACATTCACAGAGGTAATTTAGAATGTTAATTATGTAAAATTTTCACATACATGTGTGTGTGTGTGTGTGTGTGTGTGTGTATATATATATATATATATATATATTAGTTTTGAAGTCAAATATATGTATGTTCTTGTATGTCCATCTAACTCACGTGATATACATGTTTGATAAAGATGTTGACTTCACTATGACACCCAATCATGTTTGTGAAAAGTAAATAAAGGTGTTGCTGTTGCGATTTCATCTGCGCAACAACTCACTGAGGTATTCAAATAACACATTTTTTTCTAAATTTCTCATGTAATTCATATTATGTTAAATTAAATGTTAGTAATGTCTTTCATTGTAGAATTATAAAATTATGTTAAGAATGTCCTTCATTATGTATATGTAGGAGTTACATGTGACAGGTAGCAACCCTGTTCATTTGATTCATAGGTGTGGTAGGGTAAAAACAATAGTTCTATATTGATAAAATTAGTTAAAATATAGTCATTATGTACATACATGTACTTAGTTATATTTTCACTAATTCTGATGTTAGATTTTTTGATTTTATGTGTATGTAGGGAATTTCAACCCCCTCCATTTTGACTTTGATGGCACGAACTCCTCCATCTCGTCTTCTTCATACCCTTTTTCGTATTGCAAGAGCTCCCGATGACTCATTTGAGCGTGAGATGCAAATTCGTCATGATAAAAAACTTGTGGTAAGTTTGTGTATTTATGTAAATGCTTTCATTCTATAATGGTCTTAAATACATGTTGAAAACATATATAAATTAATTTTTGACAAAAAAAAATTGTTTGCATTTACAGGCTCATCTACAGGTGAGTATTCAGCGGAAAAGGACTCAAAGCATGGGCTCAAATGATCCAAAGTCATCTCATGGATCTCCATCTTCGTCTAAGGGAGGGCCTTCTTCGAGTAAGGCCAAGAAAGGGATAGATTTTGATGAGTAGGAAATATATATGTCTTACATGACATTGTTTTTGTATGTCTATGTGCATGGCATTGTATGTACGCCTATATGGCATTTGAACTTGATGGTATATGACCTATTTGGGAATTTTTTTATTTATTATGCACATTAAAATACTATTTGGAACTTGATAATTTTGTATGAAACCTTACATTTCTAAGATTATTTTCGCATGAAACTAATATGATGTGCACTAGATAATATTTAAGACATTATGGATTATTTTTTCATTTATTGGTGATGTACATGTACTAGCATTTTCAATGTATAATATGCATCAAACTTTAGAAATCAATATTTATATAATGTATGTATATAAAGAGTTATCTAATCTAAGTAATTATTCATTCAATTGATCAATGTGTATATGTGTATTTACTTTACTTTCACTTCTTCTTGCTCATGGTCTCTTTGTACTGTTTCTTATCTTATCATGCACTTACTACATTCTTCTATGCTTTGTAGTATTCTCCCCTATTAAAACACCTGAGAGTCATCACAATTTGATGCCTTTCATATGTTGATATTTTGAGAATGTCTCTCCATATACATTACTCTAATGCTTGAGAATGTCTCTAGATGCAATGACATTTTGATTCAGACACTCAATGATTCTTGATTGTATAATCTTTTCCAATTCATGTTATTACCTTTAAATCTGTAGGCATTTCAAGTTATTTGGAAATCACATCACACCCTTGACTAGGCTTGATGACATCCCCTATCCTTTTTAAGGTGCTTTTGAAAGCATCTATAGGTTTATAATAGCATAAATTATCAATGAATGGAAGGTCACTAAGCCATAGGCCAACTGAATCCCATCTAGAACTAAACAAGAAAGATTTACTAGGTGATTGATAACTCTCGTGTGTTCTTAGACATACCCCTATCAAATTCATTCTTAAGCCAATCTAGTCATTCAGGGCTCTTAAGGGACTATGCTTGGATGAGGTAGCCCGAAAGCATAGCGAGCGTAGGGAACCAATACGAATCCTCCAATAGCATTCATCAGGCCACCCCAACATGTTAGTGTAGTTGGTTTGGTCCCACGAGCTTCCGTTTGTAAACTATAGCGTTTTGCAGCCTTACACTGACTCAGAATACACTATTTCGCATGTTTACAAATAATAACACAACGAGAGAACCAAATGAAGATGGAGAAAACCGCGAGAGGATTTCATAGATGGCCCCAACATGGAGGTCTCGGATCTAATGAGACGTCTCTAGGTGCCTCGGAATTTGAGAAATCACCTATCGAAGATATGGCATGTTTTGGATTTAGGGCTCTTAAGGGACTACGCTCGGACGAGGTAGCCCGAAATCATGGGGAGCTTACGGAACCAAAACGAAGCCTCCAATAGTGTGCACATGGCCACCTTGACATGCTGACATAGTTGGTTCGGTCCTAAGAGCTTCTGTTTGCAAAATACAGTATCTGGCAGCTATATACTGACTCAGACTGCACTATTTCACATGTTCGAAAACAATAGCACAACGAGAGAACCAGATAGAGATAGAAAAAACCAAGAGAGAATTTCATAGAGAGCCTTGACATGGAGGTCTTGGATCTGATGAGACATATCTAGGTGCCACAGAGTCAAAGAAATCACCTGTCAAATATATGGCATGTTTGGGCCTTATGGCTCTTAAGGGACTACACCTGGACGAGATAGCACAAAAGCATGGAGAGCATAGGAAACCAAAAAAAATCCTCCACTAGCATTAACCTAGCCACCGCAACATGTTGGCATAGTTGGTTTGGTCCCATGAGATTTTGTTTGCAAACTACAATGTCTGGTAGTCGTACACTGACTTAGACTGCACTATTTCACGTGTTTGCAAACAATAGCACAATGAGAGAACCGGATGGATATGTATAAATAAGTGATAGGATTTTGTAGAGGGCCCTAACATGGAGGAGTTAGATCTGATGAGACATCTCTAGGTGCCACGGAGTCTGAGAAATCACCCGTTGAAGATATGGCATGTTTGGGCCTTAGGGCTCTTAAGGGACTACGCCCAGATGAGGTAGCCCGAAAGCACGGAGAGTGTAAGGAACCAAAACGAAGCCTCCACTAGTGTTCGGCTGGCGACCCTAACATGTTGGCGTACTTGGTTTAGTCCCACGAGCTTCCATTTGAAAACTACAGTGTCTGGCAGTCATACACTGACTCAGACTGCACTATTTCACGCGTTTGTAAACAATAGAACAACGAGAGAACCAGATGGAGATGGAGAAAATTTTGAGAGAATTTCGTAGAGGGATCTGACATGGAGGTCTTGGATCTAACGAGACATCTCTAGGTGCCACGGAGTATGAGAAATCACCCGTCAAAGATATTACGTGTTTGGGCCTCAGGGCTCTTAAGGGACTATGTCAGGACGAGTTAGCCCAAAAGGACAGGGAATGTAGGGAACCAAAATGAAGCCTCCACTAGTGTTTACTTGGCCAACCCGATGTGTTGACGTAGTTGGTTTGGTCCCATGAGTTTCCGTTTACAAACTATAACCTCTGGTAGCCCTATAGTGATGTGGAGGGCACCTAGGGATATCTCATCAAATCTGAGACCTCCACATCGGGGCCGTCTATGAAATCCTATTGCAGTTTTATCTAAATCCATTTGGTTCTCTCACTATCCTATTGTTTACAAATGCATGAAATAGTGCAGTCTGAGTTAGTGTAGGGCTGCTAGATGCTGTAGTTTGCAAATAGAAGCTTGTGGGACCAAACCAACAACCCCAAAATGTAGGGGTGGCTAGGTGAACACTAGTGGAGGATTCATTTTTGTTCCGTACGCTCCCCGTGCTTTCATGCTACCTCGTCTGGGCATAGTCCCTTAAGAGCCCTGAGGCCAAAACATGTTATATCTTCGACGAGTGATTTATCTGACTCTGTGACACCTAGATACATCTCGTTAGATTCAAGACCTCCATGTTGAAGCCCTCTACAAAAGGATCTCACAATTTTCTCCATCTCCATCTGGTTCTCTCATTGTACTATTGTTTGTAAATGCATGAAATAGTGCAGTCTGAGTCAGTGTATGGCTGCTAGAGGCTATAGTTTACAAATGGAAGTTTGTGAGACCAAACCAACTACATCAACACGTCAGGGTGTCCTAGTGAATGATATTAGAGGATTCATTTTTGTTCCCTACGCTCCCCATGCTTTCAAGATACTTCGTCTGGGTGTAGTCCCTTAAGAGCCATGAGGCCAAAACACATTATATCTTCGACGGGTGATTTCTCAGACTCCGTTACAGCTAGAGATGTCTCATCAAATCTGAGACCTCCATGTTAGGGCCCTCTACGAAATCCTCTTGTGGTTTTCCCCATCTCCATCCAGTTCTCTCACTGTGCCATTATTTACAAACGCGCGAAATAGTGCAGTCTGAGTCAGTGTATGGCTGTAGTTTACAAACAGAAGCTCATGGGACTAAACCAACTACGCCAACACATTGAGGTGGCCTGGTGGATGTTAGTGAAGGATTTTTTTTGGTTCCCTATGCTCCCTGTGCTTTCAGGCTACCTTGTCCGGGTGTAGTCCCTTAAGAGCCCTAAGGCCCAAACATGCCATATCTTCCACAGGTGATTTCTCAGACTCTGTGGCACTTAGAGATGTCTCGTTAGATCTGAAACCTCCATGTTAAAGCCCTTTACAAAATCCTCTTGCAGGTTTCTTCATCTCCATCTGGTTCTCTCATTGTTCTATTGTTTGTAAATGCATGAAATAGTGCAGTCTGAGTCAGTCTACGGCTGCTAGAGGTTGTATTTTGTAAATGAAATCTCGTGAGACCAAACCAACTATGCCAACACATCGGGGTGGCCTTGTGAATGCTAGTGGAGGCTTCATTTTGGTTCCCTATTCTCATTGTGATTTTGGGCTACCTCGTCCGGGCGTAGTCACTTAAGAGCCCTGAGGCCCAAACATGTCGTATCTTTGATGGGTGATTTCTCAGACTCCGTGGCACCTAGAGACATATCGTTAGATCTGAAACCTCCATGTTGAAGCCCTCTACGAAATCCTCTCAGGGTTTTCTCCATCTCCATTCAGATTGAGTCAGTGTAATGTTGTTCATTGCCAATCACCTGAATAATATAGGTGGTTCATATAATATAGGTGGTGAAATGAAAATTTTAATAAGATATTTTTACAATATAGGTGGTGAAATGAGAATTTATGTTTGTTGTTCCTTTCTAATATTTAATTTCTCTTAGCTTCACTTGGCTTCAAGAATAATAAATTCTCTACTGACAGTGCCAACCACGTGAAGGTGGAAGCTTTTTTGGCACCACTAACCTACATAAATATGTTAGTAAGCAATTAAATAGAATTTTAAATCATACAAAATTTAAACAAAATCATTTAAGTAAATATTCAAATTAAATTCATGAAGAACATACCTTTGCAAATTCAATCCAATGAACCACAAGGATCAACTCTATTCTTGACAGTAGTAAGAATTGCTTCATGATCTGATTCACGAACCTTCCACAGATTCTTGTTTGATGGCTGACCTTGATATTTGATCAATTTAATATTTGTTGTAAGGACCAAATGTGAATAGTGAAGTATCTTCCGATGTACTTCATAGTCTTCAAACAACCAAATGTTTGATTTTTTGATAGGATATCATCGAAGCCAAGTTCTAGTGACTACCACTGACCCAGTGGGATACTCAAGGTCTTCACCATCAATGACTATGGAAGTTCAATTGATTTCATATTTTTTTCCCCTCTACACAATGAGACAAGAAGTAGTTTGTTCCCTCTTCATTAAATTCCATTTTAATAACTACAAAAACGTGCCCTATGTATCACAAAGTAAAACTGTTCAGTCAATTTAAAAATACATTAAGATTTGACCATTTAATAATTTATAAATCTAAAACATGGCATGTACATATATGTATGTACCTTGTTGCACTAAATCAAAGACTTGGTCAAAGTCAGGTGATGTTGTCATTTGATCTGAAGACCCTACAAGTTGTAATGCTCATGGAACTTGATGTGTGTTAAGTGGAATTAGAGGTCTACAAGTCCATTCATCCACCCACTGTTGTGACTCACAATTCATTCCACGTAAAATCAATGCATGATATACAAAAACATGTCATGCACCTAGTATAAATAGTCCAAGAATTTGCATCTGAACTACGGAATGAGTGCATATCACTTGATCCTGTAACTGTCATACAATCTTCAAAGTTTTCTAGATGTTGTTCCTCTATCAACCAAAAATATCTATGAACCGTTGATCTCTCTTGAGATTCATGGCCCATATTCTTAACACACCAATCAACAATATTTTTTGCATCTGTAAATTTAGCACCATCCTTGAACTTTAACTCTTCTCTTGCAAGTGCTCTTTTCACACATTCTTTGCACCATCATGCTCTCCTTTTCCATGTCCTAACCTCAGTAAAAATCATAGACCATGTTGTCATTTGTTTCTTTGTGCACCTTTTAGCCAATAAAACATCCATGCATTCTTGAATTGTGATAGTTGTCCACCAAATGTAATGTTGATCAAAACTAATGTTCCTCTTGGCAAGTTCACATAAAACACTTGGAAAACCCTTCTACATATTCTGTAGAATGTGTCTGATCATCACTGATGTAGAAATGATACTCTCTTAATATTTTTCGATCTTGCTCAGTGCTTTCAGGAGAGTGTCAAAATGTTATATGCATGAAAATAGAAACTTGCACTGAGTTATAATATTGAGACTGAACCTCTCGCTTTGTGGCTAGCAATGTGTAATTCTCTACGAATGCTTAACTATTTTAACAATAGTACCAAGTTGAGAATGTGTCCTTTCTTAACTTGAATTGTTCATCACAACCATCGAGTATCTATGTGTGTGCTTTGCATACTCATAAAAAAATTCTCTCTGAATTTGACCATATATTCTGATACAGGTAATTTTTTTCTAACAAGCTCACACCTCTTAGATTCTTTTCTTCTTTTAAATTCATATCTTCCACCAATTTAGATTTGGTGAAATAAACCAATTATTTTCCTATTGAATATGTACTCTCCTCATGGATACAAAATTTAAGATTTAAGCAAGCCACTCATTATACCATTGCACGTTTCATCTTTAACATGCTTTGTTATAAAAAATTGTCTTGTTGGATTTTTCACAAAATATTGTTGGAATAAATTCCCTTTGAATATTTTTGTGGGACATTTAATCCACACTCCTGCAACATGATGTCAGTATGCAAAACATTTACTTATTTGACAAAAAACATCATAATGCATTGAAAATTCAACATGATGCCTGCAACAACAAGTGGTATATTGAGTGATTGATTTTCACATAAAAGGGTTTACTCATTTCAAAGAATCTTTGGCTAATGTTAATTTGTGGATTTTCATTCTTAAACTTAGAGAAAAATTCTATTTGAGTCATATCTAAATAATATTTTCCACACGATTCATGATTATTAGAACATATTCTTCTTTTTATGTATCTCTTCTAGTCGGTGACACCCTTGTGTTCTCATTCCAAAATTTTACAATTAATTCTAGTAGAATATCATATGTATTCTTGTCTTTTCTTGGAGGTCTACTAGAGAAAGCCCCAATAGTCAGTGTTATTGACTAACTCAAGACGTTTACGTCTCTCTATTGCTTTCATCAGTGTTTTTCTGTTTAGCTTCAAAGCACTGCTTGTTTTCTAATCAAGCATTTATTAATTCTTTTATCACTTACTATACAATTAGTAAGTGCACTTCTACTGTAACATTACTATCTTTGGTGTGTCTTTTTAACCTATAGTTTGGTATGCTTTATGTATTTTTCAATAATTGACACATTTTGATCAACAACATTAGATGTTCTTAACCCCAGGGTCTTCATTATAGGTCTCATCTTAATTAATTTCATCAATGAAACAAATAATTGACATCACTTTGTGTGTCATTTAAATTCTCCAAGTAATTATCCCAAATTGCACAACTAGGCCTTCTCGTATTTCTTTCAAACATTTTGTTAAGCATTGGTTTTATAATGTTTTCATCAATTTTAATTAAACTGAATTAGTTTTCTTCACAAAATGGAAGGATGTTTCATTATAGGTGAATATTCATTTACAAGGTTACTTTCTTCATTCAGTTTTTTCATACAAATTTTGGGGTTAACATTTGTATTCTCAGGTAAGGGTTCAACAATTGGATTCATATCAATTTCTTCATCCATACCAACATTCATTGGAAATCAATTCACCTATCATTATTCATTGCAAAATCATTATTCTCTACATTTTCATTTTGCATTTCATCCCCATTTTCTAATACATTAATTACATTTGATATAACGGATGTACCTTTCTCTGCTCAAAATTTTTGCATTCTGTTCAATTTGTTTATTCTCTTCTCTTCCAATTGCTCTAGTATCTTGTTCTTGACTTTCCTCTTGTCCTTAGCTCAACGTTTATCACCCATGATTAGAAAAAATCAACTAGTGGGGTAGGGGACAAAATGAACTACTAAAAAATCATGCAAGAATGTAGAGAAAATTACAGACAAAACAGAATGTTTGCAGAATTCTCGTGAAAAAGATAAAAAGGATGTTTGCAGGGGACACAATATTTAAAATAAATGAAAATGTGTATGTGTTTTAAATTTTCTCTTTTCCTAAGCCATGCCTCAATGTTTGGGATCTGATTTGGATCCCCAAGCCTGAGGCATGGACCTATACAAACACAACAAATAACGTGTTTTTGTAAACAAAATGTAAAAATGCCACTTCCTCTATGATAAATCTAAATAAAACAATCGATCCATTTTTAAAAAATTATACCACGACGTAGAGCAGAGTTTCTTCTTTCTAAAAATATAAATTTTCAAATAATTTCTTTCTAATATAAGGTTTCCATATTATTTATTTTCTAACTATGACCTGCTTTATAGCTATTTTTTGAAGTGTAAATATGTCTATCTTTCATGGTGTATCTTTTTTTTGGGTGATCAAAATTTAAAAAAATTATACTAGCCCAAACTAGGCATAATTCTATACATATTAAAAAAAACTAATTTTTGATATTTTTTGAGGTAGTTAGGGGGGGCACGATCGGAGATCCGTTATTTTTCTAAACATAAAATTTTTGTACTAGAAAAATCATAAATAAAAAAATTCGCTAAAAAATCTAAAAAAATGGAGCCCAAACTAGATGCTCCTAGCTATCTTTCTACCAAAGGGTTTTCAAAAATATTAAATGGTGCTCAAAAAATGGTGGGGGGCACGAAAGTCACTCTATTATGTTTTTAACAAAAATATGAGCATTTGTTGGTATTTTAGTTGTTTGACCCACTTAAACTTATCCGTTTTCAATAAAATTTAGTAGCTTAGAAACTAGACTCAAAATGCTACGATTCATATTTCTACAATATCTTCCAATTTTGAGTGTAACTATTTCGAAAAACTCATACAAGTTGAAGTTTTTTTTTCAGAAAAATGTGTCCACTTAAGACCCCCTTTTGGCCCCCCAACTTGGTGCACTTACCCAGAAATTGCAGAAATAACATTTCATGAAATAAATCACACTTGCATTAATATAAAGGCACTGCTTGCAAAATAAAAACACACTTGCATAGTTAAAATTTTTGAATTGGAAATAAACATAATTAAACAAAACACCTGTAGGTTTACAATAGACTGAATGTTACAATATAAATAGAAGATCAACACAACAAGATGATAATTATAGAAAAATAAATAGACAAAACTTATTAAAAAATAAAAACCCAAATATAAAGATCCATCTTCCTTAGAATGAGTGGCCAGCTCATTCCTTGGAAGAGGATTTAAACCATGCTTCGAGATCTTAACTCAAAACTACAAAATATTAGAGAGAAAAGAATATATTCATTTCTTGGTAGTAAAACATTACATATCTGAGTGTGGAAGGTTGCATTTATAATTTATGCATCCAACCAACTCCTTATTTTGGGAGATACAATATGATCTTATCTTTATTCTAATCCTAACAACTAAGATCTCCATCTCCACAAAATATGGAGAGAGATATATTATTGGAGTCAAAGTCTTATCTCACTTATTTTAGGAAGATTTGCTCCCAAATCTTCTCCTTTCTTTTAAGTAACAAGAATCATAATGATTTTATTCTCCTACATTATTGGAAGGAGGTTTTTCCTCAAAATATGATTTTGACCAAATACCTTTCCCAGATTTTCCATTTGACTTTGTTGTTTTTGATTGTGGAACTTTTGACACTTGTCTGATACGTTTTTTCCTCGGACTGCAGTTCACTAAAAGTTAGATTTATCTTCATTGGTAAAACCTGTAGAAAATATGAATGAGGTTTTTGTTAAACACATTTCTATTAACAAAAAACCTCTCTCATATTTTCTGTTTGACTTTTTTGTTTCTGTTTATGGAACTTTTAGTGCTCGTCTGATACACTTTTCCTCAATGTGTAGCTCACTAAAAGTTAGATTTCTCTTCATTGGTAAAACCTGTAGCAAATATGAATGATAGGTTTTTGTTAAACACATTTCTATGAAAAAAAACCTCTCTCATATTTTCCATTTGACTTTTTGTTTCTGTTTATGGAACTTTTAGTGCTCGTCTGATACACTTTTTCCTCGGACTGCAACTCACTAAAAGTTAGATTTCTCTTCATTGGTAAAACCTGTAGAAAATATGAATGAGGTTTTTGTTAAAAACATTGATATGAACAAAAACCTCTCTCATATTTTCCATTGGATTCTTGATTTTTCATGCAAGTTTCAAAACTAAAACTGTCATTCCTTTGATGCAAGTTCTGGAACTAAAGTTCTCATTCCTTTTATGCAAGTTTTGGAACTAAAGTTTTCATTCCTTTTATGAAAGTTCCGGAATTAAATCTTCTTTGTCCATCAATTGCAAGTTTCGGAACTAACTGTCATCCTATACCTTGCAATTTTTTCTACTATTTTAATTGCTTGAAAATATAAATATACAAATTGCAAGTTCCAAAACTAAATGTTATTCGATTAATGAAAGTTCCAAAAATAAATCTATGAGTTCTAGAACTAAATCTTCCAAAATTTATGAGTTCTGGAACTAAATCTGTGAGTTTTTGAGCTAACTTAAAACAACTATAACTTTTGCATGTGATCTCGGATTGAGATGATTCTTTGTTTGAACTTGCATAATTTTTTGAGAGGAATCTAAATATGAAATCAGTTTTGAGTTTAGATATAACCATCCATGATCAATTCCACTTTTTCCAATACTAGCATTATCTTTCCTTTATGGCCTGCATACACAAGACTTTGCATCTTTTCCCAAATAATCAATAGGATTAGTCAACAAAATAGATAACAAAATATTTCTAAAGAATGAACAAGATATATATCCTATATTCTATCTTAAGAAAACTATAAGTTCCTAGATTACATTTAAATCCACTTTCAAAGGTAACTTGGAAGGAAAAAATAATGGTAATTTATGGCCAATTTATGGCCTCATCATTGCCCCACACTTAATCTTATGCATGTCCTCATGCATTATATTATTATCTCCTCTTCTTAGAGTCTTCTCTGCATTGATCTTATGCATGTATGCATTCCATATATAGTTCAAAGATAGGTTCTTGTAGATCTCCTTCTATTGTTTTTAATTTCCTTTCTTTTACATTTCTTGTGTGGATCTCCTTCTACTATTTTTTATTTTCTTTCATACAAACAGGTTCTTGTGTTTGGATCTCCTTCTGTTGTTTTTTATTTTATTTCTTGTAGAACAGGTTCTTGTGGATCTCCTTCTATTACCATTTTTATTTTATTTCTTGTACAACAGGTTCTTGTGTGGATCTCCTTCTATGTTTTTTTTTCTTTTTTTACAACAGGTTCTTGTGTGGATCTCCTTCTTGCTTTTTTTATTTTCTTTCTTGTACAACAGGTTCTTGTGTGGATCTTCCTATTTTTTTCTGCTTCTTGTGTTTTTTATTTTTTATTTTTTTCTTGTACAACAGGTTCTTGTGTGGATCTCCTTCTGCTACTTTTTTTTTCTTTTCTTGTGTGGATATACAGTACAACATGTTCTTGTGTGGATCTCCTTCTGTTGTTTTTTATTTCCTTTCTTGTACAACAGGTTCTTGTGTGGATATCCATATTCTATTTTTGATTTTCTTTCTTGTATAATAGGTTATTTTGTGGATCTGCTTCTGTTGTTTTTTATTTTCTTTCTTGTACAACAGGTTCTTGTGTGGATCTCCTTTCTATTTTTGATTTTCTTCTTTTATTTTTTTGTGTGATCTCCTTTGTTTTTTATTTTACAACAGGTTCTTGTGTGGATCTCCTTCTGTTGTTTTTGATTTCCTTTCTTTTACAACAGGTTCTTGTGTGGATCTCCTTCTGCTTGTTTTTGATATTTTCTTTCTTGTACAACATGTTCTTGTGTGGATCTCCTTCTGTTATTTTTTATTTCCTTTTTTTGTATTGTGTGGATCTCCTTTTATTGTAAAAAATCAAAATGCATACCTCATGCTTCTCCTTCTCTCCTACACCTAAGCTCATGCATGTCCTCATGCATGTTGTTTATTCATGGTGAGCCCATAAATTAGACTCTAAAAGTTTGATTGCAAAGAGGTGCATATATTTTCATATTTGTAAGTAGGGGAGATATGAATTTTATCTTGCCTTCCTTGGAGATCTTAAAAGTGGATCTAGCTGTAATAAAAAAACTTACAAGAAATCTTAAAAATAAAATAGTAGAACAAAATAACTTGATCATACCTCTAGTTGTCCTTGTCATCCTATTGTTAACATGGTCAAATAGTGCCGAGAAGAAAGCCACCAGGTAATAGTTGATTATTTTTGAAGAAGAGCCACCTTTTTTTTTTTGTTAATTGGCCAGCAAGTTGGTTTTCCAATCAAAGTTTTTTTTTTTCCTTTGATTGGCCAACAAGCTGGTTTTCCAATCAAAGTTTTTTTAATTTTTTTTTCTTTGATTGGCCAGCAAGTTGGTTTTCCAATCAAGCAAGCTTTTTCCAATCAAAGCTTTTTTTTTATTTTTGATTTTTATTTTTTGCTGAAATGATATCACGACAAGGATTAGAGAAAATTTTGATCCATCATTAGACTATATTCATCAAAGTACAACTTGTGTAAAATAGGAAGCAATGTCTGAGATCTCATAAAAACCTTTTTGCAAACTTGGTAACTCTAAGAATATTTCTAAAAATAGTGTAGACAATTTCTATGTCTTCCAAGCCCAACTTGAATTAGAATCACACATAGTAATATTCAAATCCCAAACTAGTGATCTCAGGAGATGGATTGTGTTATGTATCTGTGGGTCCCTCCAAACTACTCCTTGGTTGATACTGTTGGTGTGCAAAAATCTACATGCTGGTACCAAGAACAACTTTGGAAATTCCTGTGGATGTTAGCACGAAAAAAAGTGTTTGTCTTGATATTCACAATAATTGCTTCTTCATGTTATACAAGCATATACAAAAATGAAGAAATTGAAAGACATGAAAACAAATTTTTCTAATGGATATGGTTCAAGGATTGAATTTTATTATGGGATGAAAAAATAATTTGGATGGGTGGATTTATTATGAGTGGGTTTTTATTTTGGCTCTAATGAAATCCCTGAATATGGATGAAGTTAATTAGAAATGCTACCACTTCATTATTACAAACTAGATAAGCTAGTTTTTTACTAAGGTTATGTGTAATAAGATCACTGAGTTGTTAGTTGATACAAGGGGAAATGGTGGTGGTTATCAAGAATGACATATGATATTTCATCAACTGGATCTAGGTCTAGATTCAATATCATATTCTACCATTTCCAGATCTGAATTCTTTGTTCATACCATTATACCTTCTTGATCAAACATCACAGTCATTTTCTTATACACAGAGTTAGTTTGTGGGGAGATAAATATTTACAATCTAATATTCCTAATTGTAGAAATGAAATTTTAATCTACTTGCAGGAAATAAAATTCTAAAGAAACTACTTACCAAATACTTCCTGTCACAGAATTTTCTAAAAGATATTCTACTATCACTAGAATATTCTTTTAGAGAACTTTGAATCTCCTAATAACACCATGTCCCCAGAAATGGTGCCAAAATGATGAGGGTCGTCAATCCTCACCATTAATAATGTCAATCCAGGTTGGTGTCCGAAGGCTGTATGCATTAAGAGAAGAAGATCTTTGGAAAATAACTCATTTAAACACAAACCAAACTTGCATAAAATAAATCACACATACAGAAATTGAAATCACACTTGCAGAAATTTAAAGCACACTTGCAGAAATAAAGTTTACAAAATAAAAACACACTTGCATAAAGGAAATCACACTTGCAGGAATAAAACACACTTGCATAAATTGAAATTGCTGAATTGGAAATAAGAAAAATTAAATGAAACACCTGCAGGTTTACAACAGACTGAATGTTACAATACAAAGAGAAGAACAACACAACAAGATGATAATTACAGAAAAATAAATAAACACAAATTATTACAAAATAAAAAAATAAATATACAGATCCATCTTCCTTAGAATGAGTGGCCAGCTCATTCCTTGGAAGAGGATTTAAACCATGCTTCGAGATCTTAACTCAAAACTACAGAATATTAGAGAGAAAAGAACATATTCATTTCTTGGTAGTAAAACATTACATATCTGAGTGTGGAAGGTTGCATTTATAATTTATGCATCCAACCAACTCCTTATTTTGGGAGATACAATCTGATCTTATCTTTATTCTAATCCTAACAACTAAGATCTCCATCTCCACAAAATATGGAGAGAGATATATTATTGGAGTCAAAGTCTTATCTCACTTATTTTAGGAAGATTTTCTCCCAAATCTTCTCCTTGCTTTTCGGTAACAAGAATCATAATGATTTTATTCTCCTACATTATTGGAAGGAGGTTTTTCCTCAAAATATGATTTTGACCAAATACCTTTCCCAGATTTTCCATTTGACTTTGTTGTTTTTTATTGTGGAACTTTTGACGCTTGTCTGATACACTTTTTCCTCAGACTGTAGTTCACTAAAAGTTAGATATTTCTTCATTGGTAAAACCTGTAGCAAATATGAATGAGGTTTTTGTTAAACACATTTATATGAACAAAAACCTCTCTCATATTTTTTGTTTGAATTTTTTGTTTCTGTTTATGGAAATTTTAGTGCTCGTCTGATACACTTTTCCTCAGACTACAGCTCACTAAAAGTTAGATTTCTCTTCATTGGTAAAACTTGTAGCAAATCTGAATGAGGTTTTTGTTAAACACATTGCTATGAACAAAAACCTCTCTCATATTTTCTATTTATGGAACTTTTAGTGCTCGTCTGATACACTTTTCCTCAGACTACAACTCACTAAAAGTTAGATTTCTCTTCATTGGTAAAACTGTAGAAAATATGAATGAGGTTTTTGTTAAACACATTTCTATGAACAAAAACCTCTCTCATATTTTTCCATTGGATTCTTGATTTTCACAATTCTTTTAAAAATGTCATTATTTCAGGTTTCGGAGCTAACACTGTCATTCCTTTAATGCAAGTTCCGGAACTAAAGTTTTCATTCCTTTTATGCAAGTTCTAGAACTAAAGTTGTCATTCCTTTTATGTAAGTTTTGGAACTAAATCTTATTTGTCCATGAATTGCAAGTTCCAGAACTAACTATCATTCTATACCTTGCAGCTTTGTCCATTGTTTTAATTGCTTGAAAATATAAATATACAAATTGCAAGTTCCAAAACTAAATGTTATTCGATTGATGAAGTTTTGAAACTAAACTTGTGAGTTCTATAACTAAATCTACGAGTTCCGGAACTAAATTTGTGAGTTCCAGAACTAAATCTGTGAGTTCCAGAACTAAACCTGTGAGTTCCAAAACTAAACCTGCGAGTTCTAGAACTAAATCTATGAGTTCTGGAGCTAACTTAAAACAACTATAACTTTTGCATGCGATCTCGGATTGAGATGATTCTTTTTTGAACTTGCATAATTTTTTGAGAGGAATCTGAATATGAAATCATTTTTGAGTTTAGATATACCATCCATGATCAATTCCACTTTTCCCAATACTAGCATTATCTTTCCTTTATGGCCTGCATACACAAGACTTTGCATCTTTTCCCAAATAATCAATAGGATTAGTCAACAAAATAGATAACAAAATATTTCTAAAGAATGAACAAGATATATATCCTATATTCTATCTTAAGCAAACTATAAGTTCCTAGATTACATTTAAATCCACTTTCAAAGGTAACTTAGAAGGACAATAATGGTAATTTATGGCCAATTTATGGCCTCATCACGCATCACTCGGTTGTAAGTTTACTATGTTATATGACCGTCGGGGTAAGTCTGAATCCCCATTTGCATCTTTCTTTTTTTAGGATTTGATTTTTTGGTGGGTTTTTTCATGAGATCATTTATTTTGTAGGTTACAGGAGATTTCTGTGGGCATAGTGTGAAACAGAGGTGATAAACATAAAAGGTTAGCAACATTAGTCTGAAAAAATAAAAATTAGATATCGACATTTTTTGTAGTCACACGTGCCTACAAGAGGTCTTTAACACTTAGGCACCCTTGACGTAACCAAGGCACCCTTGCATGGCTTATTCCAAAAATCCTATGTTTTTAGTGTGAGGCTACGACAATTTCCTCCTCATGTTCATCATTTTTCGAGTCCAACATACTTTAGTATTTATTACAAAATCATATAAGTATTCTACTCTCTCTCTTACACCTAGGGTTTCATATCTCTTTAGCTTATTACTTAACTCTTATCCATACTTTATTGTTGTATTTGTTATAAGTGACTCTGCATGTAGGATTTCAAAAATTCTATATTTTTAAAATCATTTGGTGAATCTGATCTTTCAAACCCCACCTTCTGAGAATGTATCAATTTTTTTTTCTTCTTAAGAGATGGATAAATATTCTTATCCTTCTTCCACCCCAAGTAAGTTTTCTTACATGGCTACTACTATTGTTATTTTTATGCAAGCTCATACTCAACATCCTCATCACTTTATTATGCCTAGAGTTGATCTAACTATCAATGTATTCACCATTCACAACACTCACCCTCTTATGGCTCATCATGTTTCTATTCCACCACCTATCAATTTTATGGCTTCTACAACTACTTCTAAGGGTTATGACATTATATAACAACTTAATAATACACTGTCCAAAATATCTCTCCACAACTTAATGCCCAATGCACCTTATTGTCGTCACACATTAGAGGTCACGCTTCATTCTATCCACATTGAAAGTAATAATTATTCAGTTGCCTTCACGCATCTCATTCAATCCCTCAAAAATTACCATGAACTATATCTTTTAGTTATGAAAACATATCGTCATCTGCTAGATTGATAATCCATATCCACCTCTACTTATCACTATTATCATTAACACCATTTATTTCAAGCGTGTACTCATTGACAATGGATCCATGATAAGTCTTTGTGCTCACTCCCTCATAAGAAAAATTGACATTTCTGATAGTCTAATTACTAGTAATTACACTCTCATTCGTGGCTATGATTCCACTACTTGCACATGCCTAGAAACTATCACATTAACTATACAAGTTGGAACTAAGATTCTTCCTATGATATTATTGGTTATCAATGCCTCGTTTCAGTTTAATATCTTATTGGGTAGAACTTGGATTCATGCAATTCATGTTGTCCCATCCACTATTCACCAATGTGTTGAGTTTCTACATGATGGTTATGAACATACCATTTCTATTGACTCGGATCTATTTAAGTTTCGTCATATAGAACTTGTTACAACTATTCATATTCCTCCATCACATCCTTTTCGATATAAAAATATTGATACATATGACACTTATCAATCTAGTGCTTCACATACTTCTTCCATCTCTAAAACCATGCCATCCATTTCCAATCACACTACTGATATCATTTCACCTACCATTTTTGCACCAATAACAACTACTACTTCACTCGTTGAATTTCCCCTAGCTCCCATATCTAGATAGCTTCATACCAATGTCCTTGACACTGCTATCCAATATGAAAATACCAACACTAATGATTCTAATGATAAGGTTGATACCATTGAGCTTACTGATAACAAATTGCATAATCTTAATTTTACTTCTATTGAGATAAATGAGTCATATTTCAATGATACTGTTGTTGTTATTGGCCCTGGTGAATATCAATTCAAACAACCCCCTCATTTTACTAATGATATGGTTATTTATTGGGGTTTTTTCCACACATTAAATGACATTTCACCTTCCTCATCTTCTTATGAGCAATCAACATTGACACTTCCTCCCTTCACATGCAATATTTTCATGAATAATGCTTATTGGCCACACATTTCATTCAATCCTACTAGTTTTGATATAGTTTTCAAACATGATGGCTTGACTTGACTTGGATTATTATTGGATGATATTATCCCTCCACATCATTCTTCTCATATGTATCATGGCTATGTTCACATCACTATTTCTTATGGTTATCATGCTTCTCTACTCACACTTTGGAATTGTTTTCTTGACTACATTTGGGGCACTTTAGATCCTGATCATATCGATATCTCATTTCACATGCCCTTCAGTCATGTTTTTATTTGTAATGATTCATTTCTCAGCTATTTAAAAAATCTTACTCACTAATATGCACATGGATGACCACTACCACCTTTCACTAATGAAGAGTACATAATGAGCATGTACAATTTATGTCGTAATAACTCTCTATATGATGAACCTCGTACTATTTCTTATCAAGTCTCTGATGCTTCTCCCTTCAAATTTTACCATGAAAATGATGATATTTTATATGATGTTGCTTGATTTTTCTTCACATCATACGCTTGGGGGGAATCATGATTCCTCTCCCCCCTTCTAGCACTATCATGTGTCTCAAATTTATGCTATTTACCATCATGTTTCACATCTAGTCTTTCTCATTTATCGTACATACATTGATACACAGAACATGTATCGTCATTACCCTATGAAACACTCTTGTGTTATGGTTCACACTTGACTATTAAGGGCATACTACATACATGAACCTTACACACTACACATTTCTACACTGAACATATTAATGATGCATCTTTATAACATCATATTATCACATGACACTCTAGTTCGTATAAAACACTCTATTTCCATGGTCCATACTTGAATGTTGAGGGTATAAATCTTAAATTTACCTCACCTCATTCCACACTATTCATACTTTATACATCATTGATCTATCTTTCTAGTGCACAGTTCAAACCATTTCCCGATGACACACTTTGTTCTATGGTTAAATCTTGACTATCGAGTGGTCTTTTATAAATGAAACTCATCTCATCTATATTCATACACAACTGTTTTGGGGGCACACTGCTCCTATCACACTCATTTTTCATTTAATTCCATTCTCACTCACAACATACTGCATATCTTGGCTTCACATTGTCCTTGTTTTCTTATACTTGTATGTTACACTTTTCTTACTAGGTTAGGCATATATTTCATATGTCATTCTATTTTATATATAAACACACACGTTCACTTTCCTCATAGTTTTGAATACATACTTTACAAATATTGTTACACGCAGCATCAATGCTTGGCACTATACCTCTTACCAGTCTCGTTGAGGCTCCTTGGGGTATCTACTTTCATACACAATATTGGTGTTATTGCTTCAAATTATACTACTTCATATTATTCCTAGCAAACTACTCTATTGATATATACACATCTTGACATACATCCTTATCCTTCTAATGTTAACAAGTGTTTCATGTGCAAAATTTTCTTTGTAGGAACTATTTTTCCACCATGGTTGTCTGACATTTTGCTTGTTAATGTTTTCCATTATTTTCCATTATCTATGGGATTTTCCCTATGTATTTTTTTTCATTGCTTGTATGCTTTTGTCTGATTCGGCCCTGATCATCTTGTGACATTGTGAGTGGTGTCCAATGTTTGGAACTGACTTTTCACGGTCTACATTGTCTTCTTTCTTGCTAGATTACACTTTTTCTTCAATATGTGTATTTTTCTTATTTGCAGTAACACATATTTCTAACCACTTTATTTTTATGTGCCTTAGTTTTTACCAAGCACATTCCCTTCCACTATAGGGTATCAGTTTCAAATAAGAGTCTAATCCTCTTGTTTGGGCCGCATCCTCCTAGCGATGTCGTATGCACCCAAAACGATGGGGGCATACATTAGATGAATCCATCACCCCATTCATCGACACATAGTCACAGTTCATACCTGCATAGTACAGTAATAGAGTAGAGACATATTCAAAGTATGGTCCATAATAAGACTTGGGTCTTCAGCATAGCAAAAATTTTGGCATCCGGATATAGACATGAGCCTGGTTGCTCTTGACCTTTCCTGGGAACTTATGACCAAGGGCCAGTTACAAATATTTTCTCTGATCAACATAGTTTTTAGCATTGCAAAGAGTAGTTTTCACAGTACATGCATTGTCCTCCAACATTAAGAATGCATTCTATCTCATTTTTCTATTCATGTTGGATCAAATTTAAACAAAGCAGGATCACACCATCTGCATTGGTGGATAAATTTTAGGAAGTAGTTAACGAAGGAGGATAAAACTAGATCTTTACCCCAAACTTTTTTCTACAATAGTCCAGGGAACTTTCTATCTTTTTCACTAATAACAGATCAGGTGCACATGTTCTTTTTACTAATTTTATATGTTTTTACACACGTTTTTACATATTTGGATCAAATTTTACATATACACATATTTGACTACTCTTTTTCTCTTCTCTTGACCCATGATCATCCTTATCAGCTATCACATCAATCAGAAGTGAAAATGACAACATTTATAACATGACACAACACATATATTTCACCCATAGGGTCACATCCTCATACTTAGTCTCCACGCTTCATTTTATTCACTCCACTCATTTTCTTATCTCCTTAGCATGCTTTCACCATCAATCTACATGGTTATCAGGTACATATCTCTTATCTACTGTATGTTATCAAGAATTCTCTCATAAATATAAAGTGGGGGAAAATTTAGACACTAAATCACACAATTGGGTACATTTCTAGTTCCTAATCCCATACTAATATTCATATGATTCCTAAGAGATACAAATTGTAATTAACCATCATCTTTGTCCTCTTTTATTTTCCTCTTATCTTCTTTATAGTCTTCTACACCATACTTCCTAGTCTAACCTTCACTGCTTTATATTTTAGTCCTTTGGACACCAGGGTCCAATCAAGATGTCTGGGTATTTGTGGGCACCCTTGACCTATTTGTATCTTTCTCATCCCTTTTGGGCCTCTTTTATCTTGTGGGCGTCATGTTTTCTTATGGTTCAACATTTTATTTGTTAATTACAAATTTCAAACAACAGAATAATATGAATATAAAGCTATGTGATCATAATAAAAGGACCAAGCTCTAACCATGTAATATCATCACCTAAGGTTGCTTCCAAAGGCATTATAAGAGCATTAAAGCATCCATATAGATATCATTAAAAGAAAAAGATACTACATTTTTTGCATACACGCATAGGAGGGGAAATTAATTTTGACATCCACATGTCTAGTTACAGTGTTACATCTAAATATTATTTATATCAAGTGCATCTTACAAAATATCATCCTAGGGAACGATTCTACACAAATAGAGAGGACTACTTGGAATCTGGGATGTAATGCGGTACTTGGTTTTAAGGTCTTTCTATCAGGTGACCATCAAGGTCAGTATGAATCCTGATTTGCATCTTTTATTATCAGATTTGATGTGCTATTTGGTTTTGTACTAGATAATTTGTTTGGCAAGTTATAGGTGAATTCTAATGGCATAGTGCGACACACATGCAACCAACAATGAAGGATAATGACATTAGTAAGACAAGAAAAATTATATTCTAACCATTTTTGCAGTCACAGGCACCTACCAGAGGTCTCTGGTGCCTAGGCTCCCCTAACCTAACCTAAACGCGTTGGTACGACTTACTCTAATAATAATACATTTTTTCTACGTGCGGTTGTAACAATTTCCTCCTCTTGTTCATCACTTTTGCATTCCAGCGTACTTCGTTATTTATTATGAAATCAGTTAAGTATTTTACTCTATCTCTTGCACCTAAGGTTTCATATCTCTTTAGATTATTAGTTAGGTCATATCTATACATTATTTTTGTAATCATCATATGGGACTTTGCAATTAGGATTTCACAAGTTCTCTTTTTTTTAAAATCAAAGACAAGAGGAACGCATAATAATCCATCAATGAATTTTAACTCTACAACTCTAGGAAGTCTCCAAGAAGAGCATCGATAACATGGTTTTTTACTAATAAACTAGAAAAAAAATTACCACACTAAACAATGTGCATGCCCTTTAGGAGATACATAAATGGAGTTTTGGAAATCTACCCACCTCGCGAAAGAAAACTAAATATAGCACTATGAAGAAATCTATATCTGGTCCATGGACGTGTGACACAGGTATAGCAAATGAGTTTCAAGGAATCAAGGGTAATGCCATGAAAATAGAACTGGTAGAGTGTAAGAGAGGAAAATCCACCAAAAGGATGCCCAAGAAAAGTAAAGGAATAGTAACAACCCCGACAAAGAAAAGAGAATCCACAAGCAAGGGTTGATCATTGATAATAGCTAAAAAATTGGAAGTGATAAGATTCCTTGAAGGGGAACTACCAAAAAATGAGATTACTCCTCTGAAACTCCCATAAAAGGATAGGAAACTCCTTGTAGTGCACCAAAAATAGGCACTGTGAAGAGACAACAAAGGTTTGAAAAATACTTATTTGAAATGGGTGGCTTGAAAAAAGGAACAGAAATTTATGACAGGGAAAAATTATCACATGAAGGAAGAGGAGTAGAAAAGGCCTTGCACACTTAAAGTGGAAAGGAGGCTTATGTAATGATGGTATGAGTTAGAGAATGAGAGTGCTCAATGTCTAATGGGAAGGGAGGAGTTTCAAAATACTCTGAAAAAGGGCTGAGAGGAGGAGAGGAGTCCTCAGTATTACTCTCGTCATCATAACTAGAAGCACAATCCTCATCACCAGGGATACAAACAAAAGATAATTTCTTAGAAAAGCTATCATCACATGAAGAGGAAGAGGAGACAACTGTATCAACAACAAAAAATATGGTAGTATGTGAAGGGTATCAAAATAAGGGTTGAAAGATGTACAAGATGGTGTGGAGAGGATATGAGTCTACCACATGAGACAAGAGAGGTTTAGAGACATGCAACATCAAGTGACCAAAAACATGGTCACACGTGTCGAGATAGTCCTCAAGATGAAAATGATCAATGGGTGGAGTAACTAGCCATATATAAAGGGAGGAAGGACCTCATAGGAAAAATAATATTTTATAGAAGCACACCATGATGTATAGCTATCTTTACCAAGAAGAAGTGGAAAAGGTTGTAAAGTGATCCTTCAAAGCTCAAGTAATGTAAGAGCATCCTCCATGATGTATATGAAAGAAGTGCAGAATACACAGGAAGAGGGTGTGTGGATACACACAAGGTTATAAGATGTTGTACTTAGACAAAAATGTGTCTGTAAACAAAATTCAATACCCAAGAACAATGATAACACCCATGTTTTTGGCACTTTATAAGTAGTTTGTGATTACAATAGGGTTTGTTTGTGTGACTTGGGACAATTTAGCACTCACCTTGTAGTAGGCGACGAATCATGCAAGAGTGGAGGCCACAATAATTCCTAGTCATAAGCAAAGGAACAACACGCAATCAAGAAAAAAAGGCATAAGCATAAGTGTACAAATAATGTTCAGTGTGAGAGAATGCGTCTCACATCACAAAAAGGGGTTCTCTTGCCACTAGGCTGTGGCAGATGCACTCACCATCCACAAGTGAAGAAGAGCACTACAATGCATGATGACCCAGAAAAGAGGCCCAAAAAATCCCAATAACACTACAATAAGGCTTGGAAAAAGATACCCCATTATAATGATGAATTTTTAAAATAAATTATCCCTTCATTGAGATTAATCAATTTGAAAATGGGAAAAAATGCACAAAAATACAATAGAAGGGTGAAGGGGAGTCCTAGATTAAGGGAAAGATGAAGGGAAGATCGAAGAATTGTAGGCCAAGCTAGTCAACATGACATGATGAGCTATGTACCAAGTTAATTGGAGAGTTGGATTTATTTGGAAGTGTTGTGTTTAGAAGTACACCTGTGAGTTGGGTGAATCACGTGCTGAGCTGTTTTGGTGAGTTGGACTATAAGTAAGGGTGCACATCGAATAGTGAGTCAGGGCGGTGTTTGATGCCACAATGATTTGGAAATAACAGATATCATTCGATGAGGGAGGGTCCATGTGAGAGCAATGTCAAAAGGTCAAGCAATGAAGAACTGAAGAAGTGCACTCACATTTTGAAGAGCGGTCGCTAGGTGAAATGACCAAGTTGAGAAGTCACTTGAATTGGATGCCACATGCTAAAGATGGTTGAAAAGATTCCCAGTGAACAACATGGGCGATAACAAGTTGATTGGGGGTCATGTTTGAGGGTCAAGTTGAGTGGTACAATCCATTGCACCAAGCGAGCTAACCAAGGGCAGGGGAAGCCAATGAACTAGGTTTACACATGAGGATGGATCAAAGAAGAGGTGAATGCTAAGCACAACATGTTGAGGTTGGACCGATCTAGGAGTTAGACGGGTTACTGGAAAAGGCCAAGCATGAGGAGAAAAATAAGGTTTGGAGAAGAGGAACCGTAGCGCTGAGAGAGGATAAACCAAATCAGGGGTACAACACGAGATCTTGAGAAGATGAGCACAAACCAGAGGTCACCATAGATGGGCCAAGATAGGAACAAATGCACTAGGCTGAGATTCAAACAAACTAGGGTTCAAGTTTGATGTAGAGTTTAGGATGAAAAGGCATAAGAACGAGTTAAAAATAAATGCAAACCAGGAACGAGATTTGGACATAAGATGCCAATACAATTAAATGTAGGGTCGAGTCAAGAATAAACAATGTATAGAGAGTCAATGTTGAACCAACATAAGTACAAGTTGTATAAACACTGAGCTTAAGTCTAAGCATGAATGAATGCAATGCATGCGGGTCAAAGACTCCAAAAATATGTCATAGAGGAACTCAAAGCAAGGTCAAGTTAGAGAGTGACTCACAACAAGATATAGAAGAGAGGGTGAGATGGGGAAGAAATATTGGTTCATAGCTTAGTGATTTGGGGCCAATTTGGGCCTATAACAAGTAAAAAACCTCAAAAAAACTTAAAACCTGATCCAAATGATAACCTGTAACCTATAAAATCACAAACAAATAATAGTGGGAAACGGAAATTAGAAGAGTATCATGGATATCAATAATGTGCTTAGATATCATAAAGGAGAAATAAAAAATACGACGACACAAAGAACATGTGGGATAATGCGAAAAGCAACCAAGTTATACTCCGACAAGGTAACTAGGTTCAATGAGGGAGTGAGCATCAACCATGAATTTTATGCAATGAAAGGAAAACTTCACATCTCATTGTCCTCTCATAGATCTTAAAAGAAAGGGGTATAAATAGGGTATTTTGTGTAACCTCAGTGTAATTAATCATAACTCCTCAAGTGGAGAAGGGGAGTTACATTCCCAAAATGAAATTAAGTCCCATATGATGCACTGAGGCACACTGACATATATTACACAATAGAATATATCATAACCCCTACAACACTGAAGACTTATGACCTCACCTAAGTTAGATGAATCACCACGTGATGTGGAAAATGCACACACCAAAACAGAATTCACATACAACAACTAGATCAGGTCTAAATTTAATTTAAACACAACAATGATAACATTGTTAAGACCAACAAATCATATAAACATAATTATATGTATTCATTCATCAAAGACACTGACATCTTTCTTGGTTTAATAATATTACCATGTTTACAAAGTTGGAAATTAGAGAGAGAACGAAGAAACATCAACATAGGAAAGATAAGAAATGGATATTTTATTACTTGATGTAGTAGTGGTAAATTTTAACAACAAAAAATCAATCAAGAATTTCTAACCGTTTAGAATGGAGAACCAATTCCAATTTATAACATACATAAATGTCTCTTCATCTACCCCCACATGAATTTTCACATATCCCCATCACTTATAACCTTTCATATTCCTAGGATACAAAATTGAGTCTTTTCCTTATTAGTGAAAAAGGACTATTACAATGTTAATGTTAGAGGTCACTTAAGTGAATAGGATGAAATAGAAAAAAGTAAATTCTTAATGGAAAATTAGAATATGGAGAGATAATAAAGAGAGAAAGAGAGGGGTTGACTATTTTTTTGAGATGAAGCTTTGTTGACAAAGAACTAGCCATTCATTATCCATGAGAGAGAGTTCTCCGGATGAGCTCCTCGCCTTTAAATTCCCTACTTTATTGGACAAACACAGGTGTTATCTTTTCTTCTTCTAGAATACATATGTAGTTTAAAAATTTGATACATGTCTTGGAAAATTGTTAATATCCTTAAACTTATTATACCATTACTTTTAATCTCTTGTAATGTTAAAAATAGATCCTCTGATGCTATCAAGGGACTCTAGAGTATCCTCATTGAAGGAGAGAGGATCACTTGCCTCCTTTTTGACTAAATCTTGGAAATAACCAATGAGTTCCTTCAGATGATGAATTCTCAGTGAGTGGAAGGGATCCAAGTTTGTGAACATAGTTACTACCATCATCCAACATCTCGAAGGAATTTAGTTTAATGGATTCATGTTTGGAGAGGGAATCTTTTATCATGTCATATCTATCATTCATAATGTGGATCCAAATTAGGGACAAGTTCATAGGAACAAATGTAAACACTTTCTTACTCACAAGAGTGTGGGAGTTGATGTAACTTATCTCATACATAAGTAAGAACACCTCATCTAAATGAATTTTCTCTTTTTCAATCTCCCCTTTTTTTCTTCACTTTGTAAATGGTGGAAAATAATATTTAAACATAGAGAGTACCTATAAGAACAAATCCTTCCCTTTTTGTAGGATCTTCTCAATCCATTTGTCACTAGCTTTCCCTTGTACTATATTCCCTTGTTCCTTCTTGATTATCTCAAGGTCAAAACTAGTGATCAGAGAAATATTTTGCATAGGATAAGGAGGTACTGCATTGAGCTCCAAGAAAGGTTGAATATAGGTAGTGAGAGTTCTCACATGCTTCTTTAATTACTTGATTTTTGATTTGCATTATTAGTTTCACATGAGCATGCAGTTCATAGATTCCTTGAATAAATATGCATCACCTTCATGTATAGCTTGATCCAATTAGATTTGGGTCATCTCATATTTGTCCTAAATCATTTCCTCTACAAGTTTAGTAACATTCATCCTGGAAACCTCTACATATTACTTACCAAAAATTCCATTGAAAAAGAGAGAAGTTACATGTGTCTTGCCTCATTTGGTCTTTAAAATATTTGTGATGGCCCCAAAATTAAAAATTGGGGCTTATTTTGTTATTCTTGGTTCACTCACAAGAATATCTTCAATCCATGGTCTAATGGATCTTTCGGAGTAGATATGATGTTAGTCACAAGAACACTTTCGCGATCCTAGTGAGGGATAATATTTTGTTCACTATGGAAATGTTCTACCAACGATAAATTCATATGTGAATGTTGTTGAAGAACACGGGATGATGATGGATAAATATCATATGGCTCAAGAAAATTTATATGATCCTTGATGATTTTGACATTTTTGTGAAGCTTTCTAGAATAAGGAACCTTTGTGTGCCCTCTTTTCATCATCTTTATTTTTGAAGTTTCTTATTCAAAGGTCCTTGGTTGGATTGAATTGAGGTTTGGTTATAATGTTTCTTCCTTTGAGGGGATCACATTACCAAGTGTTGAATTATTGTTTAAGAACACTACCAAGTGAGAGACATCAAAGGAAATTTAGATGGTTTTTCATTGTTTCATATATTGTACGACACGTGAAGATCACCCATTTAAATGTCTTGAATTTAGAGTACTTGAATGAAATCAGATTTTCAATGCTTATGTACCTTATTACTCATATGCTTCCCATGGGAAAAGATAATTTCTTGATCCTTCACACATGATGGCTTTGAGTTCCTTAATAGCTTGATTAGCTCACTTCAACTTGCTTCTTAGAGAGATTTGGGTAGATTCATGATACGATGACTCTTGACTTACTCCATGAGATTCAAATTTTACTATTCATCATGATGGCGCCATTTTCCATTTAACAATTCACTTCCTTGACAAAGATTTCACCTAAGTGAAAACATGCTTAAATCATATTAATACCCTTTCAATCAATTTGATACTCATGGAAATGGAACTCAAAGATGAGTCATATGTTTCTAACTTCCAAATTGTATTGAGCTCCTCACCAAGATTTGATTTAATGTTTAGAAACACTCTCAAAAGGTAAGCATTGTTTGGGAGCCTTATATGATTGTAAACATCACTCATGGTTGTCTTTTCCCATCATTTTAGCTCCTTACATCAAGTTGTGCTTTGCAGAGATAACTTCAGAATTGATACTCTGAGAGCCTGGGGAGGGTTTCCTTTTTGTTTTGGCCACAAAATAAATTTGTAGCCTAGTGATGATAAAATAGTAAAAAGATAAGAAGAATGAGAGTTTTTGTAATTTTCTAGGCTCAATTCTAAAATTTACTGTTTTTAGTAGGTAATATCTAGGACTGTTATTTTTAGCAAATAACCACTATTTATTCTTCTATTGTTCTTAATTCATATGGATTATTGCAATTGTTGAAGGTTTATCAATATTAGAAAATTTCTATTTTTAGATGCCCCTTTTCTAAATTACTACCATTTTTAGAAAGATTTTCGATTTACCTATTTTTTTATGTTTCATACTTTTTCAAGATATTTCAAATGCTAAGAATTCATTACTTTGGGAAACTTACTATTTTTACCAACCTTCTCTTTAAAAAATCTTCTTTTTTATAAACTAGACTTACCAGTGTCAAGTTCCAGTGAAAGCATTATCAAAAAGTTCTATTTTATACTAGGCACTTTTTCTATGAATTTAAATGTTTTTTATCTCCTGAATCTTGGGGAAATTAAAAAAGCAGCTTTTAGGGTATAAAATATCTATTTTTTGTAGTTAAAAATGTTATGTTATGGAGATTATTATTATGTGTTAAACTTTTGAAGACTATGCACAAAATTATTGTACACTCTTCATGTATTATCACTGGGGTTCGGGGCTAGATCCAGCCCCGAGCGGGGGTCCGAGGGTTCAGGGATGCAAGCCTTGAGAAAAAAAATTGGCCTCAAAACTTGTGCCCGATATTTAGGGAAAGATGCTCTTCTCATATGAGCAATATTTTTTACCCATAGGTTTATGGGATGGTTTTGGCCCATGGTTTTAATACCCACAATATTGTAAAACTTCTTAAGCAATTGTCTACTTGTGTGGTTTTATACGTATGGTAGGGTTGATGTAACATTGTACATGTGTTTGAATTCGGGTGTGAATTCTGTAGAGTTTGTTGAGCATAACTCTAAATAGAACTGAGTATTGTATTGAGAGAGTAGTGGCTTGTAATAAAATATGAGCAAGTGATTCTTAGTGGACGTAGCCCAAATTGGGTGAACCAAGTTAAAATTTTTTCTCTTTGTGTTGTGTTATTTTTATTCTACACTTTTATTCCAGATCTGTAATATTATCTGCATATTAGTTTCTACTATTGTGATTCTGTTAGGGATTGTTCCGCATATTTTATCCCTTATTTCCTAAAAAAAATTTAGGGCATCAATGAATTTTCTGGTATTTTCTTCCCACAGGTGTTTTAGAGACAAATATTTTGGCAAAATTTCATAGTGATCAGACTGCTGGTTTGAAATATATGTGCAAATATTCATTATCAGTGGCCATATTTGTGTAGAAGGATTTTAACAACTCCTCTCTATAAAAAAAATGACTTCTTCAGGGTGTTTCAGTAGTAAATTCAAGAAAATGGATGGATGTGTGGTGAGGGAGGAGTTTAGATGAGTTGTATGAAATTTTAACTCACCCTGCTAAGTGCAACTTTAACTAGGGTTGATGTGGAGTTTAAATGGAGTTTAAATCTAGTGAAATTGGGAAAATGTGTGGCTTGGAGAATAATTGTGACAAGTGGAAACATGTGGGCAGAAGAGAGTGTGATGAGGGGCTGAGAAAAACACTTAGAGGATCAGAAAATACACATGTGGAACATTGTTAGGTCATATGCAGTCTAGGAGCTATAAAAAGTATTGGGTGGCACTTTATTCTCTCCCTCTTACTCTTCAAAATGATTTGGACACAAAAGTGTGACTTAGGTGAGGGACTGACGTTGCACTTTTCTATACCTCTTGTGCCCCTTACACCATAAGGAAAATTGGGACACCTGGGGCACACACTAGTGACTTGGGGAGGAGGTTGAGGTCGCAATATTTTGTCCCTTATTTCCCCCTTTTCCTTTGAGGGAAAAATAGGGACACAAGAGTGTAAAATTTGTGACTCGGATAAGAATGGAAAGCTAAATTTGCACTAGATGTCCAAAAATAACTAGGAAACTTTATTTTTTCAACAAAGAGGTCTAGAGTAATGTTTTGTGATCAAATATTATATTATTTTAGCTTAAAAAGAAATTATAAGAGTAATGGAACAATTATCATAACTTTAATATGTCTAAAATTAAACATTTGGGCCCATTGTATTTGGAACAAAGAGGTCTAGCTGCATGTTTTGGAATGTTTCAAGAATCCCTTGAACCTTAGAAAAAAAATGACGTTCCCACCTTGTATAGAATTATAATAGGTTTGAAGAGCCTAATTTTGTCCTTTTAACTCCTTACAAATCTCCCTAAATGATCCATACAAGTTAGTTTTCAAATTTTAGATGTTTTTCCTTGTACCGAGAAAACTTGGTGTTGAGAAGATTTTCCGTGAATGAAAATTTTTATCCTAGATATTCTAAAATTTATTCCAAAACATTCAATACTCCCCAAAATCACCTTTTTATGCTTCATACCTTTCTTGAACTCTCTCAGAGGATGTATACTAGCTTTAGAATGACCAAAATTGACCTTTTTAGGCTTCTAGGAAGACTTCTCTTTCACTAACTTCACCAAATCAATCAATGAACTTCATCAAACTTCCTTGCACACCGATGCATGCTTGGTAAATACATTAGGAAGTTATTTAGGGCTAGGAGGATTGTTGCATTAGAGATAAGGTGGACAAGAGGAGGGTTCAACGGGATCGGCAAGCAAAATTTTGGACTGTGGCTTAGTTATCATGCTTTAAAGTTTTTAATTTTCAAGAAAGTAACTATTCATTATAACATGTTTAATGACTATTTAATTTTCATGGGCCTTTATTATCTCATGCAATCAATATTTTTTGATATTTTTCCTTTATATGATATTTCATTGTTATGAAACTTCTGCAAGGTTTTTTCCCCATTATACAATAGTTTCTTACCTTCTTACATATTTTATTCCCATTCATGGTTTATTCCTTATCATTCCATATTTTATAACAATTATATTGTTTTCCCTTATTATTTTTTCCCCAAAACTATTTTATGGTACTAGGGAGTCATTTGATTATTATGTAGATTACTTTCCATATAAAATTATAACTCCAAATACTCCAACATTATCTTATATGAGAATTTTTTTAGCTAGAGAAATCCAGAGTTGACCCAAATGTATCATATAATCATATAAATTTGTCTTGGTTGATTAGATTCTTTCCTCAACACTTCGCCCAAAGTATTTGAATGACTAGTTGCACCTATTTTGCAACACTTTAACATATATTTATCAAGAAATGTTATATTATATAGAGAAATGTTATATTCTGTATTGTAATCCATATTATAATCCTAATTATAATAGAATTATTATCATTCCGCTCCACCATTGTCTACCAAATAGTTAATGCATTAAATAGATCAATTTACTATCAACCTTAACTTTACTATAAAATTTTGGATCTATATATATTTTTATTATGTATCTTGCAATTAATTGTATAACTTGAGAAAAAAATTAATTTGTTGTTAAAATTAAAATTTCAAAAGTAAAATAAATTTACTATAATAATTTCATTGAACTCTGCCATTACTATATTTAACATTATAAAATTTTCAAAACTTGTATTTTGATAAGAAATAATTTATTTATATATTTTAAAAGATTTTTTTCATTTTTAATAGTAACTTTAAAATGATATTTTGTCATATATATGAATGCTCCAAATATTATTATATGCATTTGTATTTTTATTTTCATTTTTAATCAAATTATTAAATCAATTTATCCTTGTTCCTATCTAATATTAATTTTTTTCTAAAAGTTATGTTTTGTATTAGATAAGGAAGGTTTTAATAATTTAAGTTAAATATAAAATTAAAAGAATTAAAAAGAAAGCTACTCGGTCAGTAGCTCATTTAAGAGCGGAGAAATGCTATGTGAAAAAATCCCTAGTAAAGTTGGAACATTATCTTAATAAAAAGAAAATAATTAATATAAGTGTTCTAAAGTTACTTTCCCCCTAGGATTGAATTTTAAAGAAATAAATTAAAACCATAATAATATTGACCCATGCGGTAATATGTAATAAAATACACACCCCCAATTTATGTGTGTATGAGTGTAAAAGTAATAAAGTGGGTAAATAAATAGTTAATAAAAGAGTGGTTAACCAATATCCGATAAATGGGTTTGAATTATTTATTAATTATAAGAAAGTAATATTATATGAATAGATGTGATGATTCGTAACCACCTCTTAAAAATTATAAATAAGAGGGTAGACTTTTGGATATGAAATATTTTATTTGTTTAAAGACCCCTGTAATATAGGGTGGATAAAATAAAAAGAACTTCTCGAACACGTATGTGTTGAGAAGGGTAATTAATGGGTACCGTTTGGAAAATATATTAATATTGGTAAATTAATTAATATTTGTTTTGAACAGGTGTGTTGGTTGAAAAACCTACCTAAGGAAACTGATTTAAACTGGTGGTATGGGGATTTAAGATACCCATATGAATACGAAAATGTGTGCTCATGTATATTTTTACATGATACCGAGTGAAGGCAAGTGGTGAGAATTAGAGAGGGGCATTGTAGAGGGGTGTCCTAACAGGGTACATAAAGTAAAAACCCAAGATGGTTTCTGGCCAAGGAAAAAATATTATTTTTTACATATTTCTTCCTTCTAATGTGACCATAACTTGAGGTGTTGAATCTCTAGTATAACCTAGGAGTTACCTGAGCCACAAATAGTCCTCACCCAAATATGGTAAAGTATTTATTTAACTTTATGATTTTTAATTGGGTTAAATTTTTATAACACATACACTCTACATTCTAGCTCAAAAAAATCAATATCTCTCAAACAACATTAAAAATCACTTCATTTAGAATAAGCGGATGCTTTTATTTAGCTTTATTATCTCATCATCTCTCACATACCTAATGTTCTATAAGCCTCTTACACTTCACCTTCCTTTTAAAAATATTTTTCTCTGAGTTTTCTTATATAACTTATTACGATGAAAGAGAAATAAGGTTGTTATGTTTTAATATTGTAATGAAAAAGAAGGTTTTCTTCAATTTTATCTTTTTTTGTGGCTTGATATTTCCTCTCTTCATTCTTATGATATTGTAGCCACTTTCTTGAAGATATTATGCACTTTGTTAAGTTCTCCATTTCTAGCATGTCATTTGTGAAAGAATGAGGTCTTCTCTTGCTTCATTATTAAAAATTCATTTTTAAAGTGGACTAATCATAATAAAACAATCTCCTCACTTTGTAAGAGTGAAATAATCTAGAAGATACTTTAATCCATCTTATTTGTCCCTATCTTTGTCAGACATATATTTGTAACCATTTCTATATCTAAGTTCTTATTTTGTTTCTTCAAAAACATATGTCATTCTAAAATATCCATATACATTTGTTAGAAAGGAAACTACCATTTCTAGTTTTTTAATCACTTCTCAGAGGATATTCCATCTATGGTGATCAAAATCATGAATTATTAATGTTAGCCACAAGATCTAGTAATTCACTATTGTGATGATTTAAATATGAATCACCGATCCTGGAAACCATGTTATTATTGTTCTTTCTAAGATCATACCATTATGGTTCAAGAGGAAGTTACAAAACTATGAGACCTCATATAATATATCTTTCAATGAAAATGATATGAAAATATGAAAATATCACACAAATCAAAACTTGGTCACATATTTCTTTTCCTTTTAAACATTATGCAAGTTCAAATACGGATGCCTAATTACAAGTTCATATGCATATGTTATGGCCTTGGTAATATAGAGGAATTCCTACAGTGAAGAAACTATCAGTTAAACCAATGTTGAAGTTTTATAACCTCCCTAAGGAAAGTGCACAAATATGTGACCCACCTTTCTATATTCAAGTGACATACATTTTCTCAAAATTGAGACTTTCCACAAGTTTTAGTGATGATCAGAGATATGTTTGTTTAGAATTGTACAATAGTATAAATATACGAAAAGAAGGATTTTTAATGTAGAACAATATTATGTTTTATTTTTAATATTAACAATTTTTTAAAAAAAACTTTATGTGTAACTCATTAGTTTATTTGTGTAAACTACCACATTGAGTGATAAATTTGCACACACATGTATGATAATGACATTTAATTATTAAAACATTATTTTTTGAAGACATGTTATGTTTTCAATTCTATAGCGCAAAACACTTTTCTTTTGTATTTTTAAAAAAAAAAATCTATATTTTTATGTAATTATTTGAACAAAAATTAGATGAAGTTGACTATTTTTTGTCACACACTCAATCTTATAAAATTTGAAGTACTATAGTTAAAAAATAATATATGGTTGCATCAATCTCGCATTTTTATAGCGCGTGATATTTTCTAAAATTTTAAAAAATTATATTTATTCATTAAATTGTGTGTTAACAAATTAGAGTAAAAAAGAAATACAAAACCTATGTAATTGATTTTTTTAAATATAGAACATAAAGGTTTACATTGTAAAAAAAATAAAAAATAAGATATTATAGAACGATAACTACAAAACCCGTATTGTTAATAAATAATTGACTTGAAACCCCATTTTCAAAGTTACAAAGTGGAACTTATGTGGTAAAAATTGGGAAATAGGATTTGAGGGTAGCTTTCGGTGACATAGGTGTGTTATCTCCAAAAGAAAATAGATCTCCTTCTTTGTTATTGAATAATGAATTACAATGTTTCCTAAATAGGAAAACAACTCCCAACTCGATTTGCCAAGTAAACTCTAACTAACTTTGACTAAATCTACTCTAGGTGGCGGAAATTACTATTTTTAGCAGTTTACTAGAACCTGCTATTCTTAGTAAGTTCACATGCTTATTCGTACGGGCACAGAAATTTCCACGCATCTTCTACATTCCTAAATTAGAGGAATTTCAACTTTCTAACTCATAATGCAACTAATAGACTAAAATTAACTAATGCCCAAAAATAGGAAAAAACTGAACTACAACTTAAATCCTAATTTTCGGCCTCAAGATGGTGGATTTAGGGCCCGAAAATGTGCCAAAACTTGCCCCAACTGGTAGGGATGGTTGCCGCTGCATTCGTCTCATCGAAACATGTGGTTTAAAAAAAAAAGGACTCAAACAGACACCCGGAGCTCAAGTTATGACCTTGTCAAGTTCCTGCTAATTTTGCCACATCATTCTCCCCTGCTTGAAAAAAACGCAGCTCCTGCAAGTTGTCTTCTTCAAATTGCTTCCATTTATCTGCATCCAACTTCTTAATCTCCCACTCTGTGACCCAAGTATTGTCCTCTTGTTCCAGTCCTTTCCAATGTACCAAATATTTGTTGTATTTCCCATGTCGCGTGTCCATTGTTTTCTTATCTAGAATCTGATCCACTTCTTCTTTCTTCTTCACCGGAACCTGCTGCCTCCAATCTACTACTTCATCAATAACATCCCCTTCTGCACCATCCCCATGAAAAGAATACAAATCTGAAACATTAAACACTGGAGAAATATCAAAATTCCCTGGCAATTCTACCTCATAAGCATTATCGTTTATTTTTTTCACGATTTTGCAGGGACCAATCTTCTTGTACTTCAACTTGTTATAGGTTCCTTTTGGAAACCTTTCCTTCCACAGATATACCATAACCAACTCACCAACTGTAAATACCTTTCTCCGTCTGTGCACATCTGCTATTTCCTTATACTTATCATTACTATTCTGCAGCTTCTTCCGCACTTCTTCCTGCAATTGTTGTATATGT
This sequence comes from Taxus chinensis, assembly GCA_019776745.2. Taxonomy (NCBI): domain Eukaryota; kingdom Viridiplantae; phylum Streptophyta; class Pinopsida; order Cupressales; family Taxaceae; genus Taxus; species Taxus chinensis. The sequence goes on along the minus strand of CM034157.1, from coordinate 176,876,274 downwards.
TCGGCAAATGCTTCTGCATCATCACTGACTCTGCCATCAACTGGTAGTTGTACCAAATCTAACACCCCATTTGGATTACTCCCATACACAATTGAAAATGGAGACTTTCCTGTGGATCTATTTATGGAACTGTTATATGCAAACTCAGCTTGTGGTAATGCTAAGTCCCATTGTTTTGGCTTTTCCCCAACGATGCACCTTAACAGGTTTCCCAAACTCCTATTTACCACCTCTGTTTGCCCATCAGTCTGAGGATGATAGGCACTGCTGAACTGTAGTTGAGTTCCCAATTTCTTCCATAAAGTCCTCCAGAAGTGACTTAAGAACCTTGTGTCCCTATCTGAAGTAATGGTTTTTGGAACACCATGCAAACGAACAACTTCTCTGAAAAACAAATCTGCTACGTCTGTCGCATCACTTGTTTTCTTGCAGGCAATAAAATGAACCATCTTAGAAAACCTATCAACAACCACAAAAATTGAGTCATTACCTCGTTGTGTTTTTGGTAATCCCAAAACAAAATCCATACTCAGATCTGTCCACGACCCTTTAGGAACAGGCAACGACATATACAACCCTGTATTCTGTGCATGGCCTTTCGAGACTTGGAAAATTCGACACCTCTCCACATATCTTACCACATCTCTTTTCAGCTTTGGCCAATAGTATTTCTCTGCTACCAAGGCTATCGTCTTATCTTTACCAAAATGCCCAGCCAATCCTCCGCTATGCAACTCTTTCACTATATTCTTTCTCATAGACCCAACTGGAATACATAGTTGGCGTCCCTTGAATAGGTAGCCATCCTGTAAAATGTACTCATCCTGGACATCTCCTACATTGTCTGACAATGGACTGAATTAACCTTTCAACAATATCCTTGAAATCAGAATCAGAAGAATACAAACCCTTTATTGCTTCAAAACCCACCACCTCATTTTCCATAGTGGTAAACAAAGTCACACGCCTACTCAATGCATCTGCAACTTGATTCTGTTTTCCTGATTTATGTTTTAGAGAAAAAGTATAACCCTGCAAAAATGATACCCACTTTGCATGCCTACTATTCAACTTCTTTTGTGTATTCACATACTTCAGGGCTATGTGGTCTGTAAATAACACAAACTCCTTAGGCACTAAGTAATGCCTCCAATGCCTTAATGCTTGTACAATTGCATAAAATTCCACATCATAAGTAGAGTAGTTCTTTCTTACCTCATTCAGTTTCTCACTAAAGAAAGCTACTGGCTTTCCACCTTGACTTAGAACAACACCAATACCCACATGTGAGGCATCACAATCAACCTCAAACACTTTATCAAAATCTGGTAGTGCCAAAATGGGTGCCTCTGTCACCTTCTTCTTCAAGAACTGAAAACTATCCTCAGCTGCCTTTGTCCACAAAAACTCCCTTCCTTTTGTGCAATCTGTTATAGGTGCTACAATACTGCTGAAATTTTTAATAAATTTTCTGTAAAATGTTGCTAGACCATGAAAGCTTCTTACCTCTGTTATACTCCATGGAGTAGGCCATTCAATAATTGCCTTTATCTTTTCTGAGTCCATCTGTACCCCATCTGCTGAAATAATAAAGCCCAAGAATACCAAACTCTCTTGCATAAATGTGCACTTCTTCATATTTGCATAGAGTTTCTCTTTCCTTAACACTTCAAATATCACCCTTAGATGCCTCAAATGTTCTTCTTTAGTTTTACTAAAGATCAAGATATCATCAAAATAAACCACAACAAACTTACCATTATACTCCCGTAGCACGGTGTTCATCATTCTCATAAAAGTACTAGGTGCATTGGATAACCCGAATGGCATCACCAACCACTCATATAATCTATTTGTTGTCTTGAATGTTGTTTTCGACTCATCTCCTTCTCTGATCTGAATCTGATGGTAACCACTTCGAAGATCAATTTTAGTGAAATACCTAGATCCAGCAAGCACATCCATCATATCATCAAGGCGAGGTATTGGGAACCTATACTTGATTGTAATTTTATTGATTGCTCTGCTATCCATGCACATTCTCCATGTTCCATCCTTCTTTGGTGTTAATAAAGCTGGGGTTGCACACGGACTCATGCTCTCCCTTACGACCCCCTTTCTCACGAGCTCTGCCACTTGCCTATTCAACTCTGCATGCAATGTCGGGCTCATCCTATAAGCCGCTTGATTTGGGAGTGAAGACCCTGGAATCAAATCAATATGGTGTTGAATATCTCTTTTGGGTGGTAATCCATCTGGTAGCTCATCAGGAATAACATCTGAAAATTCTTCTATTAATTCTGTTGTTTCTACTGGTATTTGTGCACTTACAGGTTCATCCTTATTTGCAACTAGTGCATAACAAAAACCAGTTGCCTTTGCCTCCTTCACAAATTCCTTTGCAGAAAGCATATTTTCAGCCTTCCCCTCTTCCTTAAGAGGTAGCAAAACTATTTTTGTGCCATCCTTCCAGAAAGTATAAGTATTCTTTCCCCCATCATGAATAACTTTTCTATCAAATTGCCATGGTCTTCCTAGCAGCATATGACATGCATCCATAGGAATAACATCACACCAAATCTCATCCTTATAACTGTTCCCAATAGAAAAACTTATTAAACATCTCTTATCAACAGTAACTTCATTACCCTTCTTAAACCATGCAATACGGTAAGGGTTAGGATTCTTCTCACAATGCAGACCCAATTTATCAACCATCTCATTTGAAACCATGTTCTCACAACTACCACCATCAATAATAACATTACATACCTTTCCTCCTGAAGTGCATCTTGTTCTGAAAATATTTGTACGCAGCCATGCATCCCCCTTGATATCCTTTCTTGGAGCAATCATCATCCTCTTGATCATCATATTTTCTCCAACATCTGGTGGAATTTCTAGGTCCTGTTCATCTTCTACTTGTTCAGCTTCAACAAGATTTACTCTTGGAGCATCTCCTTGCCTCTTGTCATGTGTATAATAATGTGGGCATTTAAAATCCCAATGACCCTCTTCACCACATCTGTAACAAACAAATGGTCTTCGTGGAGCCTCCCATCCTCTATCGCCCGCATATCCTCTACCCCTAGAAAATCCTCTACCTCTTTGTTGATTCTGGAAATCTTGTCTCGTATCCTCTTGCTTTTCCAATCCACGAGATGATTCTCCCCTACCTTGGCTGAAACCAGCTCATCCCCGAAAGGAAGATGAGGCCCCCCTATTCATTCCAGGTGATCTCCTAAAACTTTGACGATTTTGTTTTTCCTCAGCCTTTAAGGCTAATTGATAGGCATCCTCCATGCTCTTAATCCTATGCATACTTATCTCATCTTGAATAGAAAATTTTAATCCATTTACATACCTTGCAGCCATTTGTTCCTCAGTTTCTTCATGCTCTACACGAATGGACAACTTGTAGAACTCATCTGTGTATTCTTGCACTGTTTGTAAGTTCTGTCTGAGATTCTGAAACCTCCTGTAAAGGGTTTGTGCATAATCCACAGGGAGAAATTTATCTTTCAGCTTCTTCTCCATCTTACTCCACGTCCTAATTCTTTCTTTCCCCTTTCTTGACCGCTCTTTCTGTAGGTGATCCCACCATAACATAGCATGACCTTTCAATTTCGTGCATGCAAATTTTACCTTCTTTTCTTCTGACATAGCCTTCCACTCAAAAAATTTCCCCATGCTAGTCAACCAGTCTATCAGCTCCTCTGGTTTTAGACTACCACCATACTCTGAAACATCAACTCTTATCCCATCATTCTTTCCTTATAATTCTCGAAGCATCCTTTCTTCAAAATCTGATGATGGTGCCTGCGTTTCCTCCTCTTCACAAACTTCTTCTTCATCTGTGTCATCTCCACCTTGATTTCCTCTCTGGGTTATCATTGCAGCAAGCACAACAACTTGCCTCTGCAGATCTTGCATATTTCTATTCATCTGGGCAATACCGCCTCCTCTTCCTCTTCCTCTTCCTGCCATTTTTTTTAAAATACTTCGAACCAGCTCTGATACTAGATAATGTAGCCAAATTAAAACAAACTTGATATACTGCAAATAATATGAACTATAAAAGAAAATAGATCTCCTTCTTTGTTATTGAATAATGAATTACATTGTTTCCTAAATAGGAAAACAACTCCCAACTCGAGTTGCCAAGAAAACTCTAACTAACTTGACTAAATCTACTCTAGGTGGCGGAAATTACTATTTTTAGCAGTTTACTAGAACCTGCTATTCTTAGTAAGTTCGCATGCTTATTCGTATGGGCACAAAAATTGCCACGCATCTTCTACATTCCTAAATTAGAGGAATTGCCAACTTTCTAACTCATAATGCAACTAATAGACTAAAATTAACTAATGCCCAAAAATAGGAAAAAACTGAACTACAACTTAAATCCTAATTTTTGGCCTCAAGATGGCAGATTTAGGGCCCAAAAATGTGTCGAAACTTGCCCCAACTGGTAGGGCTAGTTGCCGCTGCATTCGTCTCATCGAAACATGTGGTTTAAAAAAAAAACGGACTCAAACGGACACCCGGAGCTCAAGTTATGACCTTGTCAAGTTCTAGAGATACAACGTACCATTAGAATATACTTGCCTTTAGCACTATCAGCTTCCTACAAAGCAAAAATCCCTTCCACTGGACATTATTGCCTTTCTACAGACCCAAAGTTGAAAAGAAGAATCATTATTGTTTTCCCCCTTGAGAAACCTACAACCACGTGTAGACTACCAAAAACCTTTTCAAACTACCTTCCATCTCGATAAGGGGTCCAACCTATAATTTTGTAAACGAGAGATCAATCAATTTATCTCAACTTCAGGGAAGATACCCCAGGATCTCATGTTATCCTTCCTCACTCCACCAGGTGGTGGCGTAAAATCACTTGAGTCATAATGAATTGGGAGCCTCCAAAAATAAGCCAAGAATTTGGTAAAAATCTCTACCCCATAATTCAAACACTCCTGACATTGGAAAATCCTTAGGCTAGACAATCTGTTGAAACTCCACCACTCTTGTAGTCTTTATCTACCATGCACTGCCAATAGTTAGAGTTGTCATCTACATATGTAGCCGCAGGCCCTTAGCGTTAGGGTTCAAAAGAGCTTTCCATATTCTATAAAGTATTATTTAAGGTTAATCATGGTGAGAGGTGGTTTAGTACAATCATCACCTCTCAGATTAGGATTAACAATGCATCTCCTTAATATGAATCCTCATTTAAGTATAATCATTTTCCTCTAAAACCTTCCATAACACTTTAACATAACAATTTTCTAGATTTATATACATCATGCGAGACATAGAACTATGATACCATTACATTTCTTAACACTATGCCTTAAATGCAATATGCCTGGTCGTCACTTTTTGACTCGGACTAATTAGTGGGTTCTCACCAATAGTGCATGTGATAGTTTTCTGCTTGAATGGGGATGTTCCCATCTATTCAAAAATAGGAGATAAAGAAAAGATAATAAACTAATTTTCGAATTGTGTTTACGATAGTATTGGGGATCACATGAGTGTAATTCCCTATTAATTTAGTGTTAATAGGGAGTTGTAGTTCAATATAATTGAGAAGATAAATTACTCTAGCTAAGGATAGGTGTTAGATTTTTTGAGAATTGGATATTCTATTTTGATATATCAGCTTGAAATATATTTCATTAAGACAAGAATATTTCACTTGACCTCTATTTGAAGAAACCATGTGCAAAGAAAGTGGTTTATTTTTAGTTAAAACAACAAGTCTTATTGCATCATGATGTAAAAAAATACACATTCCCTCAGAGTTTAAAATTTGAGGATGGAGATATAACAGTAATACATGAGGAACATGAATAAAATGAAGGCACTTTTTTCTAGAAAGACAGTGATAGCTAGTAAACAAGTATTAACCATCACCTAAAAATTAGGATTCCATTCATATTTATAGTGACTAATTTGATAATTTTCATCTCATTGCACATGAACTTTCACCTTCCTTCATGAATATTGACTTTTAAACTTCTGACCTTTAGTGTTTTTGCAATATGACCTTTCAAATTCACAACCTTTGGTTTTCCTATCCCAACGTAACCTTATGTACTTCGATATTACCTTACAGTGTTCCATTTTTATCATACATATCAATAAGTTGTAATTTTGGATACATCAACAATTAATTAGTTTGTTCCTGTAAAATAACAAAATGTAGTTCTTCTTGTTCCTAGTTGTCATCAAAATCTTTGGTTAGAAGTTTTTATCCTGAATCATTAAATTATTCTACTCTTTTGACTATCATCAGAATCTTCTTGTTTAATGTTACAATCATGTTTAAATCTTTATTCCCAGACATAATAAAATATATTTTCATACCTAATGGTAACACATTTTTCATGTTCCCAGCTGGTAACACATTTTTGTTCTCGGCTGGTAACACGTTGGTGTTGTAGGACCAAATTTTAAAATTCAATTCCGAATGTTACAAATTATATGAAATTTGGACATATCCAATATATGAATTTATTTATGAAAAATGGATAACAAATCCAATGATAATATTTATAATTCATGTTCAATGAATTATTCATCAATTTTTACCCATATTTACATTTTTACCTTAAGGTGTGCTGCCACTAGATTGAGTGATAGGAAGAATTTGTGGTCACAAAGAACTAACACATCATATGGGTTATGAAGAGAAATAAATATAATTTCATTTGATATTTGGTTAGGCTCTCAAATATTCATGAGGCTACTAAAATATTACATGAAAATTACAACTTGTACAAGGATATTTGCATCGCATTGTCGGATGATTTTGCACATCTCACTATTCCTAAAATATTTCCTTATTGATTCCAATATGAAGTAGGATATTTTAGCTCTCCAATTCCTTGGGGAAGAGCTTATAAGTATTCACAGGGTTACTGAAACTCTTTGAACAAGGTGACTAGTGATGAGACCATTCATTTCCTAATATGTCTCATTAAATCACCAAATATAACTCTTATTCTCTCTCTTAAAATCAAGCTTTCAAGTGAATTTAGATGTAGTTTTAATAATAGATAGCATATTTAAGGTAGAATATAGGATTTATATTATCATCTCTTTCCAGAAATCTATTTGTAATCATAATTATTGTTATTTCCTAATATTTCTTCTAAAGTTGGAATGCAATAGTGTGTAGAAAATAGGTCATAAGAAACTCTACTCCAAGTTCATAGATTATAGCTACTGAAAGTCTTCATGCAGTTATTGAAACACCTAGCTACCGAAATTCTTCATGCAACTAGTGAAAGGCCCAACTAGGTGAAAGGCACCAAAAGGAATGTTGAAATTTTTACATGGTTTGTTCCAAAGTAATTTAAAGGAGCACCGAACTATTCAACCCAATATTTTCTTCCATGTCATCAACCAAGAATACAAATCCAAACATGTGGCAATCCAAATTCATGCATGTATGTGGCATTCAAAGAATTCAAACTCATGGACTTAGCACTCCTCCATTTTATCTCCATATTTCAAGGATGAGGCAAAATAGTGGAATAGTATTAGGAATGTTGAATAAGTACTCTCACACTTTCACTTGTTTCTAGATTAAAGGGATGAGTTCTAGAAATATTATCAAAACTAGATAAGTGGACTGTTCTAGTCAATTTTGTTTAGGATTTATTTCTTTGAATAAATCCACCCAAGAATAGGTAGTTAGTTCTTGGTGTGTGGACTAAGGAGTTGGTTGGATGCATGAACTAGAAATGCAGCCTTCCACACTCTTGTATGTAAAGTTTTAACACCAAATTTAATGGAAGACTATATTTCTTCATTTTCTAAGAATTATTCCCACTGAAGTTTTGAATTAATATCTGTAAAGCATGATTAAAATACTCTTCCAAGAAATGATCTAGCCAATCATTCCAAGAAAGATGGATTTGTGTATTTGTGTTTTTGTCTTATATAAATTTACGTTTATGTTTATTCATTTTTTTGTGATTATCATTTTATTGTTTTGTTTTTTTCCTTGTATTGTAATTTTCATTTTCATTCAGTTTGTTGTGATCTTGCAATTTTTTTATTTAATTATCTTTATTTCCAATTCAATAATTTCCTTTATACAAGTGTGATTTATTTTATGCAAATGTGATTTTGATTTATACAAGTGTGCTTTTCCATTTCCACAAGTGTGAATTTAAATTTATGCAAGTTTGGATTGTATTTGAAGCAATTGTTTTCCAAAGATATCTTTATCCTATTGCATACATCCATATTAAACCAGCCCGAGATTGACATTATTAATTAGCATAATTGACGACACTCATCAACTAGCTTATTCAGAACATACATTCCCCAATACCTTGCTCATAAGGATCTAATTTCATAGAATTTGTTCATAAACCATTACTTTCTTCCATAACCTTCCTAAACTACCTCAAACGATTACATATATCTATCACACACTACTTATATGATTTAGATATTCTTGGGGCCTCCCCAAGAGGTGCCTTGTAGGTACCAGAAGTATGAAAATAGGAATTTTTAGGCCTTTGGGACAAACTCCTTCAAGGTGAATCAAAATGAATCTATGAATTGTCTCATGCCAATTTACCTACACATGAAACACACTTTAAAAATATAGTTAGCAGATCCTTCTCAGCCATAATGGGGTTTAAATAGTTAGAGACTAGCTGGAGGGAAGGTTCATATTACCTGGTTTAGGGATATTTTGAGTGTGGGCTCAATTGTTCATGGCCAAAATATCAAATTTTTATGCTAGAAGTTTAGCATGACAACAATTGGCTCTAGCTTGGGGTCATGTCTCGGATTGAACAAAGTGAAGATGGGGAGAGGAGGAATCCCATAATCTCAAGACACTAAGAGAACAAATGTTCTATACATTAGGCTATATGAGTCATTTCAAAACAAGGGTGTATAAAAAAAAATCCTTAATAATTGAACACCGCACGAGACAAACAAAAAAAAATGAAGAAAAATAGAAACACACAAACCTAAATTCACTATGGTACATGCGGGGAACCACCCACCTTTCATTGTTTGTATAATTTCATATATTTCCCCCACTACGAGGCAATTCCAAGTGAGTTTCGTCCATATAAGATGATTGGAAATTATTCTATCTACATGTGTCGAGTATTTGAAATGGGCCAAGCTACAATGAGTTAAAATTTCCATGGCTTCCTTTTGGTTCTCTCCTCTTATCCTATAGTAGGAAAAGGTATCCAATATAAAAAATTGTCTTCTTTTCCTTCTTATCAAATATTTTATTTACTTTCAACTCATGATCCTTTATCTGATCAACCACCAACATGTTATATTCACATAGCTTCTTTAGGTATAAAATCCCTTTATCTAGTGAATCTTAGAACTCACCATCTGGTACTGCTTTGATCAATTGAAATTCTTGAAACTCTATAGTTATTAGAACTTCTACATTTATTCCATATAGGATTTGGAATGAAGACATACCAATAGATCCTTTAGGAGTGATACGATCAACCAATAGTGCATCATATATCTTGTTATGCCAATTTCTCTTAATTTAATCTACGATATTCCTCACAATTGTCACAAGATTCTTATTACTAGATTTTGGTTGACCATTCACCTGAAGGTAATAGTCAGATGCATGGACTAAGGATATTTCATATCCATAACAAAATTCAGTTAATTCCATAGAAGAGAAATAAGTGGAATTATCAACAACTAACTTCTGTGGAATGCCAAAACAAAATAAAGTTTCCTTGATGAAGTTACATATAATTTTCCAATTGGATTTCTTTATCGGTATGGTCTCCATCAACTTAGTGAAGTAATTCGTTGTTGTATGTAAAAATATATGACATGTACTAAAATGAGGATTAAGAGCACCAACAAATTCCAGGCCCCATTGTTGGAAAGAATCTTCAATCATCATTTGTTTGAGTGAAAGTGCATTGAGTTGTGTTCTTCCCACAAACTGTTGGCAAGGCTCACACTTAGATACCCATTTTTGAGCATCTTTAAAGAGAGTAGGCCAGTAATACCTCCCTCAAAGGATCTTGTGTGTAGTGACCATGATGGAGAACTATCCACCACATGCTTGGTCATGATAGCATTTTAACAATTTCTCTTGTTTCTCCTTATCAACAAACCTTAAGAAATATCCATGAAGAGATCTCTTACACAATACATGGTTCCATATCACATACCTTGTGTCTTTGAGCTTGAGGGTACTTCTTTGCTTGTAATCCATATTCTTTGGACAATCACCATAAGTGAGGAAGTAAGAAATATCGATGTACCACTCATTGGTATTATTTACAAAGATTACTTGGGGTAGGTCCTTACTTACACGTCCATAGAAATGGAATTATTTTTCTTCATACTTATTCATGACAGAATTATCTTCATTTATCAACCTGCATAACCCATTACATCTAACTATATTAGATGGATTTATCTTGAGGTCATACTCTTCAATATTTGACACCCATTTTCCTCTTTTTGATCCAATATCTTGTTGAGTCAAGATAGACTTTATAGATGATCCAAGAACCATAAGAATGGTGTGAGAGTGTAGGATGTAGAATATGAAATTCTTGACTACTTTGACCACTGAATAAACATGTTTTTATATGGAAGAGTATTTGAGCTCATGATACTTCAATGGGAAGCTCATGAAGGAAATAGGAGACTCAATCCCTTCCTCTTTCTTATGAACTAAATTAGATTAAACAGTATGCTCAGATGCATAACAATACACGATGAAATATTTACTCAATTCAGGACATGCCATGGTTGGAGGTTTGGCTCTGACGTTCTTGATATTCTCAAAATATTATTTTCCCTCCTTACTCCACTTGAAAATATCTTGGGGATTAATCATTTTTGTAATATGTTTTCTCAACTTAGCAAAATATGGAACAAAGCGATAGAGGAAGTTGACATTACCAAAGAATGAATTAACTCCCTTTTTGCTTCTGGGAAAGAAAATATTTTGAATGGCTTGTACTATTTATGGATCTATATGTGTTCCTTCCTTATTCATAATATGTCCTAAGAGCTTTCCTTTAGTCACTCCAAAAACTTAATTTTTCAGATTCACTGATATGCCATGTTCTTGACACCATAGTAAAAAAGTAAAAAAAAATTCAAGGTGTAGAAAATGTCCTTTTCTATTTTAACAGAAGACTATGAGATTGTCTAGATAAATGATAATACATTTTTTCTTCAAATCCTTGAAATCTAAGTCCATTTCTCTTTAAAAAGTGGCTCCAACACTGATGAGACCAAATGACATCCTCCTTTAGGAAAAGGTTCACCACGGAGTTGTAAAATTAGTCTTATATTGATCTTCTTGAGAAACTTCAATTTGATTGTAGCTAGAGAATCCATCGATCATGGAAAGCATTTCTGAACCTGTGAGTGCTTGTAAAATCTGATTCATGATTGGAAGTGGATAAATATCCTTTAGAGAAGCTTGGTTTAGATTTTAGAAGTCTACAAAAATCCTTATTTTCCCACTTTTCTTCCAGAAAAAGACAATATTTTCCATCCATGTAGAGTGATGGATTGGAAAAATGATCCTTGCATTCAAAATTTTCAATACTACCTCTAGGATTGTTCTAACAATATTATGATTATATTTTCTTTGTTTATTTCTAGAATGGTTTTTCTTCATGCTTGAGTGGTATTGAGTGTTGCATCTCTTTTGGTTTAAAACATTTCAGTTCATCATAATAATGAGCCAATACATATGAATATTTTTTCAACAACGAAACAAAAATTCTCTTTTCCTCTGGTCAGCAACATTTTCCTATATACATAAACTGAGGTTTCTTTTCTATCCCAATGTTTACTTTATCAAAATTAGAAGTGCTCTTAGGAGATTTCTTATCTTTATCTTTCAAATATCTATCATGCCTATCAAACAATTCTTCAAGTAAGATTAGGCCCTTAGGAATCTTATTACCTTTCAGCTTGAGTATGCCATATTAAAAGCAATCCCTTCGATTCATTTTTAATCTTCTTCAACCACCAACACCCTATGTGGGTTTTCAATTCCTTCAAATAAGAAGTTGTTGAAGTTATCTCTCTCTCCTAAGAATGCCAAGAGTTGATTTTCATCGTTGAAAACTTTCCATTGATTCACATTATCAAGAACACTAGGTTTGAAAACCATCTCTATGGTCACTTTATTCTTTCCAAAGGAAGGACATGGTGTCACTAAGTTATTTGATACCACAAGAGAATAAACCCTCACATTCTATTCTCAAGGGATGGATTGAATGGAATAAACATAAAATGATTCAATGGAATCCCATACCCTGTTTTTATAATGCCTGAGCCTTGGATTTTTGACTTGGTATTACTTCCTTACCTTATTTACTATCAATTTTTCATCTCCCAGACATATCAACTGGTTTATTTTCATCTCTCTGGAAATATCCAATCCTAGGAGGAGAGCTTCATACTCCTCTATGTTATTTGTATTATCAAATTGCATTTTATAGGGAAAAGGGTATAACTCACAAAAATGGGAAGTTAATACAAAAAATTGTTTGGATCCAATACTAGAGTGGCTACTGGCAAACTCCATTGTCCAAAATTAGTTTTCTTCATCCTTCGTGAGAAGAGGAAAAGTCCCATCCCTCTTTGGCCCATTATATTGAAACAAGATTGTTTCCCTTGGATCTTATTATTTCTGAACCATCTATTTAATTTTCCTCATTGACAAAAACTTTTTCATTTGGCCCTTGACTAGAATATTTGCTGAAGATTAGTCCATCTGAATTTCTCCTCCCAAATCTCTATAGAAGCTTCTACTCAACAAGATGAGGAAAGAATGTCTACTACTAGGATAGTTAATGACACTTTATTTTCAGGGATGTCAGTTAAAACAACTTGGACATCTTTTATTCTATCCACAATCAGTAGTTCTTTAGTTTCCATAGAATAATGCCAAACTTTATCCCATGTTAGAGTTAGAGTAAGGCCACTAGCTACTTTTCTTGGCATCACATTATTTGAAGCACCTAATTCTATGATATAGTTGTTCAATTAATAGCCTCCAATAATAAGAGAAGGTAGAATGTCTCAATCTTGTCACTATTTGATGCACTTAGTGCTATAATGTTTTGATATGATGGGGAATGGGGAGTCAGTAATAACCCTTTGGAAAAGGGCATGATGGAATTGGGATTTGGGTTACTACTTTTGATAAAATGAACTAGTTTATCGAACTATTCTGAATGGGTCTGTAAATATTCGGACTTAGATATTTGGACCTTAGATATTCTGACATGGTCTATGATATTAAAATATGATGAAGAAAGTGTATTTGAGGTTGTGGAAGATTAGGAAGAAGACACTACTTTGGAAGCAGGGGATATCTTGGTAGTAGAGGTAGACTTGGAAGCTACTACGGGCTTATTAGGTACCTAAGAAGTTTTTCTTGACACGTTCACCTTTTTGGAAGTAGCATTAGAAACATTATAAGAACATGTTTTAAGAGATGTAGACTTTATAGAATTACTTGTTTTAGATGTGGTCTTCTTGGCTACCACAAGGTCTATTTTTTCTTTAGCAAAGTTCATAGAAGGTGGAACTGCAGCTCCTCTGTTGATTACTATTTTAGAAAAAGTCACCATGGGGGAATCTACACCTTCATCTTCTTGGGAGTAGAAGTGGAAGAAATTTTATTTTTTTATTGAGAATGAGTGAACACCAAACTTGGTGCATCACCTTCTTCAATTTCCTCTCCGAATGAGCAATTGAAATACCCAATCTCAGCATCATCGACTTCTTCAATTTCAAGCCCATATTATTCTTATTCTTCATTATCTTGTTCAGTAATATCATCTTCATCATAACCCTATGCATCACATGCTTCATTGATAAGGGGAGCCTCTATAGAAATCCTTCGAGGTGGTGGGCTGATCCTTTGTTTATTTCGAAATTTATTCTTGGCTGCCTCTCTACTCATAGAAACTTGAGTGAATTTCTTCTTGAGAGACAATAAAACATTAGAAAATTTCTATACTAATGGATTTGTGGTACCCACGTTTGATGTATGGCCTTTCTCACTACTTTAACCCTTTTTTATCTTTCCTGACATGACTAGATCATCTTCCACTTCAATTTAATCTTTTTTGCTTCATCTAAATCCACTAGTTGATTTATTCTTAGCATAAAAATCACCTTAGGGATTGGTCATTTGTGAATAATTTTAGCTTGTGGTCTTTGATAGGTAGGGTGGCCTCAGGTATCTTGTGAGGCACCTTGTTGAACTTTTCCATGTACTCCCTCACTATTTTGAAGGGATCTTTCGTTAGTTAATACCACAAGGCCAAAAATGCATGAGCATATTTTGAAGGGTTATATCTAATTTCAAACTTGGTCTTCATGTCATTACAGTTAGTTATAGATTTAGTTAGTAAGTGCTACAACCAGTATGTAGCTACATCTTGCAAAGATTCTACAAAACAGTAGACTGATACATCTTTATATCCAACTCCAAGAACTCCACAAGTAGTGATGAAGGCCGCAATGTGGTTTTCTGGATGTTGTTTCCCATAACCATGGAACTTGGGAAAAAATTTCTTGACCCTTTAGGTAGATCATGTAGAGGTGGGGTGAGAGCTAAAAGACCTACATTTTTTTCCCATGTCATTGGTGCTTTTTGAGACATTGGAGGTTCTTCCTCTTCAAATTCTTCTTCTTCTTCTTCTTCAAATCCTTTAAGAATGAATTAGATTCTTTCAAGATATTCTTTTGAAACTTCCTCCTGTGGGGGGATGTAGTTCAAAGGTTCTACTACAACTATGTTAGCAGGAGAATCAAAAGATAAGGTATGATCAAATTGTGGGGATTATTGTCGACCTATTCTTCTTGAAATTTGACTAATAGGAAGTTTGAAATAAGATTGCAACTATTCCTCAAATTTAGGATGAAACAAACCACTAGGTATGGAATATCTTGTATACCTTTTTTCAGCCACCTTGAATGTGTAACTCAAATAGGATTCTTCTAGGCCCTCCTCTGCTGGTTCTGAACTTGTCTCACTCTTTCTAAGGCTTTTGCACATTCTTCTTTAGAATCTAGAATTATTTTAGGAGAGTGGTAATTGAATAATCTCAATTTGTTGTGCCAAATAGCATCCCTCAAGTCCAATGCAATATCCTCTTAGGTATGGAATAGAACCTCATGCCCAAGGATTGGGGGACTACCATGGATAGCCATTAGTAAAAGACATAACGCTCAACGAGATTTCAAATTCTAGATTTTTAATTATTTGGAATATGTTAATTTTTTGGATTTGTGGAATTTATATTGGGTGCAGATATGATAAATATGGCCCATGGTGGGTTTTAAAAACTATTGATGAAATAATTTGTCAAGTGGGAAAACTAGTGGGTTCTCACCAATAGTTAATCGGACTAAGTCCCTCTGCTTGAATGGGTCAACTCCATTTATTTAAAAAATGAAATAAAAACAATATAAACTAATTTTTTAGGGTTTCACAATGACTAAGGATCACATAGGAATACCTCCCTAAACCTATGGCATTTTTTATGTTCAATACAAGAGAGGAAAATTACTTAGTTATGGAGATAGGAGAGAAAATGAAGAAAGGGATTTCAATCAACAAATATCATAACATAATTTGTTGCATCAAAACAAAAACATTTCACTTGCATCAATTATAAGAAACCATTTGCAAATAAAGAGGAATAATCCACAAGAAAAACAAATTCCTATTGCACCATGTTGCATAATTTACAATGTTCCTGGAGTACAAGTTGAGCTGGAGATAGAACAATAATAGATGAGGAGTAGAATAAATGAAGGAAATGTCTTCTTGAAAGACAGTGAGAGATAGTAAACAAGTAGTAACCATCACCTTGAAATGAGGGAACCATTTGTATTTATAGTGCTAAGATTTTTTTTTTCATCTCCTCCAGATGACCATTCACCTTCCTTCGCGATTGTTGACTTTTCAACTTTTGACCTTTGGTGTTCCTTCCCCACTGTAACCTTTCGAATTCCTGACCTTTTGTTTTCCTTCCCCACTGTGACCTTATGAATTCCTAACCTTTGATGTTCCATTTTTCACATGTCAATACCTTCATATTTCAGTACGTCACCAATTTTTCTTGTTCCCATCTAGTAACACATTCTTCTTGTTCCTGTTCATCATCAAAATCTTTCTGTTCTCGTCCGTCATCAAAATATTGCCCCCGAACATGATTAGAATCTTTGTGTTCCTAGATGGCATCAAAATATTGTTCCTAGAATTCAACACGTCCATTCTTTTCCCGTACAGTAGCACATTTTTCATGTTCTTGGCCGGTTACAAATTTTCGTTCCCAGCTAGTCACACAATTTGGTGTTGTAGGACCGAATTTCATTTCTTCGCTCCAAGGTCCAAACTCAACAAAAATTGGTCATACAATATATGAATATTTATAGAAAATGGAAAATGAATCCAATTAACATCTTTAGAAGTCATGAAAATGAATTCTTCATATATTTTTACCCCTATTT
The DNA here is from genome assembly GCA_019776745.2 of Taxus chinensis. Lineage (NCBI taxonomy): Eukaryota > Viridiplantae > Streptophyta > Pinopsida > Cupressales > Taxaceae > Taxus > Taxus chinensis. The sequence goes on along the minus strand of CM034157.1, from coordinate 176,859,735 downwards.
TCTTTTTTACCTTGAGGTGTGCGCCACTAAACAAAGTGAGAGGAAGAGTTTATGATCACTAAGAACTAACACATCATATGGGTTATGAAGAGAAATAAATATAATTTTATTTTATAGTTTTTTTAGCTCTCACATCTTCATGAGGCTCATGCAATCTTGTGTGCAAGTTACAACTTGTACAAGGATCTTTGCGTCGTGTTGTTGGATGATTTTCCACATCTCAAAATTCTCAAAATATTTATTTGATTATTCCAACATGAATTAGGAGGTTTTAGATCTCACATTCATGGGGTAAGAGATTCTAAATCTTCACAAGGATCCTAAAACTCTTCGAACACGGTGACTAGCTTTTTCAGAACATGTATTTCACAATACCTTACTTATAAGGACTCTGTTTAACATAAATTTTTCATAAACCCTAATTTTAATCTAGAAGATTACTAAAATTCCTCAAACACACATATCTTTCACACACTGCATGGATGTATTATATCTTATTGGGGCCTTTCCAAGAGGTTTTCTATAGGTAACAGAAGTCTAAAAATAGGCCATTTTAGGCCTCCTGGAGAAACACCTTCCAGGTAAATCAAAATGAATCTATAAATTTTCTCCTACCAACTTACCTGCACATGAAAAAAAACACTAAAAATCTAGTTAGTACATCCCTCTTGGCCATCATGGGGTTTTCATAGTTAGAGACTACCCGGAAGGTAGGTTCACATTACCCGGTTTAGGGACTTTTTGAGTGTGGGCTTGATTGTCATGGCAAAAAATTCAAATTTTTATGCTATAAATTTAGAATGACAACACAATAGTAATGAATTAACACTTATTTTAGTAAATCTATACTTATTCTAGTTCGAGCAGCTATAAAATATAGCTAATATTAGAATCCAACATTACTAGTTTTGGATACCAAAACTTTAAATATTGGAATTTACTATACTCCAAAATCACATATATTGGTATCCAAAATGATGTATATTGGAATCCACTATTATTAATATTGGAATACAAAAATAAAAATATTATATTCCAAAACTTTAAATATTGGAATTTAGTATACTCCAAAATCAGATTTATTGGAATCCAAAATCACATATAAATGAATCCAATATTACAATTATTAGAATCCAGAGTCTGATATTTGATGGATGAGCATCATAAAGAAGAAATAAATGATTAAAAATATCCTCCTTTTATATTTGTATACATCAAATAAGGTGTGATGAATTTGTGGAACAAGTCCTAGTTGGCCAAGATGTTCATAATTTCAAATTCCAAGTTTTACCTCTTCTTTCGTGATTCAAATTTATCAAGCTCGTAAAGGTAGAGTTCTATTTCTTTCTTTAAGTATGTAAAAGTGGCCTAATAAGGTTGTGTTGACATGTTGAAAAGGTCCTAGGATATAATAGGTCATAAATATGAAAATTATGTAAAAGAGACTATCTTTTTATATATGTGCATATGAAGAGTCTTAGAAGTTAGTTAGGTTTTGCATGTGAGTTGGAGTTATGGGAGTTGATTCAAATAAAAAAGACAATTATGATCCTAGAGGAGGTAAGGAGAGAAGGAGATACGAATTCCTCAATGACTAAGGAGAGGAAGATTGAGAGAAATAGGAAATTTTTTATGAAGTATATATTATAATATGATAAAGGTTTGTTTTACATAAGAAAATTTGTGTGGTTAATGTATTTTGTGTAATTTTTTGCATTTTCATTAACAAGATTCATTTGATGAGGTTGAATTCAATTTTAAAGAATCATGAGGAAGATTTCAATGACTCTAGCTTAGTAATATTACATAGTAAGATAATGGATTGATAGAGTTATAAATTTTGTTACCCATGACAAGTGAATGCATCGTTGTATTTGCATGATATTAACAATCTTTCATTGGCTCTAATGGAATTTTGATACAAGGATAATTACATGAAGGTTTTTTTCATCTTTGGAGATGTTTTAGGATGTTATCTAATGAATAAAATCTTTATATTTGGTGTAATGGTGTTTAAGCTTGTTAAATATCCTACTCTGTGTTGAGGATTGTTTGCATGTTAAAGAATATAGTTTTATGGATGAAGTTAGTGAACATGTATGACACCTTTGATGGAAATATACATGATCAAATAATTATAATATTTGTTAGGAATTTTAAGAAATAAATGAAATCTTGTTTTATTGAATGAAGGTCTTAAACCATTATGAGGTGTAAGAATTTGTCATTCACAGTCCGAGTAAGTTAGTTTCTAAGTGTTTTCAAAATTTCACAAGTTAATTCTTCCCCACTGTTAAGGAAATAACATGCATGATGATGAAAAATAGCTTTATAAAAAAATTGACGTCTTGAAATTAATTTCAAAGAAAATTATAGCAAATTTAAGCCTCTTAAGTTCCCAGGAAACCCTACCTAGGGTTTGAGTTCATTTATTGGTTTGAAGGTTCTAGACTTGGCTTCAAAAGATAATTTTTCTAAGAAACAATCAACAATAACTCCTAAACAATATTCAAGAGGATTTTTACATTCACAAACTCTATAAAGTTAGAAACTATTGACAATAGAATATAGGCCTGGAGTACACACTTTGGAGGCCCAATTGTAACCTAAAATAGTGGATTCAAATCACATTTTCCAAAGGAAGGTGTAATAAAACTTTGAAAAAAGATTAAAATCCAAAATGGGTATTTTAAAATCCCTTCATTATGGTTTGGAACCCATTATAATGAAATATATGCTTGGAGATGCATGAAAGTAAGGGCAGTAGGGACACAATGAACTAGGAAAGAGAAAGAAGTGATTGGGAGAGAAGCATAAGGATTTGTACCATAAAATTTTAGGTAAACCATATTGATGCTAGAGGGTGTTTAAATTTTTTTTCACTTTGTTCTATTTGTTCTTAAATCTTCCCAACCATGAACCTTCTAAGAGCTTGCTCTTAAGAGCTACAACAGGGGAGTTTTGAGTAAATTTGGGGGAACTTGACGAGATTATTTTTCTAATAATTTTGAAGATTGATGTCATATTGGTATGATCATGGTGAAACATGGTACATGATTTGAAGGATAAATGCATGATAAAAGAAAAAAAATTCTTCATTTGGGGCTAAGTCCAAAGAGAGCTAGTGAAAGGAGCATTTGAAGAAGGTAGGGTCAAGTGAAGTTTTCAAGAGGTTTCATCATAATATTAGTTGAATTAGCATTGAATGAAGTGTATGAAATAGGGTAAAGCTGTTGCTATAGACATTTAAGGTGAATAAGGTAAGTTTTTACATATTTTAGCCATTTGGGATTCTTGTAAAGATCCTCATTCCAGAGCATGTGAGTATAGGTTGGTGGTTGGTCTTCTTGAATTGTTGAATGAATCAAAGTTGATACGAGATCTCCATCAATATATAATATTATGGATTACATCAATGAATCTAGGAAAAAGCATTTAATGATTCAAGGAAATCCAACATTGAACTGGACATTATTAAATAAATTATGTTCGTATTTTTTACTGGCTAGCAGCCACGTGACTTTGTTTATGATTTGAAATATGGTTCTTATAAATTTTATAATTATTGTAAGATTAAACTATTGTGATTTGAATAATTAAAATGCCTAACAACCTAGTGTACACTAGGCTAATTATATATAAGAGATGTGAGACACTTCTAGGTTATTTGAGAATGTTGTGATTGACCCTCATCATAGCAAAAGAAATGTTGAGGTTGTTTTGAAGAAAATGACATAGGGTGACGATTGAGATGTGGAGAATAAGATGGTGATGCTTTTGGATTATGAAAACTTTTATCTTATCAATTTTTTAAAGAAATAGGATGAAAATAGTTGGGTGTACTTGTCTTCCCAAGGCAGAGGATAAGAAAAAAGGGGAGAAGATTGAATATGAAATGGAAATGGGAGAGCCTACCCTTAATACAATCTATGAGTAGCTACATGCCACAATGGAAACTACCAAAAAAATTTAGAATAATATTCAGTGGAATGTCATGAAGCAAGCTAGGAAATTAAGAGATGAGGGTAGAGATAGAGAGAGGAGGGAACATCAAGGAGATAAATAAATGGAGAATATATGGTTGAAAGGAATGTGTCAGATGTTGGATCTAGATAGAATTTCATTCCAACAAGGGAGGCTGATAATAAAAATAGAAATTTTAGCTACCTCTTGAGTTCATTTAGAATTTTGAAGAAATTTCTATGAGGAAGTTAATGTCCGTAGATTTGAAGCCAAAACCCCTTACAGAAAGGGAGAAACTTGTCAAAAATATTAAACATGTCAGATTGGGGAGATCCAACATTTAGGTAAATGAAGCAACTGAATAGAGTGTAGAGTAGAGTTTATAAAAATTCACTATTTGCAAACTTGAATTTATTTTATGTGCATAACCATAGGTGGTAGTAAGACCAATGTTGTTATGTTAATCATAATTCAATAAATTTCTCTCAATAATAATTCCAAATGTTTCCATTAATTTGTCTATATAAGATTGCATGACACCTATGAAAAATTGGTTGTTGAGGTGGTCATGGGAATTTTTATAATCACTTAAATTCCTGGACCACTAGGGAACAACTGAATGCTTTCATAGGTTTACATAAACAATCCTATTTACTTACTCAAATAAATAGAACCATCTAGACTCCTATAGAGAGGAATATGTTGAAGTATGGTTAACATGGAAACATTGTTCTTACAATAATATGTGGTTATATATAAAAATAAAATTATCATCATTAAATAATGAAGTTTTATACACCATGCTTTGTGCTCTATTCATTTTTTTCATTCCCTTAAATGTAGGATCTACTTGATCAAGAATGTCTGATATTTTGAAAATTTTGATATGGAGTGTGCACAAAATTTTACCTTCAAAGATGGGACACTAACTTCCTCATGATATTTTATAGTGCATCTAATTGAACACAGATGCAACTCAAATATTTTACCTTCCATCAGTAGCTCCCTTTAGTGAAATGAAATTCTATTGAAATCCAACATCCAATATTGTCCTCTAAGTTACTAGATATTCTCTATTTCTCCATCTCCCCACCACTTCCTCCCCCTCTCTCAATCTCCATCCTCGTATTTTTATTTAATAGCTGCCTTCCTTGATGCTAATGTTGAATATTTTACGTCATGTAAGAAACATGTTGCTTAAGGATATATCAAGGGAAAGCTATCCCATTTTCATTTCATATAATCCTTTTCCTTTATTTCAAATCCTCTTCCCTGGTTATCTGAGTACACAAAACTCTTTATACTTTGTTTTGTAAAATAAAGATTAAAAAGACCAAACCTTTAATATCCAAAAACATCACCATATTTTTATGTAACTATTTGAAATACCATTCCTCTAGTAAGCCATATTCACATATTCTAACATTTCTAAAGATATAGTGAAACATCAATTTATCAAAAAGTACATTTATCAAATAATCACAGGCATATAGAAAGGATCAACATTCATTTACACCTTTTATACTAATATTATCCTTGTGTCAGAAAACCATATAAGCCTCTTCATTACATTACTAAGATGGACACATACAATATTGATACCTTTAGCTAAATGAAAGCCACTCACACATTATAAATAAACTTATTTATTGTTTTTTCATAACCCTTTATGCAATTAATAACTTTCCTTGCTAAGATATATTTACATATTATAATATAACTAAAATATAATCATACATCAAAAAATAAAGGTTATAAGTTTTCATTTATAAAATAGGTATGAAATTATGTGGTATTAAAATTAATGCAACTAAGTGTAGAATTATATGGATTTACAAATTTAAATATGGATATTTAATCCTTAGTGGTAATAGTCATTACTAAAGATAGAATTATAGTATCTAAAAAATAACATTAATAAAAATAGAATCCACCATACACAAAATTATTATTTAACAAAAGAATATACTAACACATATATTGATAAAAAACATTCAATTCCTTTATCATATTATAACATTACTAGATATAAACACACACACTATACAAAATAACATTTCTAAAGAAAGACTCACATATTATACATAATCATTTTAAGATATTCTAATAAAATGGATATACAATTATACTACCATTTCCTTGCATTTGCGTGCGTGCATCTATACATAACAAATTCATACAATTGTATGATGCATTACAATAGCACAATAGTGCTATATTTTTTGAAATAAAATGTTTTAAACCTTCATAATCATAATTTAGTGTAAAACCACTCCCAAAGATAAACATCTAAATAAGAAAAGGAATTTAAAAAATGTGCTCTTGAATAAATTTAGGGACAAAGACAATCATTATAATTTGGTGTTTAATTTAATTACATCTTGGAAGTATTCGACGTCCTTCAATGGTTGTAACAAAGGACATTGAAATCATCTATCAAAATAGTTGTCTATCTTTTTATCAATTGGTATGTTAAATGTTTGATCAATTATGTAGTTCCCCACATCATTGAACTTATTTTCTCTACAGATTCATCTATAAGCACAACATTTTTACAATTGTAATATGCATTTAAATTTATCCAAACAAAACTAATAGTTTTGATAAATATGTTGGGATTCCTAGAACCTTGATAATCGTTATGTTTGAACACGATGCAATCTTCTTGTGTAAATATAAACTTGCAGCTGCCAACATCTAAGCCACTGTATTAAAAAAATGAAGGCATCATGTCATTAACATTTGATTTCACCTCCAATAGTCCATAACACTATTTGAAACTGTTTTTGTAACATTTCAAAACTCTTTTACATTAGGTCTACTGAAAATTGTAATTTATTTTTAGGTCACACCACCAAGTTTTGGTTTAACTACTCATTCAACAATCAAGGACATGTGAATGGTGTGTTCCAAATCACCATTTATATCAAATATTATTAGTTTCATGTTTGATATGTTCTTATCTACAAATGAAGAAATACTTAATCAAATGGTTGTGGGTGGTGAATTAAGCCAAAAATAAAAGTGCATCCCTTTTTTCACATTTTATTAGGAATAACCTTTACTGTTGAAAAAAAATTGAATTGAATTAAAATGTTTGTAGACTTTGAATCTTTAAAACATTAAGGTAGTTATTTTATTCCATATAAATGTGTTATACATTTTTTCTTTAGAAGAAAAAAAATAATTCAAGCACCAATAGTGTGTTTGAAGGTTTTTCAGTGATCTACACATGTTCTTATGTTGTCCTGCATGTTTCAACTATGTACATAATTGGTTGTAAATAAATGAATCAGTCGTATATGTTCCATAAAATCTCCACAAAGTTGGGGTTTTGAGAATTATTTATTCTTTAACATCGGAAGAAATGAATCTCTCATCATCGATCAAAAGAAAAATATTGTCACCATATACATTACCAAAAATGTCTACTATCTACTGACTAGCACTTGTTTCGGTTTTACATTGGCCACTTTCCCAAATGAGCCTAAAGTGGGTATCTCATAGCCAGCTAAAATTTTCAATTAAAAATTACTTCACATGTGTTGAATCCATACATGTAGACCATAAGGAAATGTCAAAATATTTTGATACAATTCTTATCAATTCAACACTAAATACTCATTCAAAGTATATATTATTACCACTTCTAAAATATAGAACCCTATATGAGGTATTTTTTCACCAATATAAGAAATTCCAAACAGGAAACCTTAAACTCCCAAAACTAGTAATTTCCAAGGCTTCCCAATTGGATCTATAAAAACAACTCAAAATTAATTTAGGCTTCCAAATTTGATTAAAAAAAAAACTCAAAATATTGTTCCAATAATATTTTATTTTGGTAATTCACACAAACAACTTATAAATTTATAATCTCAACTTATACAAATGAAGATATAAATAATCCCAACTTATAAAATAAAGAGTGAACATATGAATGTATCTTCTTTACAATGTTTAGTAATATAATTATAAATAAATTTTGAAATAATAAATAGTTTTTTATTTTTCAATTGCTCTAATTTATTGATGCCCTCTATAACACTCAAATCTTAAGACACTATTAGTGATAAGTTTTTGTACAAATTGGTCATCAACCACATATCTTTGGAACAATTTTCTCCCCACCATAAATTTTCCTTTCCCTTTGTACCATAAATAACAATGTGTCTCTAGAGCTGAAAAAAATATCGTCTCTACTCCAAACCTTTTGTAGATATTTTACAATGCATCAATGTTCTTTTCCCCAAATAAGATGAAAAACATATTTTTATCAAATCTTTCTAGCTTTTCAAATTTCCAAATAAGATTGTTGTAGAAAATCCATTCAAATTTGTTTAATAGTAACTTTAAAAATTCTTTGAGGCCTACTCATTGATAATAAAAACTTGAATGCCATATCCTTATTGGATTTGTTTTTCTCATATAAAATATCCTCTAAATCTAAAATAAGTAAATAATCCTTTTGAATAACTACACAAAAGTAAAAAAAAAATATCAATCGACTACAATTTAATTTTAACCAATTAAAATAAACATATTATTTCAATAGGATACCACTTACCAATTGATCTTTTAGATTGGCTTGCAATGCCCTCACCCATTGTCGTTTCTTCTAATGCACGTTCTATCTCAAAAAACATTAATGAATTCAAAATAAATTTCTTGTCAAGGTAAATAAAATCATGATAAAACTTAATTTTATATGTTGTACTACCCTTTGCTGGACAATATTGCATAGTTATAGATGTATATTAGTGACCGCTAGGTAAAACCATTATTGGCTACACAACCTTTGATGAAAATAGGGATCTTAGTGGCCATCATGCTTCATATGGTAATGGTATCAAATAAATATAACAAATAGACCACTTTATTATTGTTTCATGAAAGCTCATCTATTTTCTTGAGTTAATTGTAATGGGTTCCTACAAAAATGTTAGACTTATAAATAGTTTTGTTTATAATTGCACACAACTAACATACGAAGATTCTGAACTGTAACATATTCATGTGTGATGTGCTCATCACCCTCCACATTTATCATCAACACTATAAAAAGTTAAGTATTGTTAAATAAATGAAAACTATGAAAATAAAAAAGCATAGCACAATGAATATTTTATAAAATGTTTAAATGAAAATCATTGGTATAGATTCATTTGTTGTTTAAGAAACGAATATCTAGCGTAACAAGTTGAATTGGTTATATGTTAAGAATTTGATCATCTCCAATAGTTTGAAGTGGCTTGGAACTGAAAGTTAATTATATCTCTTTGTTGGTTTCTCTGCATAAATATTGAATGTATTAGTAGCTTATTTCAGTTCAAAGGAATTAAAATAAAAATTTTTCAAGTTTTCTTGATCAATGAACCTTTTTTCAATGAGAATATTAATGTTTTAAAAATATTTCTTGATCATGGGTCTCAACAATAAAAACCACATAGATAGAATAGAGTCAACCAAAAGCATGCAATGTAACACTACCTACTGTAAATCACTATTATTGGATAATTTTAGGAAGATTTTGAGTGAACATATGATACGATAACTCATAAGATCTCTCACAAAGAAAAGGATGTGTCTTTCCCCATAGTCCAAATTTCATTTGCAGTCACCAATTGTTGTGGTATTTTTTCCATCCAATCCCTGATTGATTTACTTCTCTCTCTTCATCTGTCATTGCATCACAATTGTGTACACTAATTTATTGTGTACATAAGAAACAAGATTTTAAATTTCCCATTGCTATCATAAAATATGTAACAACCATCCATAATTGATTCCCCTGTGTCTTTAACCTTTTCTATGTATTTTTTTAGTGTTTCTGTTAACATTTTTGAATAATTAATTGGTAAGAGAACAATAATAATTCAATTCAACATACTAGATCTAAAAAACTATAAGCAGGTCAATTATTGCATCAAAATTTATATCAATTGATAAATTACAAAAATCTATGATCATACATTCTACATTGAATGGATTAGTTCAATGAAATAAGCTGATATAGTTGATAGAAGATGAAAGGGATATGTAAATTAAAAAGTAAAATATTTTATGTATCTTTCATCCTTGCTGGCATATCTTCTTTCTTTGAAATCATGCAGTTATCTGAAATTATTTGAGCCTTGGCTGGAAGAACCTCTGCAAATTTAGTATCAAATATTGTTCTTGCTAATTTTTCACTTCCTTGGGATTCAACTTTTCTTTTTCTATTTTTATATTCTCCCAAGAGTACAAACAATTGATAGTATTGAGATTCATGCATTCCAAATTTTTGAATAATATTGGTAGCATTAAATTCTTCGAATACAATATTATCTGGATATTTATTTTTCCTATATTTTCTTTGTGCACTTGTATATTACATGTTATGCTTCCTCTATAAACTTTTATGCTCTATGTTGTGTTTTATCTATGCTTTTGTATCCTCTATAAATTGTTTTTTCTATTCCCATGTATCATTTATTCTCTTTTAGTTTGAATATACTAGTGTTTTATATGTGCCATAACTCATTGTTATTTTACTTTATGCCCATTCACATTGGGTTCCTATCAACCATATTATTTCTTATGACACATTACTTGTTATATCCTTAGACTAGAATAAATTTTTTTCTATATATTTTGATAATGAAAAACATATGATTGCATGCTTATTAACTCACATGAGTTATTTTTACTGGAAACAATTTTTTATGTTTATTTTATTTAAAACATATATTGTTATAACAAACATTATGTATTATACACAATGTTTAGAACACATGGATTAGTAAAATACTTTATTAACACACAATAATTATTTACATATCTAGCTTTAGCCCCAAAGTTTGATTCACATTATAATTATGGCTTCCTTACACATTAGATTATAACAAATTGATTGATTTATCATTTTTTCTTACCCATTAATCATGACACTATGATTATTACATTTTTAATTTTGGGCCATTTATTGTTGATTTTTTAAATTATTTCCTTACTTATTGTACATATTTCACAACATTTTCATTGTTATGTGTTGGATCTAGGACCATTGGTTATTGAATTTTATGTTTCTATCACTAGTAATTACATAATTATTCTTTGAATTCTTCATAAATAATGACTCTTACACTTCTCATTACATTTTGATTAACTAACCAGTAATTACACATTACATGTAGGTCTATTTCTTGTTACATTATCACAATTATATCATTTATCTGCACTTAAATTTATATCAATTATCACTACTTGTTAAATACTTGTTTTGTGCAAACAATTTAAAAAATAACATTGCTAATTTAACCGTAATCAAAATAATTAGATCCTAAATAGGATTGGAAATATAGAGTTCAAATGATCAATCACATTTTAAGGAATAAGGATCAACATTCATATCTGACATAACCATTAAATTTATTCAGAAATATTTTTTGATTAAGCACATACCAACATATAATAATACACAAAAGTATAGGTTGAATAAAATTTCTTTCAATGTTTCACAGTTCTTATAATTATGGAATTTGGGAAACTAGAATACAATAGGCTGGATTTATTTCTTGGATTATATACCCAAAAACCTTTTTGGATGTTAGTGATAGATTTATATGTGGATGATATGTGCTATTGCACTTTTTCTATGACTTTATAACATTATGTTTCCGATTTTTGTCAATTTGGGTTGACTTTTTACTTACTATATATGCTTGTTCAAGTTTCAATTTTTTTACAATATAAGTGCATAAAAACATGTGATAAAACCCTTTTTTATCACATTCTCACTTAGATATAAATTCAATAAAAAAAGGAAAGCGGTTTTTTGTTTACTTATGATTACATTATTCGATAACCTTCTTGTTGATTCTAACAAAGTACTCACTATATTCCCCAAATGAGGGGCTAAAAATCCATATAATTCTCTTAATTTTTGTGTAAGTGTGAGTAAAATATAGAAATCCATCCCCCCATGTTTTACCTGATGGCTTGGTAAAAATAATGAGTGTAACTATATATAAAATACACCCTTCATCAATATTGAATAGTAGAGTTCTAACATAGAGTGTTTGAGATAGATATTTCTAGAATATACAATCCTTGAATTTCCCATGATAAATAGGTTCTTGACAATACTCGATCCGAATTTGGAATGTTTTTTAATTTGTGTGATATACTAATAAAGGTATTTGAGTGCTTTATAATTGTATAATGGGTTATCTTAATGTATTGTGTTTATTTACCGAGTATTATGACAAATTTTGATAATACTTGATTGATATTTTCTAATGGTTCTCTTAATAATGATAGGTGAAAAAATTATAGTGTTTCATCAAAAATTACACCTTTCCATGTGATATAATTTCGCATTAAAGTTGAAATACAGAGGGAAATGAGCATAAAATTAATAAATTTGACCTTTGATACATAAAGAACAAAAGCACCGAACTCTAAACATTAGCATCTAGCGTCAATTTCTTACTACATGATTATGTGTAAAAGATAAAATCTATGAAAATCCTTGGAGAGGATTGAAAAAAGGTAAGATATATTTATAACATTTAGGTTAGTCGTAGATTTTCAAAATAATTTGAATGAGAGAATTATGAGTGTTTACAATCCTTAGGAGAGAGAATGATAATATATTTATGTTGTGTTTGTGTGGGAAATTTGTAATTAAGGGTTATAAGACAAATATGTAATTATGAAGAACCTATTTAATAGACTTAGGTGTCTACCTTTCCCTTTTCTTTAACTTAGTAAATGAATATTAGTAAAAGGAAATTTGTACCAAATTACATAAACACATTGTGTATTTGTTTGATTACTTTGAGTGTTTGAGATGATGAAATATGCCTCAAAAAGTGAAACACATAACACAAGAGTATAGATAATGTCCATTTAATTAATAATTATTATTTAACCCTAAAAAATATGGAAATTTTCATTATCAAAGTAGAGATGAGAAAGGAGGAGTACATCTATATGTGTGGAGCTAACATTAATTTGTAGATGTATAAGACCATACCTCTATATTAATGGTGTAAGGATATGAAGATTGTAATAATATATATGGAATTTTTTTGGTGATAAAATACCATATTTAGAGGAGGTTATAGGATCCTTTTTCCCAACCATAAATTCCAATAGAGTTGGGGGATGAGGAAACCCCAAAAGGTAAAACTAGAAAAGTAATGATAAAATAAAACATGGAATCTTGGGACACAATATAGCCAAAAATAGAAAAGCATTAGAACAATATGGGCCCAAAAATTTCAATACCTCAAAACATTGGGTGTCACAACCACAAAACATCGACACCTATTAAACAAAACCACTATACATAGATATATGTTTATAAATTATTATGTGTCTTGAACTTCTTGACATAAAAAATACTAGTATGTTAAGGTATTTATGCCCCTTTCATCTATAGTAAATGTAGTGAATATGTAATATAAACATTACACAGTAATGATTCCCCTAAATTTTATATTAACCTAATCTATATTTAGTATAACACATAATATTTAGTATTTCCTTGTATATTCCATTTAAATTTTTGATATAACCCCTTTGAATTCCCCCACTTTTTAGGTGATTTATATATTATTTAGATAACTTGACTAATAACAATATAAGTGTATCTAATATCATCATATATAAGGAGGAAACAATGTAAAATTAATTTGGATATTATGTAGATAATGGAACATAGGAGATCAAAAGTAAAAAATACATAATGTCACACATATAAGACATAAAAAGGTCGTATGACCACTCAAAAAGGACATCAAAGTGTCACATACATAGAATTGGTGAAAGGTTGCAAAGGGAAAGGCTAATAATTCCACAATCAAGAGACATAAAGGTGTCATGAACACACACTAGGATAAAGGCCATACACACAAGACACGATATGAGTAATCCAATGTATAAATAAGCAGTAACCAATATCTAAAAGGTTAATTGAACAAGGTATACTATTCTTGTACCATTCACATGTGATATTCATAACAATCATGATAAATAATATATATCACCATATAATATATGAATATAACTAGGAAATTTGTATTATAAACCACTAAGTAGAAAAATAACACTTAGTAGTCTAGAAGATTCTTTTGTTGTAAAAATGATTAGGTTCAAGCCATGTTTATAGCATATACTCATGTAGAATCTTGTATATCCTACAACATGCTTATATACCTCTCAAAATTCATGTGTATATAGAAAATAGAACATATTATCTATGAAATCTTGTGAAAAAAAACATACATAAAGTATACAATATTAAGTAAACCTATGCTCAAGTTAGTATTTTGTAGTTTTGAAATATTTGAATGTTTTTAGAATATATTATATCTTATATTTCTAGAAAAATAAATCTCGCTATGCAGTTTAAACACTAAAATTACACTTATTATCTACCATTTATTTATAATTGTTATCTTTTTCACTAATTAGCTAACACTCCCCTCCACTTTGGTCGATTAATGACACTTCGTTAATTTACTAGTCTCCTCCGTTTTGGATGCAAATTAACACTACATTGTTAGTTATAGTCCTATTCTAATTAATTAATTATATGAACTTGATTAATTAATCATATAAATAAAAATTCACCCTATTATTGGGTCATTCCCCCTCTCCAATCCTTCAAAATCCATCAAATTCTCTCCAATTGGATTTTACAAGCCTAGCTTGGTCTATTAATCAATCTAATTGATTAATTTAAATCACACCCAAATCACTTGAGTTAGAAATTCTAATTAATTCTCCCTAATAATATTTAACCATTGCTAAGTCTATTTAACGCTATCTAATCCTATAATTTCTTTTGTCACACATTCATGAGGATGATATTTTATCCATTTTGAAAAACTATATAAAGAACCATAACCCATCCCTTCTAAGTTTAAACCTTTACAATCCATGATCTTGGTAAGACATTAGCATAAGATAAGAGCATTTCCCAATTGAAAAGAACATTGATCTATCAAACCTTTTCCATTTTCTACTTGGTAAAAGTAGTAAGAGGATAACTAAAAGATGGCCACTAAACCATATTTTTGAGACCTCTTCCTCTTCCTTGGAGAAGTCTTTTTGATCACACGTTTCTACATACGAATCACTAAAGGAGGTGTATACAATCCAAATCCCATAAAAAATATCAAAGGATGGCTTAGTTGTCATTATATTTTTCTCTTTTGATTCAAATTAATCTTTCTAGATACTAAAGAATTCTAAACAACTCGGAATATGGAGGGTTTAAGGTACCTCAAATGTGTGGTATGGATGAACAGGTGCAAAAGTAATTGATCCGTGCTACAACTAGATAACCTGCAAATAAGAATGAATAAAAAGGGGAAAAATTATATAATATATTTAGGGGCTACCTGACAAATCTGACTCCAAGAAGTGTTACCTTCCTTTCATGGATGTTGACCCCCATTTGATAATAGAAAATAAAGTAAATGAAATATAATTTGATAACATGTAGAAACTGAAGGAGTACAAAATTTGAAAGTGATTAAGATTGATCTAAGTACTTTTTAAAATGATTAAAATGTAAATTAAAATATATCTTCCTGGCTTGACGGTGACCCGGATAGCATAGAGGAAGGTCGATAGTGACTTGATTGAGTGGATTTTGACAACAATGTAAATATGTAGACCTACAAAGATCTAGATGCAAATTAGATGCAACAGAAGCCTGTGGATGTTGGAGATAGCCTGTATAAGATGGATTAAGGAAAAAACACTGGAATATGACAAATAATAGACACTTGGATGGTTTTTTTGACAAACAAGACCTAGGTCAACAGTGGCCAGAGTAGGGTGACAATGAATGGAGTGTAGACAAGATTTATTCATTGTGAAAAATAAGTAGGATGATAGATCTGAAAAACTAAAGTAGAAAAAAATTAAGGTAGATGCAAAGGAAGGATCTATAGATTAAAAAAATAGTGACAAGAAGGTTGCACCGATGGTGACCTAGGCTAGGTGACGATGACTATAGAAAAGTAGAAGGCTTGAAGAGAAGGCTGCTAACAGAGCTCTGATTGCATCTGAAGATGATCTGGTCCTGAAAAATTTTAGATGCAATAAAGACAACGATAATATTATAATAGCTGAATAAAAATAACACAAAAATGATAATAATCTCATGAAAGGTGTTCACGAGTGATGCAAACATGTTGAAAGGACATCCAAGAGGTTTGTAACTATTGCATGAATACTTAGGCATGAGAAGAAGTTTTCAAGTCACAAGAAATATTTGATATCTTCATGCATGCTTCGGGAAGAGGGGGTAGATGTAACATATTAGGGTCGATGAAAACTGGGCTGGGTCTCCGCTAACTGCAAAGAAATTTTCCCAAAAGGGTTGGATTTTTTTATTTTAATCGGTATTTTGAGATTTTAAGAATGGGATAAAGATATTTAAATCTTGTAGGTGGGAAGAGGTTGTTTAGGGATGTGTCATGGGTAGTTAGGAAATAAAATCATCCTTAAAATAAAGCCAAATAAGGTATAATTAGCTAATTAGGAGATATGAAAGCTAATTAGGGGTAACTAGTTGATTGGGGTCAATTAACAAGAAATAATTAATGATTAAAGGTGATGGGATAACAGATGGAGATTTAAATAAAAGGACCAAATGGAATTAAAATGGGTCTAGATAAGACCATGGTGAAAGTTGCACACATGGGCAATTGAGAGTAGCGATACCAAATTTTGGTGTCTAAATTTGCCCCTTTTTATCGAGTGGTTTCCACTTGTAATCCATGAGACAAAAACGATGAGAGAAAAAGAATAGTATGAAGGTTAATGAAAGTTTGATGATGATATGCCCCTCAAATGAGGGATCAATAAAAAAATAGGGAATTGATGACGTGTTTGAAAAAGGTAGATGATGAAGGGTGGGTGGGTGAAGAAATATGGGTAAAATTATAAGGCAAGGAAAGATGACCCCAGTAAAAAGGATCACAATAACAATAAAAAAATATGGTGCTGACTTTGATATCAAGTGGGTAGGGGAATCAGGGTAGTCTCAATGGAGATGAGAGCAATGTTCTATAAGCCAGTGAGTGGGAAAAAATCACTGTGAAATGTATGCAAGCTGGGATGACAAATGGGTCATAGGAAAACATCAAATTTTGTGAAACTAAATGCGAAAATAATTTAAAATCCTTTTTATATAAGGAATTGAGTGAAAAGGTATCCATCTGTGAGGGATGAGGATAAAAAGAATGGTGCCCGACACAGGGAATGAATATGGCCCAGAAGGAAAATTGAAAAATGGGCGGTGAAGTAATAAGCCCAAAGGGAGAGTAAGTATGGCCAGAAGGGTGGAATTGAGATAATATTTAAATTATGAATTGGTTCCTTAGCAAAAGAGCTCAAAGATGGCTAAAAAGGTGAGATAATAAGCTACATGATTAACCATAAGAGTGGTCTTAAGATGCGATACATTGGATAAGATTTAATGATATAATGAATAAAATATAAATTTATCAAACTAAATGTGACCAAACGGTGTAAACTATGCCACCTCATATCAAGGAACATGTGAGGAAAAGATGCCTCCAACTGCATTGGGCATTAAAAACAAGAGGGGGATTTAGGTAACACAAGACACATGCGACCAAGATGAAATTTAGCATGTAAACAACGCTATTTATTTATACTAAAGATCATGAGGGAGAATATGGATGAAGGAATCTCATAAAACTAATGTCGATATGACAAAGGGGTTTGTCATGTGACTTGTATGCAGGAAGAGGGTTCTCCATGAGTGGTGTTCCCTAAATCTATGCCATAACTCTAAAAATGGGAAAGAGCATAATGATCAATGTGAAAAGTTTGCAAGAATAAAGTTGATCAATGCGGGAATATTTCTTAGGATGTTGATAAAATAGAAGGTTGAATAATGTGGGAAGCCTTCAATGACATGGTAAAAAAGAGTATTCATCCTTCGAGGGTATGGTATATTGTATACATATAGATGGCAAGAATGATATACATGATAGTCATCCTTTGAGGGGTCAGTCTATTTATTTGATTTGATTTTACCCTTTTCCTTTTCTTTTTGAACAACTTTCCTTCAAGGGAGAAGACTGATATTTTGACTTTGTTAACAACATACACGAATTTTTATTTTAACAAGGGGAAGAGCTAAAAATAGCTAGTTATACCACTTAGGATGGGATAATTAATACATACATGAGACACATGTGAGACATTTTAATGGTTTTAATAGGTAAACAATGGGGTGATGGATGCAATGATCATGAAATTCTAACCAAGAAGG
The DNA here is from genome assembly GCA_019776745.2 of Taxus chinensis. Lineage (NCBI taxonomy): Eukaryota > Viridiplantae > Streptophyta > Pinopsida > Cupressales > Taxaceae > Taxus > Taxus chinensis. The sequence goes on along the minus strand of CM034157.1, from coordinate 176,841,464 downwards.
GAGAACCTATCCATAAGGAAAATGTTATCGATAGAGATGTGGTGCCCATATTTAAGATCATGTTGAGAAAAGTGATAGTAGACCACATAATTCCAAATTATTACAATGAGAGATGGAAAAGGATAATGATGGAGGTATGATCTAAAGATACAACTAAGTTCCTATTGATAACGTGCTAACAATAGAACAGTCGTAAGTGCAAGGCGTTAAGTGGTTCAACTTCTGGTTTACCATCAAAGGAGGCCAAACGATAGGATTCCAACCCATACTTATGTGTGATAATGTGTGGTTTAATCTAGTTGGGGGAAAAAATTCTACATTAGATCCCTTCTATAGTAGGACAAGGTCACTGATGTTAAATTCACGTTAGGATAGAATGAAATCTTGCAAAAAATGGGATTCGATGAGATAGATGAGTGAAGATAAAAGTTATTTACTACCCTCAAGGAAGAAACAAAAATATGCACCCCTAATGAGATGAAAACACGGTCCCCCAAAAGAGGGGTGAATATGACCACAATGGTATATTTTGAAAGAAAAATATGGTGCCCTAAAAGAGGCATAGACATGGCCACAAAAGTGGACTTTGATAAATAAAAAAAGGTGGTGCCCCAAAAGAGGCATAAATATGACCACAACGGTGGATTTTGGATGAGAATGATTGGTCCCCCAAAGGAAGGAAAAATATGGCTACAAAGGTGGAATTTGGATGAGATAGTGAATGGTCCCCCAAAGGAGGGACAAATATGTCCACAACAGTGGACTTACGATGAGGAAATAAGGTCCCCCAAGGGAGGGACAAATATGGCCACAAACGAAGACTTGAATGAAAACATAGTAATGTGGTGCCCCAAAAGAGGCACAAATATGACCACAAAAGTGGGCTTAGGATTAGATAATATGGTAGATACATTGATAGGCTAAGAGGAGACAATAAATTGGATGAGACAAGATGACATGCGTTGGATAATATTTGGATAACGTAATGTTTGTAACAATTTCACCTCTACAAGAGGGTTGATAATACAATGAGATAAAATTGGATCAACCTCGAATATGATGGGCTTTGCAAGATACCCATGAGATGATGGATGAATGGATGTTGATGGTTGCACTCTGTGGAAGAATGGACCAAGATCCTCTTCTGCGAATGAATCTGTAATAAAAAACTCTACACAAGATGATATTAAACAAATTTATGGCAGATTTCCTAGAAAAGGCCAATCCCCGGAAGTCAATGGACTTCCTTGCAAGAATGTCAATCTCACTTTTAAGAAATTAATCTGATAAAGAAATGATAAAATGATAAAATGATAACAGATGATATAACCAACAATGCAAGGGAAAAGGGACTAACATGGTCCAAGGCTATATGTTGGTTTGATGGTGATTCCTGATCCAAAGGGAGTATAGGAATCACAATATGGCTCAAAGGAGCAATGATGTGGATAGATGCATGCTTACAAAGGCAAGCATGATGATGTGTTTATTTAGATAAATGATAAAATGTTGCAGATGGCTCAAGGGATCTTGATGGGAATTGATGGACACTTGCAAAGGAAAAGTATAGGTCAAATTGAGGTCTGGATGTCAAAAAGGTCATAAATGATAAATGATCTGATAATAGGAATCATTAACGATTGACTAAATCGTTGGCGATTGGATGAATCGTCAGGCGATTGGGGAAATCTCTAGTGATTACTATGTAGAATATAGAAAGGTTAATAAAGGCCAAGACAAAATTGATAAAAGTTAATAAATTATGAATGATTAATGACAATAATGTAAAATTAAGGTATTTACCTCATTCTAGTTGATGACAGGATAAGAATTGATGATATTACCATAGAGAGGAAGTTGTAGATGTGTTAGAAATGATTGTAGATTGATGCATTGATGTTGAAATCCTGGGATATGTAAATGGTTAACACCATGAAGGACTGAAAACAATTCCTGGAATTTGAAGATGGATATAAAGACTAACAAGGAATTATTTGTCTTGAAAGTTGTATGCCCAAATGATTGATCAGAATTTACAAAAGAAGAGGGGATGAGAACTGGTATTTATAGAGATTTTATTTGAGGAGAGAATCTCCAGTGATTTAAAATCACTTCGGAATTTTGGAGATTCCAGTTTGGGATATAAGAATTGGATAAATTTCTATTTTGAAATTTAGTTTCATTATGATTTCGAAAAGTTGAATGGTGTGACAACTTAGAGAAGGTCGAGATGTTGTAGGATTTGAGAATCTAGAATAAATTACTTAGGATAATTAGATGAGGGCGATTTTTAGGTCCCTAGGCGATTAGTCGTAACTGACTGTGAAGTGGGGGTCATAAATTTCATTACTGGATTGTTTCTAATTTCATGTTGTTTGAGTTTTGAGTGGATAATGGTTGAGAGAACAGTTTATTTATAAATTCAAATGATTTTGTTTGGGTGATTTGAACTAATTTAGATTAGGATTTTGGGGACATGTTTGATCTTGATTGAGGTGATGGCTAGGAAAAGGCTAGATTTGACTTGATTTTGGTTTGGATTTATTAGATTTAGGGATTTGCAGATAGTTTTGATATGTGGTTGAAAGATTCTTGGGTGATAATAGGATTTTGTCAAGGTTAGAAATAGGTTAGTACCTGTAAATATAAGTTAGATGGATTTAGGATTTGTAAAATGATAATGTTATTTAATTTGGGGTTAGGTAATAGAAGGATGGAGTGTAAACTTAGGATTATAGGGTATTAGTGTTATTAATTAATTAATGGTATAGGTTTATAATAGGATTGATATGTTGTGTTATAACCTAAGATGATGAAGTATGAAGTAATATGTTAATTAATGAGGGATGTGGACTTATATTCGAGGTAAGTATGGTGATGATGTTGATGTTGATGTTTTAATAAATGATGAGGGGTGTATGTGATAATGAATGACCTAATAGGGATTAGCGAAGTAGGTGCTAGCGGACACTTGAATTAGTCGGTGTTAATTTTAGGTGTCTACATTTTCCCCCTTTTGTTGAGTGGTTTTTGAGACAATTCATGAGAAAAAAATGAGATGTGATGAAGTAAATGATGCAAAAATTATGTGATGAGGTGTTCCCCTCAAACTAGGGATTGATGACCTAAAAGGGAATTGATCACTAGTTTGAAGAGATAGATGAAAATATGAAAGGATGTGGAAGATGAGGTAAAGATGAATAATTCCCTAAGACGAGGTAGAGAAATAAGATAATGTTGTCATAAAATCAAGTGATAGGGGAACCAAAGGGTTCATGTTCCTATAGACATATGACTTTTAACAAAAAAATACTGATGTTTTGACAAGGTCAAAGGACCAATGAATTGATGTTGCCACAAAGGTGGGCTTACAAGGCCATAGAAGTCAAGTGATAGGGGAACCAAAGGGTTCGTGTCCTATAGACATATGAATTTAACAAAAAAATGGACTGAAAGACGATTGATGAGGTCAAAGGACCAAAATTGATGTTACCACAAAGGTGGGTTTGAGGACTAGATGGGAAGTCCTGATAGGGGAATCAAAGGGTGTATGTCCTATAGAGGTATGAATTTATTGATAAATGTTATTGTTTGATGAGGTCAAAGGATATGATGTTTTTACAACACAGGACTAGATGTGACGTACTTGAGGATGTGTTCAAACATTTTTAGCTAAGTTGATGTTGAGAGATTGTGATACAATTCTTGTCTGATATGATTGATTTATGATAATTGATTGTATTGTGATAAGGGTATTGAGATATGATCATGATTAAAGTTATGTTTTAGGTAGATGATGTGTCTATTTGATATTGTCATGTTTTAAAGTGATTTAATGTTTATCAAAACTATGGTTAATCACGATTGAATAATACATGGAATTGATTTCTTTATGACTGGATTTGATACATATATGATGGGAAACAACAAAGTGAAGTCGCTTACACTTTTGGCCTTTACAACGAATGTTAACAGATGACTATCAATGGATAGTCACACTTAGGATGTTGGATATAGATGGAAGTGAAATGTATACCTTCCTAGGAACATGAGAAGGGTTAACATATGTAGGTTGTGCAGGAGAATAGGTTCTCCTTTCAATGGTTTCATAGGGAAATGCCCCAGCTTTACATTATTTTATTTTGATGCAAACTGATCAATGCTGGAAGTTTTCTATTATGGGAAAGATGATCAATGTGGGAAGCTTTCCTAGGATGCTTTGATATTTTATTTTTTGAAGGTTGATCATGCGGGAAGCCTTTTTACATGGGTAGCCATCCTTCGAGGGTATGGTCTACATATTTTGATTTTTCAATATTTTACAAGATAGTCATCCTTCAAGGGATCGGTCTATGATTTTTGACTGGTAGCTGTCCTTCGAGGGATTAGTCTACTTTTCTTTTTGACAATATGATTTTGATATTTTGAATAGCTATCCTTCAAGAGATCAGTCTATTATTTATTTTTAAGGTAATGCATCCATAGATATTTTTACTTTTATTTTGAGCTGAGGGAAAAACCCTAATAGACCGTTTCAAGGAGGGGAAAATATGTGTACACATACTACACATGTGTGCCCCAAGACATGTATTTGGTTGGTATATAAGGTGGATGGATGTAATGATTGTTAGGGTTCCTGCTAAGGAGGAACTTGTCCATGTGAAATATGTGATGAAAAGAGTCTGTGGTGCTCATCTTTAAGGTGTTTTGAGGATAGTGATGGAAATACCACATGCTTTCAAATCATTACGATGATAAAATGACTGGTTAATGATGGAATAAGATCTTTGATGTAACTAATGTCATGAAAGTTGATGTGTTAACAATATAAATGCTACAAGTGCAAGGATTTCAAAGGTTGAACCGTGTTATATGGACCGATCTAGTTAGGGGAAAAATTCCACGTTTACTCCTTTCTAGAGTAATGACATTTTGATTTAGATTGATAGTATAGGTTTGGTGAAGATACCCTAAAGGGATGGTGTGTAAAGTAAGAGTTTTGAAGTCTTAGTAGATAGGATACCTATATGACATTATTTGGATTAGGTGATGTGTTGAAAGGAATGATAACTTTCAGAATAAGATGATCAAAAAAATTTGGTCTTGATTGATTGAGTATATGGTAAATAAAGGACCCCTTTACAAAATCTTGTTGAAAATTTGGATGAGATATGAGAGGACAATTGATATGAGGGGTAGATGACGAAGCTTTGATTTTATCTTTTCTTTGTGTATGGTTGTTTTTTTCGTATATAGTGGGTGAACTGTACTGGTTTGAGATGAGGGTTTTTTAATATAAGGTTATAAGAAGACATATGAAAAATGGTTTTTTGAGATAATCTGATTGAGGATGACCCCCTTGGTCTTGTCGATGTTTGTGAAAGTACACCATCAGTGATTTAGGTGTAGATGTTGATGAGATTGAAGTACCTTCAAGACAAGGTGTTGACATTGATGAGATTAAATGGAACTTCAAGGGAAGGTTTTGATGTTGACGATATTAAAGGACCTTCATTGGAATGTTAACGAGATTAAGGTGAACTTGAAGAGAAGTATTGGTACAAAGACTTTTGTTAATGACAAGATTAAGGATAGCCCCCCTTATCCTACATAATGTCGGTGAAGACACTAATGAGGGTGGAGGTGTTGATGATACTGAGGATGGATTAGGAAGGTCTCCTTCTAGGAGAAGGTCATCGACGAGGAAGAGTCATTGGATTATGGATGTAAACACTTTATAACTCTCTGTGCTATGTCCCTAGGCATTTGTAATAGACACATGTTTTGTTTTGATTGTACCATGTGGGTTTGTAGAATATGTGGATTGGGTGTTTTGATTAGTAGTAATGTGATAAGAGAATACTATATGAGCCTTTTGAGGATGTCAATGTAATTCCCTTTTGGGGCATTTCGATTAATGTATTTTGAATTTGATTTTAGATTTACGAGAACGCTTAAGTAGGTACATGTCTTACTTTTGGATGGGGGTAGATGCGTAGGTATTGTATAGTGTTGAAACATCATAGGGGTGATGTGAGGTTGATAAATGAGATGAATATGACCCAAGAAAGGGATAAAATATGGGATTGATAAAATTAGATGATTAATGAGGTCCCAAAATGAGATGAGGAGAGACTAGTCATGGAATGAGAAGGGGTATGGATGTGTGATATGATATTGAGATAAAGGATGGGAGCCCAAAATTTTCATGATGAGGATGCAACCGTACATTTGATAGTCTCCTTAGATTGTGATAAAGGATCTATATTCCAAAGTTGAGGTGTTAGATGATGTTTGTTTTGATTTTGTAATGTTGATTTTAGGTAAAGGATGGGGTTTTACGATAGAAGATGAGGATGAGGCAGCAATGTGATCCATGGTTTTGTTTTTATAATGTTTGATTTAATAGAGAAGAGGGTCCCCATGTCAGATGACAAAGATGAGGCTATGGATGTGATGGTATTACAATAGTGATAGTGTTTGATTTAGGGGTACAGGTTTCCAAACTAGCTGACGAGTGACTATCTAGGGATAGGATTGGGTCAGATTTACATGATGGAAATGTTGTTTCTAGACATGATTGAGGTGGGTTATATTCATATGTGAGCAATCCAAATTATTGAACTAGTTTAAAAGGTGGGTTGATGTAGAGATATTTGTCATTATCAATACCTCCTTAGTAAATGTCTCTGAGGTGGAGTCTAAGGGTTGTAAAGGAGGTAATGGATGATTGGAAAATGGACACAGATGATTTTGATGTGTGATGATTAGCAAAAAGAGGATCCAATGGCTGTAAATTTTCAAGGGGAAGCATTGGTGATGAACAAGTCTTGAAATTCATAGGTAATATCACATGTAATATGGTTGATGATGTAACTTGAGGGATGCACAGTATTTATAAAAGGACTGAATCTATCGAAGGTGTTGGGTTAGGAAGGTAAGTAATGACATCATGTGTGGTATTTTATTTGACTGACACATAAGAATACCTAGGGGAATAAAATAGAACTTTAATGGTTTTTAAGTCTGCCTCAATACCATGACCCCATCAGAGAGGGTCTCTGTTTTGAGAGGAGTCAATTGACATTATCTTTAAGATAGCGGGAATGGTATGGAATATTCAAAGGCCACTAATAGTCCATGAGAAGTTTGGATCTCCATTTTCTTTGCTGCCTTTAGCAAAGCTAAAGCCATTGCTCAAATTATTCTCACCCCGTTTGTCATTGAAATTCTCCGGTTTATGGGCTCTGTCATGTTTTCTATCTCCCATGTTGGTGCATAGAAAATTTTTCCTCCATTTGGTTGCCATGATCAGTCCCTTCCTTGGTCAAGGATCACTTAAAATTCTAGAATTTGTTTTTTGTTCTTCTGTCCATCTGAAAGAGTCTGTAACTTGGGCGTAAAACTTCAGGTTTTTCCTTTCCTTCCATTTTCCATAGTCATGTTTTTTTGTCCCTATCATTTTTGTCCCAAATACCTATGGAAACATGATTGGATGTAGCTTGGAGGATCATATTTGAGCCTTATAACATTTCCAAATTCTCTGTCCTTGAAGAAAGATTCATTTCCGGGCTCAAATGGTGATTTTCTTGCATTTTACGGTTTGATGGGTGTATTTTTCCTTATCAAATTTACTTCTCAGCATCAATGGAAACGTGGCCCTTTCTGGCTGGATGCGGCTCGGTGGGGCACTTTAAAAACTCTAAGGCTCGCTTCAACCCAAAACTTGTCCACGTGGAGGAATGACACTCATTTGAAAATTCACCTTTTGGTTTGGCCTTGGAGTTGTGCCAGGGGACACGTGGAGGTTTCTGCTACTTTTCCTAGACTTAGACAAATTTTTCATGCAGCTGGTATAGTTTTGGTGGAACCATGGACACGTGGAGGGCTAGCACTCATTTGAGGATCTACCTTAGGGTCCCACCTTAACAATTGCGATAGGGAGACATGTGGAGGCTTCTGCTGGCTCCGCTTTCTACTTAAACTTTTCAAAGTAATTTTTAAGGCCTGGGACACGTGGTGAGCCCACACTTGTTCAAGGTCTCTGCTCTTAGCCACCATCTTGAAGTTTTTCCATGAAGACATGTGGAGGCTTCCGCCAGGTGTTCCCATAATTAGAATTTTCAAGAAACTTTCTAAAGTCCTGGGACATCTGGAGGGACCGCGCCTATTTGAGGGACTGGCCCCTAAGTTTTATTTTGAAGAAGCACCAGGAGGACACTTGGAGGCTTCACTCACTCTACCCTTTGCTTGGACTTTTCAATGGCCAAAGAAAAATGTCTCAGACCCTAGACACATGGCGCCTTCCGCTAAACCTTCAAATTTTTTAACAAACTCTGTCAGACTGAGACACGTGTTGAGCACACGCTTGTTTGGGATCTCTACTTTTGGGGACCATCTCAAAATGAGCCATTGAGACACATGGAGGCTTCCACTGGCTCCTTTTTTACACTAAGACTTTTCAAAGGCCAAAAGGTGTTTTTCTTGGGCCCAGGGCACGTGGAAGGCCTGTGCTTGTTTGGGACTTTCCTCTGTGCTTCTCCTTTGCAGTTACACCAAGGAAACATGTGGACGACTATGATATAAAGTGGAAAAGGGGCAGAATCAATGGTTGTTGTGAATTTCACCTATTTTTCTACCATTTTTTCTCCAAGACTCCTGGAGACGTGAATACGCACTATTTTTCATCATTCTTTGATGAAATTCCTTGTCGTCTCTGTCTGTAAAGTGCCATTTGATGGATTTAAAACTTAAATTGTGAGTCCAAGGATTGTTAATGGTCTATATTTTGAAGTGGGAATTTCTCAGGAACTCACAAAAATGGAATTACCAGAGGAAATGGATGTGGGGAAGAATTGCAGAGGAAAGAGAGGGAAAAGGGATGAAATGATGAAAGTGTAGGTGCAAAAGATGAAAAAGGTGTTGCCTCGAGAGTGAAAATGATTACTTGTCATATCCAGTTGTGTAGAGTCTCTGGAAAATGATTAAAAGGGGGATTTATCACATGATAGAATCAAAATGATTAGAAGGATTGCCAAAAATTTATGGCATGGCATCCTAGTCATTAGTCGAGGGCCCAAGAAACGTGATCAGTTCACAATTGGTCCACCTGGCAAGCTTTCAGATCTGAATTTGTTAAATGTCACTTTCTGAAGCAAATTGTTAACAAGAAAAGGTCCCTCGAATATTATTTCTTTTTGGGGGGAAAATTGAGTGAGTAAAATGTATAAATGCAATGAGAATACTCTTACAAAAGGTCAGAGGTTGAATTCTTAAGAGAAAATTTGAGAAATCCGTCTTCCTGAGAGACCAAAGCCGAGATAACTTGTTATTTTCTTCTATGTTAGATTTTCTATCATGTCAAGTTGGTTACAGATGTATAGCCATTGATGAGCACTGAGATTTCTCTGGAAGCTTTCCCCTACTGATGAATCTAAGCAATTTTGAAATTAATTTGTGTCCAATCTCTAGCAATTTGTTCTTCTTTGTTTTAGAATGTCTGCAAATAGTTTCTTTCATTCCTATTGTAATATTACATTGAAATATTTGTGAAATCACACAGGATCTCATCCCTGTGACAGTTTAATGGTATTTGCAATTTCATTTCAAGAAGATCCTTCATCTTGGATGAGATAAAAAATTTAAAATCAATTCACTGTCATTTGTTGATAAAGATTGTCTGTAAGTCTTTGGGTGTACCTTAGGCATGATTGATCAGAGACTTTGGTGTTTAATTGAGTCTTTCAATTTGATCCTTCATGTTAGAGTCTCAAAGATTATGTGAAAATGTGTTGATCTGGGCCTCCATTGAAGCACACCTTCTAGTTGAAGGAACATCTTAACTATTCTGAAGTATTTTGTTGTTGAGTTGTTCATTGTTGTGAAGTCCCTTTGAAGATCTAGTATAATCAACTTTATCCTGCTTCATCTCCCACCAAAATCATTCAAAAACCATTGATCCATCCTAAACTACCCCTGTTTTCCCTGTATATCAACAAAGGAACAAAATCTACTTACTAAAATATGTAGAACACTCAGGATTTCTTAATGTCTTCAGTAACCTTAGCCTTGTGTTGAAAGTATCTCCATCATTTAGAAGTGACAACTCTTAAGAGTTAAATTATGGAGTATTGACCATATTTTCCCAAGGTTTTCTTCATAAAATTTGTCCAAAAGAAGGATATCTCCATCTCCTTCATCAAACAGAGGTTACACTAAGGGTCCTCTCACCCTGGTTGAAAAGGCATGGCCTAAAGTAGTGAGGACAAGTCAAATCCTCTTAAAGGTGTTATCCATCTCTCCACAAATTTGAGTAACAAAGGGCTAGTTAGATCTCATCCCCAGCTACAAAATGACACACACTATGATCTATCTATCTCTAAGCTCCATGTCTAATCTGTGTTGTTGCTCGGCTTGAAAGGGAGAACAAATTTGGATACCAACACTCGTGGCTCCATTTCCGGGGACTCTTTGAAGTATTTGAACAAAGGTGTACACGTACAGACCCTGGTAATTCTTTTTATAGATTTTAAAGTGCAAATACATTGTTGAAACATCATTATTTGTTCAGATCTGTAAGAATTGTTCAAAGTTGTGAGTTCTGAGTGTAATTTTTTTCTAGCTTATACAGTTATTGCACTAAGATTTATATCATCATTGATAAATTTGGGTAGAAGAAGAGTAGATCTTGTAAGCTTTGCATGAATCTAGTATTGATAGACATTTTATAGGTCTTTCATAGGTGAATTTTCACAAACTAAGGTGAAAATCTTAATGGTGACTCTGTGCTATTTAAATTCTTTATAAATACCAGTGTCTTAACATATATCAAGTAAGATTTGTCACTGATATATGCAAAGCTAGAAGGAAGAAGATATTGTCTTCGCCAGGGACCCTAGTAGAAGGTTGTTTCAAGAGTTGGGAAAGTCTAATTTAGAAGGAAGAATAATTTGGAAGGTTTTTGGAGATCAAGAATCAAGAAAGGAGATCTCCATTGGTGAAACTGATCAGCATATGATTGAAGATTGCAATACTTCCTCAAGTGCTTCTGAATCAGGTAGTCTCTTTGTTGAATCTAAATTCTGCAACTTAGAGAGGATCCTTCTTTTGTATTTGAAATATTTGCATCTTCATTTTGTCCCATATATTCTCCAAAGCTGATAGAGATCTTCCAAGAAACAGAGTTTTTAAAGGGAATGTCCATTTTGAGATATTACATCCCTGTACCACACAGACCCCCTCACTCTTCATCATTATGTTTCTCTTGTAAGATCACCTCCTCAGAATTAATATGGCTCAGCTTCCACCCAGACCTCCATTTTTTGTTAATACTTTTGTGTCCCATCAAGTTCTAGAGGTATGGATAGCTATCCAAAATGTTGTGCCACAATATCTAAGAAATAGATTGCCTAAGTTTCAAGGAAATAATCCAATAATTGGTGATCAACACTTGCGACTCTTTGTCAATATAATGGAGGAGTTCAGAAATATATTTTTTATTATGTATACATTAAATTATTTATTCATACTCTAGAAGAAGATGCAAGGGACTAGTATAAATCTCTGCCAGATAATTCAATTGACTCCTGGACAGATATGAAGAATGCTTTTAGAATGTAGTATGGTGATAAAATAGATCCTAGTTTATTTTATCATAGTTTTAAAATATAAAAAAATAATCCTAATGAATTAGTGCATGATTTCAATACTAGATTTAACAAAACATTAAGAAGACTTCCTACTAATTTGAGGCCATGTGATGAATCATGTTCTGATAAAGTATTCATATTCATTTGATAAGAAAGTTGCTTACTATTTGAGGGATAAGAACCTTGGGACTTTGAGGAATGCCTTTACCATGGCTTTGTAAATTGAGAACAACATTAAAGAAGTTGGGAAACCTCCTAAGAGGGATGGTGTTGAAGCTGATCAACCTTGAGAATCCTCAATCAAGTAAGGTTATGGATCTTAAGGAAGTTGTACGGACTTTAGCTGGGGCTGTCAAAGAAATCTCTTACAAGCTAGCCAGGGTAGTGAAAGGAAATAGACAAGGTTCTCAGGGTCATCATAGGAAACAAGGACAAGACAGACTTAAAAATCATCCTAGAAATGATTAGAGGTTTGATGAAATAGGTAAAGGAACGATGGGAGCTAGAAATCCCCAAGCTAGGGAAAATAGAGTATTGCCTGATCCTCTAAATGCCAGAGTTGTTGTTGTTGAAGTCACAAATCAAATGGATTAGTGTGAAAAATTCTTCTTACCCCCATCCTGTCATGTGAATTAAATCAACAAGTTAAATAAGTTTATGATGATGACAACACTGATGATAATGCATGCATGGTGGACTTCTCTACAAGCTCATAGCATGGAGAAACTTTGACTTGAGGTAATAAGTGCAAGAACTGCTTCAAGTTTTTTCGGGACTACATTCACTAAGTACCTCTTCTTCCTCCCTCTCATGCTTTAGAAATAGATATGGTACAAGCATTTGAACTTCCTAATAATTATTTTGAGTACATAAGAGCTCTAATGATTAATAAGTATGATGGATGAATCCCATCAGAAGAGGATAGACAACTGCTAATGAATGTTGTTGTGGCCCAAGAAAAATAGTATAACACAAGAAGTAAAGTTATCGAAGGGGCAGGGCCTCAAGCCAAAACAAAGACCCCAGTTCTCACCAACGTCCCAAAAGAGACTCCAAAGAAAAATGAATTCAGAAAAGGCCCTGATGTCTCGAGTAGAACTGGTGTTCACACCCATGCCCAAAATGTTAAAAACCATGTGCCATCTGATGAGTTTTTCAATCTTTCTCCAAATACTGCTTTGCCTAAATACATCCCCTATGACATTGCCTAAGTCTTGACTCAAATCAAGATTTATGTCCCAATTGTTGAACTTCTTAGGATTCTTGAGCACAAGAAGAAGGCCTATGAGTATTTGGGGTTGAAAGAGGATAGGAGTGCCCAAGGAAGAAATATAAATAATGTAAACACTCCTTCTCTATCCATTGAAAACATAAAAAAACCACCAACATTAGAAGAGATAGGTGAACCACTTGAAGTTTACTTAGGGAAATCTTTAGTTGAGTCTCAATTAAATGTTGATCCATTTTTTACAATACTGATTATTAAAGACAAACTGCTGCATAATTGTACATTTGATTCTAGAGCATCATGCAATGTTATGCCTTTAGAAGTCATGAATGAGTTAAACAGTAAAGTGATAGCATCCTATGACAATTGTACTACAATGGATTCTAGAGAGGTTCTTGTTGTAGGATGTGTAAAAGGTTTGGCGGTACAACTTGCAACTTATCTGGGTAAGAACTTGAAACTTGATGTTATCATTATTGATTGCCGTGCCAAATGGGGCATGTTGTTATCAAGAAAGTGGGTTGTAAGTGTTAGTTGAAGTGTTTAGATGGATATGTCTTTTGCCACCATTCCAATTGAAGGAAGCCTTGTAAAGTTGTATGGAGAGAAAAAAATGTTGTACCTTATTGAAGATTCCAATAATTCTTCTTATGAAGTATTGTATGCTGATGTAGATGCTGATAAATTTATTGGGTTTGTTGATGGCAAAGAGCATAAGATTTATCAGTGTAAATGTCTTGAATAGGTAGGTTTTCCATGGACCTTGTTATTTGATGGAGCTTGTTCCAAGTTTGGAAATGGTGCTCGCATTGTTCTGATTTCCCTAGGCCAAGAAGATTTTTTCATTTCTTTCACAATTAACTTTGAATGCACTAACAACATTGCTGAATATGAAGCATTGTTATTAGGCTTGAGAATTACATGGAAATATGGTATAAAGAATATCATTGTCAAAGGGGATTCAAAATTGATTGTCAAGCAAATTAGAAAACTATATGCTATTAAAAATTAGAGAATGTTGAAATGTTTGACTCTTTTAATAATGTGAACCATGATAAAAAGTTTAATGTTCTTGCAGACAAGTTAGAAGTGCTAGGATCTAGATTTGGGAATTGTACAGTGTCTCCATTTTGTGAGTATGATGTTGAAATACTAAAAAAAGGCCATTTATCCCTAATAGCATTAAAAATTGGCAATTTTTTGATGATGATGCTTAGGTGAAATGGTATCTATAGAACCAAGGTGATTTTTTTGACCAAAATATAGATTGGGAACCAATGGTGTGTGTTGATGAAGGAAAGGAAAATTTTCTTGGCAAATACATCATCCAACTGAAGACAAACATGATTCCCAAAGGTTTGGTGGCTCTTAAGTCGAACTTTAATAATGTTAATTGCTTTATTAAAAGGAGTATGTCAGTTTCAAGAGATGTGGAAGAACATGACCTGGGCACAAAGGAAAAGCAATGTAAAATCTGGTTAGGAAGCAATCTCAACAAGGAAGAAAAGCAATCCTATGTTCAATTGCTGAAAAAATATCAAGATTGCCTAACTTGGTCTTACTCTGAGTTGAAGGCATATAGGGAAGATTTGTTCCAACATGATATTCCTATTGAGTCTAATGCCAAGCCTTTCAGGAAACAATAGAGGCACATCAATCTTCTTCTTTCTTTGAAGATACAAGAAGAACTAAAGAAGTTGAGGGATGGAGGGATCATTCAGCTCATAAGGTACTGTTCTTAGATTACAAACCTAGTGCCTATCAGAAAAAGGAATGGTGACATAAGGCTATACGTAGACTTCATGAACCTGAATAAAGCATCACCAAAAGATAATTACCCTCTACCAAACATGGATAATATGCTACAACTGGTAACTGGTTCTAAACTGTTATCTACTCTAGATGGTTTCTATGGATATAATCAAGTTGTTGTGAAGGAGTCAGAAAGAATAAAGATTTCCTTTACTACTCCTTGGGGAACTTATGTCTATGTCAGGATGCCTTTTGGATTAATGAATTCTAGAGCAACTTTCCAAAGAGTAATGGATGAAGCATTTGTTTGTTATATCAATGATTTCATTTTTGTTTATCAGGATGATGTAACTGTGTTTTCTAGAAATAGCAATGATCACTTGCAATACTTGGAGAGAATGTTGATAAGGTGTAGAGAGTATGGCATATCATTGAATCCCAAGAAGTACCACTTTTGAGTGTAAAAGGAAAATCTGCTTGGTCACATTATATCAAAAGAAGGGGTCATGATAGATCCAGAGAGAGTGGAAGCCATCAGTAAGGTTCCAATTCCAAGAACTAAGAAGGGAATTCAATCCTTTTTTTGACAAATAAACTTTATCAGAATATTTGTGTCTAACTTTGTTGAGCTAACCATCCCCATTACTAGCATGCTAAAGAAGGACCAAGTTATCAAATGGGATCAAAGAAGCACTAAATCATGCCCCTATTTTGGTAGCTCCAAATTACAAGAAGCCTTTTGAAGTGTTTTCTTTTACTTCATAAAACACCATTGCATTTGTTTTATTGCAGAAGGATGATGAGGGGGCTAAGAGACCAATTACCTTTTTCAGTAAGGCATTGAATTTTCCTTGGTGAAAGCAACAAAGTTTTTCAGACCCTACATCTTGAGCTCTAAAGTTGTTACTTATGTTCCCCACACCATGGTGAAAGACATATTATCAGAGATGGATGTCTCAAGAAAAATATGCAAATGGGTGAACAAGTTACAGGAGTATGACATGGATATCCAAACCACAAAATTGATAAGAGGTTTGGTCCTAGCTAAGCTTATGGCTGAGAGAAACTTGCAAACTATTGATGTGAATTAAGTATAAGGAGAAAGGGTGGATGTCCTTGAAAATATGGTAAGTTCTAAATGGTACAATGATATAATCTTTTATCACATACATCTATGCTTCCCTAAATATTTGGGTAAAAATTAGAAAAGAGATCTTAAGTTAGCCTCTCAAAAGTATGTCATTACTAATTTTTGGTTAGCTTGGAAGAACCCTAAGGGAGTGCTCTTGAGATGCATTACTAAAGATGAGGCCCCCAAAATAATTGCTGATCTCCATGGAGGAGTCTGTGGGGGACATTTTGTTGGAAGAGTTACAACACATAAAATCTTGAGGGATGGTTATTGGTGCCCAACTCTCTTCAAGGATACAACTCTATTGGTTAGGAAATGTGAAATTTTCTAGCATTTTTCTAGAAGAATGAAAGCTTTAGGCTCCCTTCCTTTATAGCCTGTGTCATTTGAAGCCCCATTCAGGCAATTGGGAATGGATTTCATTGGGGAAATTTCTTATCCTTCCAGTGCTGGTCATAAATGGATTCTTGTAGCCACTTATTATTCCACTATGTGGGAGGAAGCAATCCCCACCAAGAAGGAAACATGCCAAGTTATAATGGACTTCATGTTGAATAAAATCATATGAAAATTTGGAGTGTAAGCTAAAATTGTTACTGATAATTCCATGAGTTTCAGAGCCAAACCTTTGGTGGAAATGTGCAAAGAGTATGGGATCGATTTGACATATGCTTCTAACTATAATCCCCAAGGAAATGGACAAGCTGAGTCCAGTAATAAAAACTTGTTGAAGATCATTAGAAGAACCTTGGAGATGAACAAAAAAAAATGGGGTGAGCAACTAAATTTTGTTGTTTGGGATGACAACATCACTTCCAAAAGAGAGACTGGTAAAAGCTTGTTTGAATTGGTATATGGAACTCTATCTTTGATGCCCCTCCATTTACAATTGTCTTCATTTCAGTTTGTTCAAAATATTGAAGACCAATAAGTTAGTCCATATGATGCTCGAATCAATCATATTATTGAGTTGGATGAAGAAAGAAGGGCATCCCATCAGTGACATGTGAAGTTCAGAGAAAATTTAAAGAAGTTATTTGACAAAAAGGTGACTCCCAGAGCTTTCAGCATTAGGGATATTGTGCTTTTATGGGATAGCAGGCATGAAGATAAGGGCCAGCATTGTAAATGATGAGTGCATTGTTTGGCTCATTGATATCATTTCTTCAAGCCAAAAATACTCTTTTTGATATGACTTATTAATACATGGGGATGTTTTGTGTAGTTATATCTTAGTAGGTTTGATGCATTTTCCTTGCTATAGTTTATGAAAACCGATTATCACATGAACCTCCTACTAACTATCTTTGTGAGATCAAACGTGATGATGTGTGTAGGAAATGATGGAAGTTACTGGTGGTTATGGAGCCCGAGTTCGGAGCATGTGACAGGAGACTGTTTCCACCAAGTTGACCTATTAGTTTGGGCTTGTTCCTAACTGCCCGTAGAAATTTATGTGTTTTAATTAGTATTTGGTGGATAGTGATTAATGCCACCTGATATGGTGAGCCTTGTAACTAACAGTATCTATATGAAGACTTCATCTTCAGAACATAGTAGTACTACTTTTTGATATACTGAAAGAGATTATCTGCATCCAGTTCTTGATATTATTTTACTGTCTATGTTATGAAACTTATT
This sequence comes from Taxus chinensis, assembly GCA_019776745.2. Lineage (NCBI taxonomy): Eukaryota > Viridiplantae > Streptophyta > Pinopsida > Cupressales > Taxaceae > Taxus > Taxus chinensis. The sequence goes on along the minus strand of CM034157.1, from coordinate 176,824,063 downwards.
CAAAGTTAATGAAAGTTGCGACGTTTTGAGAATCAAAGGTTGTTAATCCCTCTATCCTGAGGAAGAGCAAGGGCCCACTCGACCAAGGAGATAAGAGGTTTATTTTGAGTTCATTTATGCATACAGTTCTTTGATTGGATTTACTGCAATTGTTGTTTGAGAATCTTACATGCGTGCTTTGATTAACTATATCTGTTTTCTTCATTACTGCTTTCATTTAGAATAGATGCTTCTGTTATGCAAATCTGGTTAACAAATAATCTTGCTTTCTGCTAAGCTTCATTTATACAACTGTAATTTCATTTGTTAGGAGTAGTGTGTGCGTATTTCATTTTCCAGCAGAAGATTAGTTGTTAGTTTCCTTTCATTGCAAATAGTTGAATTCTGTAGAACTATATTTAAATTCCTTAGATTTGAATTGCATTTCCATAGACTAGTCACTAAACTAAGCAACCCCCCAACAGATAACTGGTTCCACTAGACTCCATTGCATACTACCTAGGACACAGTCCTAGTTTAGAATGAAACTGACAGGAGATTATGTCAGTTAAATGATTGGAAGAATATAACGACCCATCATTTCTATCACTGTTTCCAGGGAATAACCATAAGCACCATCATTTTTATTCCATATGCTATCGGTGTTAATGGAGTTCATATAGGAAACCAGTAGTTGTCTTGGACCTCATTTTAAAAAATAACCAGCCTTGATGCATAGGTCGCGAGATAACCAAGGGAGATTTATAGCACATAATATTCTGCAAATATCTCTAGATGATTCACAAGGAAGAAACACTGAGAGTGATATAGATTCTAACTCAATGCCTAGAACCTCTTATGAGCATTCTGTATCCTCTTCACACCACTCGATAATGGGGGACCCTGGGAATGTTGAAGACCAACCTTTAGGGCGAACCTTTACGTATCCCATTGTCCTCGATGCAGATGAGGATGCACCCATGAAAAACATCTCACCATCCATCCTCCCCATCTTTCGAGGTATGACCAAAGAAGACCCTGATCAATTTTTGTTTGAATTTAAAATCTTGTGCCAGACATATGATTACCAAATTGACAACCAAAAACTCAAATTATTTCCCTCCACTCTCAAAGATTCTACTATGAGATGGTTTATGGGGTTACCATCTAACTCCATTAATTCCTGGGAAGCCATGGAAACAACCTTCCTGGATAAATACCAATACTATTGTAGGGACAGGGATAGTAAGGAAGATTTCTTCCAAATACGGAAAAAGGAAGATGAGAATCTAGAGGATTATTTGGACAAATTCCTCTTTCTCCACAAACGCAGTAGGTACGAGTTACATGCAGACATCACTAAGACAGTCTTCCTTAAAGTACTGGATGAGGAAACCAAGGATTCCCTCCATCTCATGGGAGGAGGAGACGTGCATAAAATCACCATGGATTAAATCACTGAGCTATGTAGAAGATACTCTAGAACACGTGGAGGAATAAGAATGAAACAAACATCCAAGTCTTTGGGTACCTCTAAACTTCTGGAAGAAATGGAAAACATGAAAATGGACATTCGGCTACAATTAACATCAACCATAGATGGACTCAAGGAAAAAGCCAACCCTGCCAAAGAACCATTGGACATATATTGCCCTAAGTGTCAGAAGAGACACCCCTTGAGAGAATGTCCTTTGGATGTCACAGACATGTGCTTAATTTGTGAAGTTACTGACCATGACACTAAACATTGCACATTCTTACCATAGTTAAAGGGAGGTTTGAATGCCATCTCTCAAATGAGTGCTGAATTAAACTTTGTCCAAAGACCAAACAATCAAGGTGGGTTCCCATCTAGACCGACTCAGAATCCCTGGAGGATGTCATGGCCAAATCAAGCCTCTCAGTCTTCTTGGGGACAACCTGAGTGGGAAAACTCAAACTGGATGACTTATCCATATCCACCACCCTAGAAAAATCCCTACACTCAGCTGGGTTGGGCACCACCACCCACAGCCAATCCTTGGCACAACCAGTAGTGGGGTCCTCAACAAAATTTTAGCCAAAATCAGTCCTGGGCACCACCGCAAAATGGTAATCAACAACATAGGTTCCAGCAACCACAATAAGCTTTAATGCCTCCACCTCAAGCCTACTAACATCAAGGACAAGCAAAAAAAACACAACTTCTAGCTCAGCCAGTATCCAACCCTAAAAATCAACAGACAACTTCAATTGATGACACAGACCCCAGGGTAACACCATGCAGGTTAATATTATTGGTAATTTACATCTGCGATCTGGAAAACATATTAAACCCTCCTATTACTGGTTATCACAGAACTCAAATAGAATACTGAGAAATTGCATGCTACAGATAAAGAAGGAAAAAAAAGGTCCTTTGAGGTCCCACTAATACTGAACTAAACCAAACCATTAGTTGTTCACTGAATACCAAATACACCAGATGATCAAATACTCAAATTTATATAATACAATATCCCCTTTTCCTGAGTGATTACATAGACACTCAAACTTCACAGATGAAACAAAACTAGTTCAGGAATTGAAAAAAGTAGTTTAGGAATTAAAAAAGGTACATATTGAGGTCCCACTTCTACGATGAGCAATAAGGGACATCCCTGAACTAAACCAAACCATTAGAAATGAGTGTATAAAGACACTATGAAAGGAAAAAAAAGTACCCAAAGACTATCAGGGTCGAAGCAAATTTGGCTGATTTAGTTGCTGGCACCCTTATCTCACCAAAATATGGGGATCCTGGGAGTCCTTTCATTACTATTTTTATAAACAACCAGTCAATATCTAACATTTTGGTGGATCTTGGTGCTGTTATTAATGTCATCATAATAGAAATGTTTAATCTACTATCCTTAACATGACTTCAACCTACCAACACTGTTCTGCAGTTAGCAGATCAATCCATTGTTGTACCTAATGGTGTGGTTGAAGATATAATGGTCATTGTTGAATCATGGGAGTACCCAGTTGATTTCATGGTTTTATAGCCTAAAGATTTAAAGTTGGGAAATCCATTCATCTTGGGAAGGCCCTAATTGGCTATGGTTGCTACATATATCGATTATAGGTCAGGCAACATGACAATTCTAAATGGGAAGAAATCCAGCACATTTTATTATACCCTCCTTCCCAACCTTATATGAACAATTATGACCAGGTATGGGTGGATTCTTTGGATGCTAACTCTTTGAGTTATTCTTTTCTGGCCACTATTGCATTACACAACCATATGGTGGAAGCTATGGATTCATATACACTGACTGATTCTAAGGACTCTATGACTATGGAAATCAACACTATTGCTATAGGAATCTGGAACTCCAGCATTAGACATATCTTCTACTATTTCTCTGGTAGACATTACCTCTATTGAATCTAGTAGGAAACTCTATGCTTATAATTCTGAATATTTAGTTCCTGATTTCTATTGTCCTTTAACTAAGATTTTTTCTTTTGACAACATACCCATCCTAGACATGCTTCAACCCCATGTTTGCCCATTGAATTCTTTTATCACTAGTACATAGATTTCTCTTGTGAATGATACCAAGTAGGTGCTTGTCAGTATGGGAAGAGAGTTTACCATAGGTAACAATTTCGAGGTCAATCAAGAAGCTAGGTTTCTTGAGGTTCTGAAGAAACATTCCCATGCTTTTTCTTGGGATTACGCTAATATGAAAGGAATTCATCCTAGCATCTGTACACATCATATCTACACCCGATGACATCAAACTTATAAGGGTAGCCACAAAGAAGAATCAATCTAGCATTGAGAGACATAGTCAAAAGTGAGATAGAAAAACTCCTAAAGGTAGGTTTCATCTATCCTATATCTAACAATCAGTGGGTATCCCCATTAGTTATTGTTCCCAAGAAGAGTGGTAAGTGGCGAAGATGTGTTAATTACAACGAACTTAACAAAGCCACCAAGAAGGTTTATTTTCCCCTACCTTTCATTGACCAAGTCCTGGACAATTTGGTTGGTAAGAAATACTTTTCTTTCTTGGATGGGTTTAGTGGGTATAATCAAATCATTATTTCCCCTGCTGATCAAGATGAGACTACTTTTATGTGCCCTTAGGGTACATTTTCTTACCGAGTCTTACCTTTTGGGCTTTGTAATTCCCCTACTACATTTCAGCGGGCAATCTTGGCCATTTTTGCAGATCTTGCTAACAACTGTGTTGAAGTTTACATGGATGATTTCACTATCCATGGATCCAACTTTAAAGAATCTTTGAGTAACCTGGAGAAAGTACTCAGTTGATGTGAACAACACCAACTATCCCTGAGTCATGAAAAATGTCTAATGATGGTTGATCAAGGAATTGTCTTAGGTCACCATGTTTCAGCCCAAGGTATACATGTGGACCCCAAAAAGATATCAGTCATCACCCAATTACCTACACCAGCCTAATCAGACTTACATCAAAAGTTTCCTTGGTCATGCAGATTATTACTACCGATTCATAAAAGATTTTAGCAAAATTGCCGCACCTATGTTCTCACTGCTAACCAAAGATTGTGTTTTTGAATGGTCTCCTCAGTGTCAATAGGCATTGATTCTATCAAAGAAAATCTGACCATGGCCCCTATCTTACGTGGCCCTGACTGGGGACAACCTTTCCATATCCACACTGATGCTTCTAATACAGCCATGGGCACTATCCTTGGGCAAAAAGACTCAGAAGATCATATGTATGCAATTTATTTTATCAGCAAAATTTGACTCATACGGAAAGGAATTACACTACTATGGAAAAAGAATTCTTGGCTGTTGTCTATGATTTGAATAAATTTGTTCATTACATCACTGGATATAATTTTTTTGTTTACACTGACCACTCTTCCATTCGATATTTGATGAATAAACCAGTGGTTGGCGGAAGGCTTATTTGCTGGTTACTCTTGTTACAGGAATTCAATCTTACCATTATAGATAAGCCTAGGAAATTTAATGTTGTTGCTGATTTCCTTTCTAGATTAAATGTTTCAGGTGATGATGAAGTATTCTAGGATCAATTTCCTGACGAACACTTGTTTTCTATCTCAACTAAGACTCCTTGGTTCGCTGATCTTGTGAATTATTTAACGACAGGGAAGTTTCCTACCTATTTTACTCATAAGGAAAGAAGGTGATTGGTTAAAAATAGTTCAATATATAAATGGTGTAATGGATTCTTATTTAAATGTTGTCCTGACATGGTTCTTCGTAGGTGTGTTCGAGAGGATGAGATACACGACATATTGCGAGCTTGTCATGATGAGCCAAGAGGTGGACATTATTCAGTGAAAAAAACAATTCACAAGATCCTTGGAGTGGGGTACTATTGACCTTTCCTCCATAGGACTATCAAAAAGTATGTGTGGCAGTGTGATGCATGCCAATGAATGGAAAAACCTACACTTTCAATGGAAATGCCTCTGAATCCTCAATTGGTTTTAGGACCATTTGAGAAATGGGGGATTGACTTTGTTGGACCATTTGATCCTCCATATTTTGGGAAGGAGTATCTCTTGGTATGCATTGACTACGTTACTAAATGGGCTGAAGTTCAAGCATTGGCATCTGCCAACGAGGATGTTGTTGCTGATTTTTTGTACAATCAGATATTGCTATGATTTGGAGCACCAAGGGCCATTGTATCTGATCAAGGTCCTCAATTTGTTTCAAATATGATTGAAGATTTCTTGGAAATCTACAAAATTAGGCACCATAAATCATCACCATATCACCCCCAATCCAATGGGCAAGTGGAGGTAACCAATCAAGAACTCGAGAATATTCTAACTAAGGTGGTCAATGCCCGATAGAAAGAATTGGGTACCAAAGCTTCCTAAGGCCGTTTGGGCCTACAACACGACCTGGAAAACAACTACTGGTTTTTCTCCCTATGAGCTGGTCTTTGGGAAGAAACCACTGTTACCTATTGATTTCGAATTGTACACCTGGCGAACAACGTTGGAAGTTGGGATTGATTTGGATGAAGCACAATGCGAACAAGTGTTGTAGCTGAATGAATTAGATGAAATGAAGATGGAGGCACAGCAGCAGACAAAAATTCTACAACATCAGTGAAAAACCTGGCATGATGCTCACATAAAAAAAGGACATTTCATGAGGGATAGTGGGTTTTACTCTTTGATTCCCACTATCAGCAGTTTAAAGGCAAGTTGCGTACACGTTGGTTGGGTCCCTATCAGGTAAATCAAGTGTTTGATAATGGCTCTGTTTGGTTGATACCTATTGATGGAGACAAACAGACTCTTTTGGTGAATGGACATAGGCTCCAGATTTATCACCAACCGCTAGATAAGAAGACTTTCACCAATGACATTCTGTTATGCACAGACATGCATGCTGAGGAGGCTCTTTGCCTCTCAAACATGGAGTAATCAATATCTTACAAATTCAATAAAATAAGATGATCCTGCACTCAATCTTCTTCCCTTAGTTACCATTTTTTCTTGTTGTTTTTAATAAATTCTAAAAATTTCATTATTTCTACAGCCGCTAATCATGCTTCACCTCGAACTGTAGGGCATAGGAATCTACAGATATCAGCTGATTAAATGTGGCATGGGTAAGTGCATTCTAACTTGCTAACAATATTTCCATGCAAAACATTTCCCCATGTACGCATTTGTCATCATTATGCCATCATGAAATGATTGCTATATTTATTTTGGATCTCTTTCCAAATCCGGTTCTGTGGATGATGGCATAAAAGGAGTAATGTCTCATAATCACCACATGTCTTGAATGTGTTGCATTCTTCAAGTCAGGATGGGTGGCGCTCGATCCTCAACCATGGGATATGTGCCGCTGTAAATATCTTAAACTCACATGGGTGGCCGGTCTCATTCACTATTTTTTCGCCACCACCTTCGCTCGGTTTTGCTTCACCCAAGGAATATGGTGTAATTTGAAATTTAATGCTTCTATAACTTCTTCTTACCATTTTTGTATGCACATCAAGCATGATTGGTTTTATCAGTCACTAAACAGGGAGTGGGGGATACGCTTTGTTCTGAATTTTTCTGCTACCTGGTATTACTCACCTTCAGCTTCAACATGGGACCACAAAAGAAATTAGAGCCTGATTCCTTGGATGCCTTACTCCGGAATGCCGCACTTTCACAGGTATTTCATGATTTTGGATGGCTAGATTTCATTCACCAATTTGAAGGTTTCAATGAAGTCATTCTGGAAGAATTCTTGGACAATTTTGAGTCCACCTGTTCACAAGTTGGTGGAAGATGGGTTGAGATTACCAGTCAAGTCATTTCTGACCTATCTGGCCTTCCAGACTTTGGTTTGAAGGTTATGACAAATGCTCCTCTACAAAGCATGATTGCTCTATTTCATGAAGAAGGGGAGGCATTCCCTGAAGTCATCCTAACTCCATTGGGTATCCAGAAGGGTGTTAAGCAGATGATTCTACCTGACATCTGGAGCGAGATAGCAAAGTGGGTCAACCGGTATTTCATATGTGATGGTCAGGACTCTGTTCGGGGTGGTGATGCACTTAAAATGATAATTCACCTTAAGAAGGGATGTGTCAACCAGTCCCTTCAGGTAAATCTTCATGAATACCTCACACAATCCATTATTAAAGTTTGCCAGAAGTACCGGTCTGGTGGATGAAAGTTTGTAATTAAACACCTGGGGTTGATTCATTTGTTGTGCTCACACCAGGTCTTCTTTAGACCAAACCAGAGGCTCGAGGGACTTACTGGTGGAGAAGGGTCTTAGACCAAAGCAATTGAAATCTAGTCTCTCTTCTGCACCCTGGTCTACCCTTGCACCAGGCCCTTGCCCTTCACACAACCAAGTAGAGGCAGTTGATGTCCCTGAGCATGCAGACACATTTGGTACTCCCGAGGGTCCATCCCCTTCCACTTCTAGATCAAAAGGCAAGTGCACCATAGCTCCGTCTTCTTCCATGCACCTACAGTCTTGACGGATCAGTTTATTTTTTAATCTGGTGGTTCCCGATCAAAGACTTTGCCTAATGATACTGCCCCCATTCAGGAAGAACAACATGAGGAGGATCACCTGGCCGTTCTGACACCTACTATTCCTACATCTACAGAAATTCACATTGTGGTTCCTGACGTTCTTGGCACCCAAGATGTATCTTCTTGCAACTATTTGGAGGAAATCACACTACTGAAATCTCAATTGCAAGGTATGGAAGAAACAAACCTTTGATTGCAAACTGAATTTACACAACAAACAGTAGAGAAGGTTCAGGAAATTACTGCCCTACAACTTGAAGTAAGTAATTTTAAGCATCAGTGTGATAAGAGTATTAACATATTAGATAGCTTCCATCAGTTATCCCTTCAGGAAAAAGAATTGAGGAAGGAAAATAAAAAATTAAAAAAGGGAAGTGGAATCTATACAAGAGGAAAAGCAAAAAATGACATCTATTTTAGACTCTGTCTGTCCTTTGGCCCTCAAGCTTCTATCCTATAGAAAACCCTCTCCAGTCTATAACATGTTTGTTCAAGAACAATTTTATTCCTGGCAGTTGTTCCAATTGTGTTATCAAGCTCCTCATGAAATTCCCAATGGCACTAGTTTCTTATCAGTTTACAAGTGCAGTACTCCTGAGATCCAAAATTTGCTTTGTGAATTCTACCTTCATAACATGATAGTTACAAATGTGCCTGATTTCTTAATCAATTTATTTGTGGGTGATTTCCAAATTAAGGCCTTTCAGTCTGCATTACGAAATCAGATCATCTGGGGTCAGCAAACAAAAATTTTCAATCACACCACTAAGTCCATTGGATTCCACATCTACCCAACTCATCACACCGATGTAGCCCTATGGAAAAAATTTCACTCACTTTACTATCAGGAAGTAGTTGGGGTAAACACTTCCCAGATTTTACTTCAATGTGTTATTGATTTCAAAAATTACAGTCATGAGAACTTTGGGACAGGCTAGCAGGCATGTGATAGAAGATGGGATACTCTGAGTCTTGCCCTTGAAATGCAGGGAGGTTCTCTCTCCCCAAAACTTGAGCTGGAGCATGCGCAGGGGTGATGCCCTCATCACCATTATAAAATATACCACAAAGACAAACCAACCAATAATACAATGATGAATGGGCAGGCCTCCAAGTACGTCCACCACTCCTTTTGAGCCCTCTCACTACCTGGTAGAACAATGCAGCCCAGTCAAATGATAGTTTCACAGCATGGGTAGAAATTACCTCCAACACTCAGGGCTGCAAGAACACCACAAAACAATACATTGATCAATTTGAAGAATATGACATGGTTGAGCAGCTTGGTAGGCCGGTAGGATGAAGATAAGTTGTTATAGGGACATGTAACAGGTAAATTCAGGGGGGAAAATGATGAGTGCATTGTTTGGCTCATTGATATCATTTCTTCAAGCTGAAAATACTCTTTTGATATGACTTATTAATACATGGGGATGTTTTGTGTAGTTATATCTTAGTAGGTTTGATGCATTTTCCTTGCTATAGTTTATGAAAACTAATTATCACATGAACCTCCTACTAACTATCTTTGTGAGATCAAACGTGATGATGTGTGTAGGAAATGATGGATGTTGCTGGTAGTTATGGAGCCCAAGTTCGAAGCATGCGGCGGGAGATTGTTTCCACCAAGTTGACCTATTAGTTTGGGCTTGTTCCTAACTACCCGTAGAAATTTATGTGTTTTAATTAGTATTTGGTGGATAGTGATTAATGCCACCTGATATGGTGAGCCTTGTAACTAACAGTATCTATATGAAGACTTCGTCTTCAAAACATAGTAGTACTACTTTTTGATATACTAAAAGAGATTATCTGCATTCTCAGTTCTTGATATTATTTTACTGTCTATGTTATGAAACTTATTCAGAATTAGTGAAAGTTGCGACATTTTGAGAATCAAAGGTTGTTAATCCCTCTATCCCAAGGAAGAGCAAGGGCCCACTCGACCAAGGAGATAAGAGGTTATTTTGAGTTCATTTATGCATACAGTTCTTTGATTGGATTTACTGCAATTTTTGTTTGAGAATCTTACATGCGTGCTTTGATTAACTATATCTGCTTTCTTCATTACTTCTTTCATTTAGAATAGATGCTTTTGTTATGCATATTTGGTTAAAAAATAATCTTTCTTTTTTCTAAGCTTCATTTATACAACTATAATTTCATTTGTTAGGAGTAGTGTCTGCGTTTTTCATTTTCTAGCAGAAGATTAGTTGTTAGTTTTCTTTCATCGCAAATAGTTGAATTCTGTAGAACTATATTTAAATTCCATAGATTTGAATTGCATTTCTGTAGAATAGTCACTAAACTAAGTAACCCCAAACAGACCCAACAGATAACTGGTTCCACTAGACTCCATTGCATACTTCCTAGGACACAACCTTGGTTTAGAATGACACTGATAGAGATTATGTTAGTTAAATTATTGGAAGAATACAATCGCCCATTAGTAAATTTGATGTGTTATAGATGGGCCCTTATTCAATTAATATTTGAATTGGTGAAAATACCCTCTTGCTAAAAGACTTAGACGGGGAACTACTAGAATTGCATGTTAATGGAAGGTATTTGAAGCATTTCCTTGATTGATTTCTCAGAATAAAGGTATACTCCATTTGTATAGTTTATAGTTCTTTATTCTCGTCTACTTTTTTGCTTAATTTCGTTCTAGTCCTTGGTGACCTAGTTTTGCTAGTTTCTTGGTTCATTTTTTGGAGGATGGTTATGGTTGTTTTGCTCTGCAAGCTTATTCTTTGATTCTATTGCCCAATGGTCTATTTTTGGAAGTTGGTATGATATTTGTTCTTGTAGCACTCACAGGGAGTACCCATCTCCGAGTCGGAGCCATTGTTGGTGCTCAAATTAGTCTTGCCTCGTTTTTCATTAAAATTCCTTAGTTTGCGGCCTCTATCATGTTTTCTATATCCTTGTGTTTGTTCTTGAAGACTTTGTCCTCCATTTGGTTTCCATGATCACTCCCTTCCTTTATCGAGGATCACTTAAAGGTCCAGAATTTTTTTTTCGTTCCTCTGTGCATCTAAAAGAGTCTGTAACTTGGGCATAAAACTTGGGTTTTTCCTTTCCTTCCATTTTCCATAGTCACGTTTTTTTTTCCTGTTATTTTTTTCCCAAATACCTGAGGAAACATGATTGTATGCAGCTCAGAGGATCATATTTGAGCCTTATAGAAAAACCAAATTCTCTGTCCTTGAAGAGAGATTCATTTTCGAGCTCAAATGGTGATTTTCCTGCATTTTAAAGTTTGACGGGTGTATTTTTCCCAGTGAAATTTACATCTCAACATTAATGGAAACATGGCCCTTTTTGGTTGGATGAAGCTCGGCAGGGCACTTCAAAAACTCCAAGGCTCACTTCAACCCAAAATTTGTCCACATAGAGGAACGATGCTCATTTAAAACTTCACCTTTTGGTTTGGCCTTAAAGTTACACCGAAGAGACACGTGGAGGTTTCCGCTGCTTTTCCCAGACTTAGATAAATTTTTCATGCATACAGTACAAATTTGGCAGGCCATGGACACATGGAGGACTGGCACTCATTTGAGGATCCGTCTCAGGGTCCCACCTTAACAATTTCCATATGGAGACATTTGGAGGATTTCACTGGCTCCGCTTTGTACTTAAACTTTTCAAAGCAGTTTTCTATGGCTTGGCACAAGTGATGAGCCCGTGTTTTATCATGGTCTCCGCTCTTGGGCACCATCTTGAAGTTGCGTCAAGAATACATGTGGAGGCTTCCGCCGAGTCTTCCCATACTTATACTTTTCAAGAAACTTTCTAAAGGGCTTGGGACTCATGGAGGGACTGCGCCTATTTGCATACCGGCCCCTAAGTTTTATTTTGAAGAAGTGCCAGGAATACACTTGGAGGCTTCCACTCACTCTACCCTTTTGCTTGGACTTTTCAACGGCTAAAGAAAAATGTCTTAGACCCTAGACACATGGCACTTTTTGCTGAACCTTCAACTTTTTTAACAAACTCTTCTAGATTGAGACATGTGTTGAGCCTACGCTTGTTTGGGGTCTTTGATTTGTAGATGAACTCAACATTGCAAGGAATATAATATGATATGCATGAGATATTTTATTCCAATAGTAGGAGGATATTAATACACAAAGCTTGATCCTATTAAAAAGGATTCAAGGCTTATCTTGAAGAGTATCCCTATTATCCCTCTTAGATGAGTTGTGTGATACAACTCATTATACACACACTAGAATAAACCTCTAGTTCACACTATAGTTATAATTTTCCTAACATGATTTAAGGGACCATCTCAAAATGTGCCATTAAGACACATGGAGACTTATGCTGGGTCCTTTTTTACACTAATACTTTTCAAAGGCCGAAAGGTGTTTTTCTTGGGCCTAGGGCACGTGGAAGGCCCGTACTTGTTTGGGACTTGCTTCTGTGCTTCTCCTTTGCAATTGCACTATGGAAAAATGTGGATGGATATGATATAAAGTGGAGAAGGGGAAGAATCAACAATTGTTGTGCATTTCACCTATTTTTACGCCATGTTTTCTCCAAGACTCCTAAAGACGCAAATATGCACTATTTTTCATCATTCTTTGATGAAATTCCTTGTCTCTTTCTGTAAGGTGTCATTGAATGGATTTGAAAATTAAATTGTGAGTCCAATCATTGTTAAGGTCAATATTTTGAAGTGGGAATTGTGCATTTCACTTATTTTTACGCCATTTTTTCTCCAAGACTCCTTAAGACGCGAATATGCACTATTTTTCATCATTCTTTGATAAAATTCTTTGTCTCTATCTGTAAGGTGTCATTGAATGGATTTGAAAATTAAATTGTGATTCCAAGCATTGTTAAGGTCAATATTTTGAAGTGGGAATTGCTCAGGAACTCGCAAAAATAGGAATTACCAGAGGAAATGAATGTAGGGAAGAAGTGCAAAGGAAAGAGAGGGAAAAGGGATGAAATGATGAAAGTGAAGGAATAAAACATGAAAAAGGTGTTTCCTTGAGAGAGAAAGGGATTACCTGTCATATCCAGCTGTGCAGAGTCTCCAGAAAATGATTAAACGGGTGATTTCTTGCATGATAGAATCAGAATGATAAGAAGGATTGCCAAAAATTTGTGGCATGGAATCCTAGTCATTAGTCAAGGGCCCAAGAAACATGATCAGTTCACAATTGGTCCACCTGGTAGGTTTCGGATCTGAATTTGTTAAACGTCATTGTCTGAAACAAATTGTTAATAAGAAACGCTCCCTCAAATATTCTTTATTTTTGGGGGGAAATTAGGTGAGTAAAATGTATAAATGCAATGAGAATAAGCTTGCAAATGGTCAGAGGTTGAATTCTTTTGAGAAAATTTGAGAAATCCATCTTCATGAGAGACCAAATCCGAGATAACCAGTTATTTTCTTCTGTGTTAGATTTTCTATTGTGTCAATTTGGTTACAAATGTATAGCCATTGACGAGCACTGAGATTGCTCTGAAGCTTTCCCTACTGATGAATCTAAGAAATTTTGAAATTAATTATGTCCAATCTCTAGCAATTTGTTTCTTCTTTGTTTTAAAATGTCTTCAAATAATTTCTTTCATTCCTATTGCAATCTTACATTGAAATATTTGTGAAATCACACAGGATCTCATCCCTATGAAAATTTAATGGTATTTACAATTTCATTTCAAGAAGATCCTTCATCTTGGATGAGATAAACAAATTTAAAATCAATTCACTTTCATTTGTTGATAAATATTGTATGTAAGTCTTTGGGTGTACCTTAGGCATGATTGATCAAAGAATTTGGTGTTTAATTGAGTCTTTCAATTCGAAACTTCGTGTTAAAGTTTCAAATATTATGTGAAAATGTGTTGATTTGGGCCTCCATTGAAGCACACCTTATGGTTAAAGGAATGTCTTAACTGTTATGAAGTTTTCTATTGTTGATTTGTTCATTGTTTTGAATTCCCTTCAATGATATTGTATAATTAACTTTATCCTGCTTCATCTCCCACCAAAATCATTCAAAAACCATTGATCCATCCTGAACTAACCCTATTTGCCCTATTTATCAACAAAGGAACAAAATATACCAACTAAACTATGCATAACACTCAGGATTTCCTAATGTCTTCAGTAACCTTAGCGTCGTGTTGAAATTATCTCCATTGTTTAGAAGTTACAACTCTTAAGAGTTAAATTATGGAGTATTGACCATATTTTCCCAAGGTTTTCTTCATAAAAATTTTCCAAACAAAGGATATCTCCATCTCCTTCATCAAAAATAGGTTACAGTAAGGGTCCTCTCACCCTAATCAAAGAGGCACAGCCTAGAGTAATGAGGACATGTCAAATCCTCTTAAAGGTGATATCCATCTCTCCACAAATCTGAGTAACAAAGGGCCGGTTAAATCTCATCCCCAGCTACAAAATGACACACACTATGATCTATCTATATCTAAGCTCCATGTCTAATTTGTTTTGTTGCTTCGCTTGAAAGGGAGAACAAATTTGGATACCAACAGAAAAAAAAATAGCAAACTGTGTGAAAGATACCAAAGAATGCCGATTGATGGAATTGTACCAATCCAAAGAAATTCATGTCAGCGACATAGGGAAGGTTCTAAGAAATAGATATTGATCATGGATGATTGGATAACATGAATTTCTAAAGGATAGTATCTGCTACTGAGGATCCTCCTGGCCATGGAGTAAGGTGAACTCAGGAAATTTCCAATGCGGAGGATAAGGCTAATATGGTAATGGTGGATGGATGCGTTCACTACAAACTCGATCATAAGTGAGGTCTTGTTTGTATCCTTTGGTAGCGATTTCTAAATTGTCTAATTTATTCGAATGATATTGTATTGGATCATTTGTAGTATTAAATGTGAAGGAATTAAAGATAGGACATGATATATTTGACTAATGAAAATGTGAAGTTGTATAGTTGTCTAATAGATGGGCTTGATGTAGAGATTGATGAGGAGTAGCTTGAGATGGTATTGTTTCTGAAGTGGGTTTTGATAAAGGGATATGGGGAGACATGGAAAAATGTTGAGTATGTTTTTTTTGTTAGATGAGAGGAGTTGATTGGGCCTAAGTAGTGATATGTGTATTTATTTGGGATGTTTGAGGTACTAAATACATAATTGAAGTAGAGATGGATTGATTAGATGAAGGATGGGAGATATTGAGATTGTGATGATATTATGATGAAGAATGGAATGTTGGAAATACCGCTTGATGAAATACATTGGACATAGACTAAGAAGAAATAGTTTGGAAATAGTTTGGTTGTGAAGAATAGTCATAGGTTTGTTAGATGGGGTTATTGTAGGATTGTTGAATTGTATAAGAGGTAGAAGTTCCATAGGGAACATAAGATGGCCTAGATGAATTGAGAAACATGTGAAAGATAAATAAAGTTGACTGAGATGTGATAGGTTGATAAAATGGGTTATAATGTTCTACTAGTGTAGATAATGATGCATTGATATTTTCTGAGGTTTAATCACATATTTTCTAGAAAATAAACATACAATTTCCTAATCATTAAAAAGAAACTAAATGGATGGATTTACAAATAGAAGATAAGCAAGTAGAATAAATTTTAAATTTCTTGATTAAATTAAGAAAACTGAAATGTGAAAAATGGATGATGGGCCCTAAGAAATGGCAAGCTATGGTTAGTTTCATGTATGTTTATGGGTGGCATCATCAATATACTTGAAGGTATGTGAGGCACAACTCTATACTACTGCTAGTATGGGAATGTATATTAAGGCCTGCCCCCTCACTTCATGGTCCCAATGTGATTAGGGAGTCGAGTGGTGAGCCAATATATACCGACAGACAAGAGATTATAGTCGGCCAGAACATCAATTTGGTTTCCCTATTGGGTGATGAAATCCCAATCATTTATCACCTGTGTGGGAGTTTTTTAATGCATTTTTGGTTCATAAGTGATTTGGTTGTGTGTGGGGGAGAATAAGTGAATGCAACAAATTTTTCTTCTAATTAGACTATATGGGACAAGAAGGATGTAGACGTATATTTTGAGATCCCAAAACTAATTATTTCTTTTTGATGAAGACAAAAAACCAAATATGCAAAACTCAAAGTAAAAAGAAAGTTTTAGGACTTACCATGGGATCACTCTTTTTTCTTATTTAGATTTTAGCAATTTTTTTACAACGAGCAATATTGACAATCCTGTAAAAAAGCTCTTTATAGATAGTACCCTGAAACCATATTAGGAAAAATAGACAATAGAAATAAAAAATGGAAAGGAATCTGTGAGACCTTATATAAGAAAAACACATAGCCAAATTGTAGGTGATTGGCCCAAATGCAAGCGATTAGGCTAATTGTAGGTGATTATTACACAGTGAATTTAGAAAAACAAATACTATTTTATTGATGAAATGAAGTAGAGAATTAAGGGACATGGTCCCACTAGGTGTGCGTGAATGTTGATAACAATTTCATGCCTACATTAGGGTTGATAATATAATGAGCTATAACTAGATCAACCTCAAATATGACATAGTTTGACAGATACCCACAAAAGATGCTAATGGATGTACATCATTGCCCTTTGTGAATAATTTATCAACGCCCTCTTTTGTGAATGAATATGCAATGACAAACACTACAAAATATGGGATTAAATAAATTTATGGTGGATTTCCTATAAAACTCCAGTCCCTAGAATTCAAAGGAATTCTTGGAAAGGGTGTCAATCCATGTTCTATAAATTAATCTGTCAATGATAAAGTGAAATAATAGTGAATGATAAAATAATAACAAACAATACAACTAAAACATTCAAGGGAAAAGTGACTAACATGGTCTAAGGATATATATTGTTCTGATGGTGGTTTTTGATCCAAAGTGAGTCCAGGAATCACAATATGGCTCAAAAGAGAAAAATATGGATGGATATGTGCTCACAAAGGAAACCGAGATAATGTGTCTGATTTGGATATATGATAAAATGTTGCATATGCCTCAAGGGAGATTGATGAGACTTGGTGGATACTTGCAAAGGTAAAGTATCAGTTAAGATTGTGGTTTGGATGATGAAAGATAGCCTTCCATGATAGATCATTTGATAGACGAATATCACTGGTGATTAGACTAATCGTCGGTGATTGGGAAAATCGTCAGTGATTGGGAAAATCATCGGTGATTACTGAAGAATATAGACATGTTAATATGAGCTGAGACAAAATTGATTCAAGTTATTAAATGATGAATGATTAATGAAATAATATAAAATTAAGGTACTTACCTTATTCTAGTTGATGTATAAGACTAATAATTGATGATATTACTGTACGAGAGGAGTCTTTAGATGCGTCACAAGAAATATGTAGATGATGCACTAAGTTGATATCGTGGAGATGTCAATAGCCTTCAAGAGATGAAGAAGAGACAAATTGATTGAAGAAAGAAATAATACAGCAAGAATGCTTTGAATACCCCTATTTGAAGGCCTATCCCAAATGATTATCAGTATTTTTTGGAAGAAGGAAGGGAAATCGTATTTATATAATTTCTATCAATAGGAGAGAATCGTCGGAGATTAGGGGAATCGCTTACGATTTCAGGTAGTTCGAGTTTAGGAGGGATAATAATGGATAAATCTTCTATTTTTAAATTTATTATCATGGGATTTTGAGAGAGTATTGTGTGACAACTTAGAGAGTTTGAGATGTTTAGTGGGATGGGCTTGGATTATGATAAATTTAGCTAGGATAGATGTGGGGATGATTTTAGCAGGTTTCCTAGGTGGTTAAACTTGACTAGTGGTTGTAGATTTGGTTTTTAGATTTTTCTAATTTAATTTTTACATGATTTTTAGTGGATAATGGTTGAGGAGGTTACTAAATATGATTGGATATGGTTTATTTTGATTTATATATGATTTGATATGATATAGATATGATTTAATACGATTTAGATTAGATTTAAGAAAGATATGATTTGATCTTTATTTACTGATTTTAGGAAGAAGATATGTTTTAATTTTTGATTTATTTTGTATTTGATTAGATTTATGTTGGATTTGATTAGTTTTTGGAAATATTCTCAGGTGGTTATGTAGGATTTAGCAAGTGTAAGAAATATTTACAAGGTAAGTGTGAACGTGACTTAAGATTATGTAGGAAAGGGTTATGTTATTTAATTTTAATTGATTAATGAAGGACATGGAGTGTAAGACTTATAAGGTAAGTATTAATTAATTAATAGAGTGTATAGGTTCATAACTATATTACCTAATTTGAAGAGTATATAAGTAATATGTTAATTAATGATGGATTTTGGATTTATGCGACGTAAGTATGGCGATGATGTTGATGTTGTTATTTTAATAAATATGATGGGTGTAATGTGATAAGGAAGGGGGCCTAGTTAACACTGACATTTGAATTAGACGTTCTAATTCTAGGCATGTATAGGTAAATATGACAATGTAAAGGAGGAATTCCAGGAGTGAATTCCGCCATCATAAAATATAGATATTGTATGGATACAGGTATGATTGGATGTGGATAAGATGCAAAAGGATCAATAAATAGAGGAGAATGCTCCCCCAACAAAAGAGGTTACGTTGGTCGACTAAGATTTAGATGAGCTAGTAGATGTTGAAGGATATAAGATGGGGTTATCAAAGGGAATGTTGATGACAAATTTTGGATTTGGATTGGATAGATGGTTAGGGATCATAGGGGTGATCAGAAAGACAAATAATATTCATGAACAAGGGAGGAACTTCTTGAGGAGGAGTGATATGTGAAGGAGAGATGATAAGGGATGATGTGGATGAAGGAGGAGACTTAGTAATTTTCATGGATGGGGATGTAGGAATAGGAGTTGGATTGGTTGCAGTGGATGGAGAAGGATGGCTTCTCTGAATGAGGAAGTCATCTTTCTCAATAAGATCATGGACAATAGTCTGAAAGGCCTTACAATGCTCAATGTCATGACCTAAGGTACGATGATAGGAACATATAAGATTGGGATTGAACCATGAAGGTTTCTTACTATGAGGATTAAAATATTTAATAGGAGGAAGCATGATGGAAGATATTTGGATTAAGTGTCAAAGGATATCTGGGTAGGACCCAATTGAAGTGTCAAGAGGAATATAACTATTGTGGGTTTCAATAGGATGTTTGGGATTAGGTGCAGATGTAGATTGGATGTGTAAATTGGGGGTCTTGAAAGATGAATAAATTTTTGGAGGAGATTTAGATTGTTTGGATTGGGATTTATTATTATGATATGTCTTAGATGAAGGAGCTGGCCCTAAAATAGATGAGGTTATGTCTAGGATGGATTTTGTGACGTTGGATTTTTTAGGAGGGATAAGATTTAATTTCTTATGAGGATGCATAGGAGACTTTATGGAATGCTTACCAAGAGTCTTATATTTTGATTGAGAAGATTTACCTTAGGGATGATTATAATCTCAAGCAGTGGATCTTAAAATTGGGTGTAAGTTTTGGACTGATTGATGTAGAAATAGTTGATTTTGTAGAGAGATAACGAATACCCTTCATGTTCGTTTTAAGTGGAGGTGCTTTCTTCATAAATGTTACAATGTGTATCATTTATATATTTGGAAATTGAGAAGATGTGATTGGTTCAGTAGTAGTTATAGATGTGGGTAGGGTTGATTTAAAGGGTTAAGTGTAGGAAATTGAGATGAGATATGTGATGTGGCCATAAAAAATATGTAGTTATATATGATGAAGAATTCAAGGTAGATGTAAGTGGGATTTTCGATGTAGTAGATTTGGATGTAGTTTTGAATGATAAGGAGGTCGGTATAATTGGATCATTTATGGATGTAGTGGTAGGTGTGTTTGATGCAGATGTGGGTATAGTCAAAGTTGGTGTGGTTGTGGTAAAGGTAGGGATAGATGTAGATGTGGAAAAAGTGGTAAATGTTAATGGGATATGTGTGATGATCATGATCATGGTTGATGTGGATGTGGGGGTAGGTATTAAAGGAGTCATAGGCACAATGTCTGAGAGAGGGGAAAATGATGAGGTAGATGAGATAAGTAAGGATGGAGATGTTTGATGTATCATATTGATCACATGAGGATTGAATGTGTAAGATGTGGGAGGTGGGAATTGATTGGTCGGTGGTGGATTAGGAAAGGGTTGTTTGAAGATGGAAAGGGGTGGAGATTGCATTATATGATGTTGGAAAGTAGGAAGGTAATAAGATGGCTGGGATTAGATGGGAAGGTTTGATTGTTGAGGTACATGAGGCATGGGAATGTCAAGAGATTTTGAAGGTTGAATAGGCATGGTAGATGAAGCAGGGATGACATTGATATAAGATGATGGGAGCGGAATAGGATTCATTGGTTGATATGATCGAGAGATGGATTTATGATGAAAGTAGTCATAGATGGGGCTAGAAGGAGGCCCAGGAATAACCAAGGGTGCTGATGAAATATCAGTCATGGTAGTAGTTAATGTGATAGGTATGGGGGTTGTAGTTATGGTTGATGTAAGTATAGGAGAAGTGTCAGATGGTTTTGGTTGTACAACATGAGAAGTGGATGGATAAGGATGTAAAGAAGCTTGGTGTGTTAAAGTCAAAGGGGATTTTTGGGGTTGGACGGAAATATTCGATTGTTAAAGCATATGAGAAGTGTGAATGTTGGTGGATTGGGATAATTGGATGGGAATTCTATTGGTAATACCAGATGAAGTAGGGATAGTGTTGATATGAGATGATGTAGGGGGAATAGGATCCTCCGGCTGAGTGGATTGATGAGATTGAGATATTTTAGGGGGTCTATGATGTAGGAAGTCATAGATGGGGCTAGAGGGAGGCCCAAAGGTTTCTAAAGAGGCATGAGGTGGAGGTGTGGTTGGTTGAGAGGAAATGGGCTGATGGGAGATAGGAGAATTGGTTTCAAAAGGAGGACCAATTTGAATGATATGGTCTTTATAGGGTTGAGAGATCCAATGTGGAATCTCAAGATTACTGAATGAAGTAGTAGTATCATTAGATATATTATAATGTTGCATTGTCTAATCTTGAAAGGAAGTAATTCCAGGTGTGAAATAAGAAAATATTTGTTTATGAAATGTGTTAACAAACAAGTCAAGAAACAAAGTTTTCATTATCTAGATTTAAGAAAGTGTGAAAAATAAAAATGGGATGGATAACGAGGTACCTAGGAAAAGGAAATCTAGATTTGGTTTCAGGTAGTTATGGCTAGGGATTCCTCGATATAACCAAAGGTATAAGAGGCACGAGTATGTGAAGGATTTCTAATGCGTTGAGAACACTGCGATGGATTTTTGTTGGGTGACCAAGTCCCAGTCAATCCAATTAGTAGGATGATGTTTTAGATGTGTGATTTAGATGCGTGAGTTTTGGTTATGTGTGATAGAATGTGAGATGCAACAAGTTAAACCTTTACTTAAGCTATGTGACCAAGCAGGATGTAGAAAAGAAAGGTTCTTTTTAAACCAAATCCAAATGTGATCTTTTGACGAGAACACACACAGGAAAGGAAAAATGCAATTCAAAAAGAGAAAATAAGACAAAAAGGAGAATACTTATAAATTTTTGTTCTTTTTATCTGATATTCAAGCAAAGATTGATACAAACAATTAAACACAACATGAATAATAAAAAATGAATCTTTCACCTACAATGTTAGTAGAAAGACAGAAGAAAGATAAGAAAATAACAAGAAATGCAAGGATATCACTTAAAGGGTGGTCCCACCATGGCGTGCCAGAATGTTGATTATAGTTTTATTTTTCAATTCAAATTAATGATGTTAGCTACTAAAAAAACTCTAAACAACTCAGAAAATGGAGGGGTTGAGGTACCTCAAATGTGTGGTATGGATGAATGAGCACAAAATTAATTTATCATTGCTGTAACTGGATAACCTACAAATAAGAATGACTAAAAAGGGGATGGATTAGATAAAATATGTGGGGGCTGGATAAAAACTCTAGCTCTAAAAAGTGTTACCTTCATTTCCAGGATGTCAACCCCCATTTGATAAGATAAAATAAAGTAAATGAAAGATAATCTAATATCATGCAGAAAATGGTGTACATAATCTGAAAGTGATAAAGATTGATCTAAGTATTGATTTAAATGATTAAAATGTAAATTACATTATTCCTGGTTGGGTCAACGGTGACCCAAACTACACAGAGGCGGGTCAATAACATGTTGAGTGAGTCGACTGGGACAACGATGTAAATATACATAGCTAAATATATCTGAACGTAAATTGCATGTAACTGAAGCCTCTTGATGTTGGACACAACATGTAGAAGATGGTGTAAGGCAGAAAATGCAGGAATTTGAAAAAAAAATAGAGACTTGGATGGGTTTATTGATGAACATGACTTGGGTAGATGGTGATCAGAGTGGAGCGATGAAGACTTGAGTGTAGACATGATTAATTTAGTGCGAAAAAGAAGTAGGATGATGTATCTGACAAACTAAAGAAAAAATAGAATAAAGGTAGACACAGAGGAAGGATTTGGAGATAGAAAATGTTACAGAAGGTTGGATCGAAAAATACCTAGGCTAGACAAAGACGATTGTAGAACAGTTGAATGAAGCCAAAGGAAAATGGGTGGGATAGATGACCTACAAGTAAAAAGGATGGGAGAAAAGGTTGATAACATAGCTCTGAGTGCTGCTGAAGATGATTTGGTCCTAAAAAATGTTAGATGAAAGAAATAAAATGTTAATATGATAATTAACTGAATAAAAACAACAAAAAAATGATGGTAATATCACAAAGCATTTTCACGAGTGGTGCAAGAATGTTGAAAGGAGATCCAAGAGGTCTGTAATTGTTGCAAGGATTTACAAGCACGAGAAGACATTCGTAAGTTGCATGAAAGATTAGATATCTTCATGTATGCCTTAGGAAGAGGGGGTAAATGTAATTTAATAAGGTTGATGATGATTGGGTTGGGTCATCACCAACATTAGGGAAACTATCCCAAAAGGGGTTTAGTTTGTGTTTTTAATCAAGATTTTGGGTTTTTAAGAATGGAATAAAGAACATTAAAGCTTGGAGGTAGGAAGAGGTTGTCTAGGGATGTGTCGTGGGTAGTGAGGAGATAAAGATAGGCAGGATAAAAGTTAAAAATAAGCATAGGGATGTAGGTTTAGGTGCTTAGGGATAAAAGTGTCCTAAACGGAAAGACAATTAAGGGATAATCAGCTAATTAGGAGATATGAAAGCTAATTAGGGGTAAGTAGATGATTGGGTTCAATTAACAGGAATTAATTAATGATTAAAGGTGATGGGATAATAGATGGAGATTTAAATAAAAGGAATTAATTGAATTAAAATGAGTCTAGATAAGACCATGGTGAAAGATGTGCACGCAGGCAATCGAGAGTAGCGATATTAAATTTTAGTGTCTACATTAGCATTTCATGTTCCTAATATTAGATATGTTAGACTATCTTCTCCTTTTAATGGATTTATGTTGATGTTAATGATTAATTATCTTGGTTATTAGATATACTAGGTGTTATATTTTGTTAACTATCTTACCTACTTTGTCATGCATACATTTGGCACACCCAGTGGGACACCCCTTTGACTCACACACACTTATTTATATTGAGTTTTCTTTTTTGCACACTAACCCTCTCTTTTTACATATTTTTAATTAACTAATGTTTCTTAACCTTTGGTGTTGATTTTTCATGTGTTATTTCCTTATTATAGATAGAACGGAGGTGAGATGCTACCAAATTTGGAGCTTAAACTTAAAATTTTCAAATTTTGAAGACTTTTTGCAAAAAAAATCCATTTTTTTAAGTGATAGATTTCATGTGCTAACATGTGCACTTCCCTGCATCTAATTAAAAATCCATACAATTATGTTTATATTTCTACATATGCTTTGGCATCACATGTTATCGTGTTTCTCTTCTGCGTTAGCATTCTCTGGAATTGCGCTAGCATTCTATTTTTTTTACTATCTATTTACACACAAAGGTTTCATGTATTTCCATTAGACTTCATGCACTAGCATAGTTGGTTATGCACTAGCATCACTATTCACCCGCTAGCATACCTTTTGTCTGCGCCTACATTTGATGCATCTATATCCATTTTTACATGTTTGCGTCTATGTTTTCCATCCACATGTGAGCATTATTAATTCATGTGCTTGTGATACTGCTCCACGAGGTAGTGTACTAAGTGTTTTTGGATCAAATTTTGAAGTTAGAAAATTATAATATTTGACTTTTCCTGTTGTTTTGTAGGTTTTGAACTTTCAAATTAGATTTTTTGCATATAAAATTAGTTTTTGGGTTTAAAAAATTTAGTTTCCTTTTGCTTAATTTTTTTCTTTCCACTTCTTAAGTAGATTCAAAAAGTCGTGTATACTCTTATATTGCACTTTTGAGTGGTCTTGACGATAAAAAACAACTATTTTCTCCCCAGTTTGAAAATTTCATTTACATTGATTTAAAAATTGTCTTTTACAAAGATTTTTTTTAAATCATTTACTTTTTTATCTATGGTTTTTGATTTTCTAACTTATTTGGATTTCACATTGTGTATGCTCTTCTTTGCACTTTCGAGTGATTTTGAGAAAAGTAAACATGATCCTCTTTTGCATGAAAAAACTAATATTTGAATAAAAAGTAAACACGATCCTATTTGACCTCCTCAGTAGTCTCAGACCCTTTGCAACATATCTACACCCCCTCTGTGATCAACCCCCGTCTTCTATCCACTCTACTTTTTCCCCCAAAACTTTGAAACTCTGGACTGTGTGATTCCACCAGCCTCGGATTAATCATCATCGGTTCTCTCTAACCGTCGCCAGTTACAGTAAAACCGTCATTGGTTTTATATAACCATGGTTGGTATCTATGTCACCTGATCTATGCTAGAATAACAACCTATTTTTTACCCACATTTAACTTAACCTCATTTATTTTGACATATACTTACTTGAACACCTATTTGAACTTCAGATCTGTATCTAACCTAGCTTGTTAGCTCAGATTCACCTACAACCAACCTACTTGACCTCTGGATTTCCTTCTAGCCTAGCATTGTTAGATTAGATCTAGCCTATTGTCATTTTGTATGATATGGCTAAATCGTACTAAACTACAGTAGGAAAATATTTAATTTATTTCAGCATTGAATTGTTTTAAATAGTGGACTGACAACCATCTAGGAAGTATCGCACTTCCAGGATCTAACATATGTTAGGTAGTCCACTGCATATATTGTTTAACTCTCTTTAGTGGTCTTGTTTTGGTACTTATATAAGTAGTTCCTCCTAGCCAAAAGGAAGGTCTCAAAATCACTTTGATTATAGAATTTAGATACACGCGCATATGAGCCTTCAACCATCCCAAAACAAGTATTCCTCTTACCACCTTTACCTTATCTTTTTTGTCAAGTACTTCTCGGAAAACTAAGAAATTAGGTGAAACATTTTGGCATGCCCAGTGGGACCCATTCGGGGTTCCTTGCATCTTTCTTCATTCCTAGGAGAAAAATTGTGTGTGTTTTTTTTCCCTTCTAGTAGCATTCACATTATAACTTTCTCCTTGGTAACATTCTCTTCTTTATACTTGCTCCGAAAGACACATTTTCTTTTGGTGTATTTAAAAAGAACCTTCTTATTCTTGTTTTCTACATTTTAGTGAAAGAGCATCCCTCTTCCTATTCATCTATTTTTGTCATCGAATATCATACTTTCAATTTGGGTTTAAAACAAGTGCACTGCATTTTGATTTAGCCCATTAGCTCACGTTAATTAAGGGTAACCTATACGTTGGAAGTCATGACCAACTGATGGTTGACAAATGAATCGTAGAAAGGCACTTCTATCCTTTTCTCTTTCTCTGAGTCTTACCAAAACCACACAAAAATTCAAAATACATAAATTCTTAAACAACATCCTACCTGAGAAGAAGTTTTAGGTGATCACACGATCACGGTACAATGGGCAACCAACTCACTGCTCTATCGAGTCATACTTCATAGCGAATTCTGCCCCCACCATAACATTCCTGAAACCTCACCCTTTAGAATTCTTTCTTCATAGGAAGCCTTCCTCACCAAGAAATTATATTGCTCTATTCATAACAGTCAGTCAATATAAATAGCATAAGCTGAACAAACGTAATAGAATAGGCACTCTAGGAACGTTCTTTCTTAGTGTTCTACTTGATTTGCATTTTGAGGTGAGAGCTTTCGATCATTATTTTTGTCTTTCCTTGCACACTCCCAATCATAGTCAGTGTATTCTGACTTCGTCTGAGTGTGCCTGGACCACATCTACATCATTCTCAGACTTTTGGGTTTGATTCAACACCAGATTTTTAAATCACAACCATTTTTCTTATTCTCTGTTTCAATTTCACAGTAACCGGCTACAGTTATCTTTAACTGTCACTGGTTACATTCCAACCGGCATCGATTTAACCCAACCGGCAATCAGTCTGAAGTCTTCTTGGATACCTATCCAAAAGACACTATTTCACTTTCTGAGCTATAAAAGGCTCCTATCACCTTTCATATTTTTGTTACTTCAATCACAGTCACCTTACATCTCATACTGTGTGAAAATTGTCAGTCTGGGACCATCATTTAACAGACTATTGGTTTTTCATAGTAACCGGCACCGATTAAGCCTAGATGACATCAGTTTACCCAAACCGACATCGGTCACCCTGTGTTGTTTTACAGCTCACCAGCCAACCTAATTCACTCACCATTGATTGTTTTCCTAGTTTTGTTGTGTTCTGTGCCATTCAGACATAATACAGTCTCACCAAATCAGTTCCTACCCACATGGTGCTGACCCGTAGTCAGGAAAGTGCCCTCGTATTTCATGCTAGTTCCACTACCCTTCATGCTAGCCCACCTAGCCCTTCATCACCTAGTCCTTCACCACCTTCATCTCATCATCCATGGATCCGAATCAACCTATCACCATTCCTATAGGTGACACAAAGTTTGCACGACTCCTGGATCAGAATCCCACTACTTTGAGCCACTACCTCACCCATGCCTCCACTTGAGATGCCTCGGGTCAATTGATCTATGGCATGCCCATATCCTTATCTCCATCCCTAATGATCGCTTCCACCTCGGCTCCACCTCCTACCATGGTGACCTCACCTATTTTATCCCCAGTTGTGTTGCATAGCTAGGTCCCACGCCAACTTTGACCACCGCATCCACCACCTCTATTACACTTGCAATCTCCACCATACCTTCATCCACCACCCAAAACATAGCATCATCCACACCTGTTATCTCATATATACCAGTCACAATGCTACCACCCTTGGTGTCGGTAACCTCTACCCCATTTCAAAATGTTGTCCTTTCTATTCCCCAATCCCCACCTCCCATCTCTACTAGGGTCACTACAAGTGTCCCACCCTCACATACCTAATACCAGTCACCTCTTCTTTCATCGGTCATTCAATCCGGGTATATACCCTCTATGTCTGTCTCTCAATTTCCACCTCCTTATTAGACACCACCATACTTTGGAATGTCGTATTCTTCATATGTCCAACAATAACCTCCTTTCACTCCTGGGGGTACCCAATCTTCACAACCTTACAATGACTTTATCAAGTTAATGATGGACAAGATGTAGACATTAGAAGCATCTGTTTCCAGCTCCAGCAATTCTCTCACCTATGACGAGATTTGTAATGAGCCTATTCACCCATCCATTCCCATTCGCCCATATCCCGTACACTGGGAGATGCCTAAGTTTAACCGCTTTAACAGTAAGGAAGATCCGCAGCAGCATTTGTGATCTTTCAAACATGGGTGTTACTTAATTGCCCATGATGATGCTTTGCTTTTGCAAACCTTTTCCCATGTCCCTAACTGGTCCAGCATTGGACTGGTATAGTGGATTACCTAGACATTCCATCTTCTCATTCAACCAAATAGCCCAAGCCTTCTTGAGATCATTTTTCGATTAACGTCATCAAGAAGGTTACCATGACCGATCTTTATTCTACGCGTCAATATGACGATGAATCTATCACATATTTGTCGCTCGTTGGCATAGCCTAATCAACCAACTCACTTTCCCAATTACCCGCAAAACTGAACTCATAGAGCTCTTCACATGAGCCTGTGCTAGACATATCTCACCTACCTTACAGGTGCAAACCTTTTGAACATTCGATGAGGCTTTCACCATGGCACGTAAGCTTGAAATTCATGCCATCGAAGAGAAGAAGATACAATTACGAAACAAGAACTCCTTGTTTAAATCACATGATACTTCCTCTTCCTCGAAACCTCAGATGAGTTATTCCAAAGCCAAGGGAACTGCCAACGCAGTGGTACTTAAGGCTAGCCCTGCCCATCCATCCAATCATGCTAAACCTTCATCCAATCTATCACTAGTCCAAGCCTTCCAATTCAAACGAGAACAAAAGAAATACACCTCAATTGGGGAACCATATTCATCTTGTTTTAGAAAAGCTTATTAAAGCTAATGCCATCACCCTTCCTCCTATCAAACCACATACTGGTTTTGACCCCTCTCGCCCCATACCAGGTTGGTATAAGGAAAATGACTATTGTAACTATCACCGTGTAAATGGTCACAGTGACAACAATTGTATCACCTTTAAAAACATTGTTCAGGGAATGCTCAAGAGCGGCGAGTTAGTCCTGGATAACCCTAATGCACCTGCCAATCAAGACCTTCATATATTCAAGAAACCATTCCCTAACCATTCCCCATCTAATGATCAAACTGGTGATGCCTCACACAACGAAAGTAATACACGTGAGGTACATGTTATCTTTACCAACTTACCACTTGTTTCCCAAATATCTCCTATCCCCTCCATTGAGAAAATCCTAGCCCAAAATCCTCTACCCGCACAGAAACCTACTTTATCCGTTCCACTACCCATAGAGGAAAGCCCTTCACCTCCCCATACACATGCGGAGGAGTCTCTTCGTTAGCATCAATATCATTTCCCCTTTCAGCTTCCCTACCCAGTGAGCCCACTACCAATTGTACCTCCTCCACCCACAAAGGAGTACCCATCATCTTCTCCACTTATTCAGGATCCAATAGATTTGTCGTTACCACTCGGTGACCATTCTCCATCCAGCTACCCAAGATCCTGCAGACCTACTTTCAGCTCTCTTACCTATAGAGACCGAAGCCAGTGAATTCCCTATTTCTCAGACACATTTTACGGGAATCACCACTCGCTCCACATCTACCTAATCTACCACAATTTCATTCTCATGTTTGGCTGACCGCTTGGACTATGTTGATAGGTCTTCACTTTGGGGGCATCTCTTACTCCCCAGTCTCGACCCAAATGCAATCATCTTCCACTAACACTTCTACCATTTATCTAAAGATGTTTCAACAACCCAAACCATACATGAACATAACTCTTGATACATCTTCTATTGCATCATCCTCATATATACCCGCCCCTCTACTTGCTAGCTGACGTGTTCCAACACCATCTCTTATATCTAAACCCACTAGTGTTCTAGGGGTCACACCCACATCAAACCTTGCACATCCTCCTGTCAGGATACACTTGACCACATCTTCCCATATACCTACTGAACCAATCCCTCAACCTAAACTAAAAACCCAACCTTCCAATCCACATGCACCAACCTCACCAACTACACCTTTATCACCTTCACCCCTACCATCCATCTTGGGACCTCACCCCTCTACCTTAACAAAATCTACTCTCTCTAGGGGTAAACCTAAAATTCCCTTGACCCCTTCACCACAGCCTGTAGCTCTACCTAGGTGAACCTTGCATCCTTCATCACCATCTATAACTTCTTTGCCTCCTATACCACCATTACCTTCTATACCTCCTTCACTACCTATGACATTTTCTTCCACCTCACCTGTACCTCCCTCTCGACCTCGACCAACACCTACCACTGCACCTCAGTTGTCCCCTTGGGTCACTCATCCTCTCCCACCATCTTCCTTGCCATCTACATCACGTGCTCCCCCTACACCTCTACCTAAGAAAAAGCACCAAAAATTGAAAAAATTGTTAATTTCCAAAGAGGTGGTTAAACTTACCCCTCTTTCTGTTGTTACACCTACACCAAAGAAAGTACAACCCAAATCCAAGACTGCATCACCTCAACTACCACCACAACTACCCAATCTTCCAACCAAACCTACTTTTACTTCACATTGTGATCCACTAGTGGGATCATATGCCACCATCTTGGCTAACCTCCTGGAAAGCTCTGCTATCACCCTCCCTCCTCTTAGACCTTATGACCCTCTTAAACCTAAACTAGAAGGGTTTGATGATACTAAAATTTGCACTTACCATCATGTGCTAGGACATGATGTTGAGAACTGTAAGGGTCTAAAGGCTTCCCTTCATTCAATTATGTCCTTCTGACCCCAATTTTGATGATGATGACCTCCTGGATGATGAACCTATTTCACCCTCACCACCTTCTTCACATCTTCCTCCTACACCTATACCACAACCTCCATCTTCACACCACAACCTTTCTTTCCATCTCAAAATTTGAAATCAACATGGTCAGTGTCCATGAGATTGCTCAACCTTCTCCTAAATGCTGGTGTTGGACACTCATCGTAAAAGGCTCTTATCTACCTCTTAGGTAAATGTCCCTCCTGTCAGTATACCTTTCATGATAACCCCACTTTTGCCATCCACCTCTCTGTCTCAAATTAATATGATTCACATCACTACTTGAGGTCAGGGAGACAAAGGGAAAGATAAAATAGCTCATACGTCACCAATCCTATACCCAACATACCAATTGCACCTATACCTAAAATCACTATCTGTGGTCCTACATATCCTATTTCTGATGGGGTCATGCACCATGCGATGCTTAAATAAATTACACCAATCTCCTCTCAAAATGTCCTTATATGATCTCATCCAAACCTCGGAGTCACATCGTTAAGCTCTCATGGAGGTCCTTCAATCTATTGAGGTTTTACCTAATGACCCCACACTTGTAGCATCTATTATCACACCTCATCATGTCAGCTCACTCACCAAATTTCCATCTACCTCATCACCTCCACCTATTCACCAAGTTACTATCCTTAGTTTCTCAGATGACGAAATTGTCCCCCACCAAACCAATGACCCAGATCCTGCACTTTTCATCTCCATCCATATCGATAATATACGCATATGACATGTTATGATCGATGGGGGCACTATCATTAACATCATCTCCTCTCACGCATTCAAACAAATGCGCATACCCAACAACTGCATGCATAAACATCCAGTCATGTTATGTTCATTCAATGATGCTATCACCTCTACACTTGGCACTATCATCCTCCACATTTGTGTGGGTCCCCGTACTATTCCTGAGTTGTTCTACATTTTGGAAGGGGAGTTTCAATACAATTTGTTTGCTCGGCAGACCCTGGATTCGTGCCATGGGTTGTGTTCCTTCTACTTTACACCGATGTGTAAAGTTCAAACATGAAGGACGTTCCTATACCATTCCAGCTGACCCATCACCTTTCAAAACCTGCAACATGCTTTACGGCCCAATGATGTCCTTGTACCTGTTAAGGCATCTACATCTCTACCTATATCTTCTTCACACACGACCCCATCCACCAGTGCCGTTGCAACCTCACCTTCACCCAAATCTTCTATTCCCACCGCTGCTGTCTCTTCTACTAGTCACAAATCAGCTTCCCAACTAACCAACACCTCTCGCGATCTAACTTCTAATGCTTCCTCCATTCCAGCCACCAATATATCAACCACTGATCCCTTGGAAGGTGTTTTTCAATGCCTCACTATGGGGGAGTATCACCTGTACAATGTCAATACATTCCTTACTCCATAAGAGTATGGAAACCTTCACCAGCATCCTCACTATGATCACCACATAGGCGAGCATCTCCTTTATGGTCCTCCCCACCTCCATACCCATCTTACCTATGGGGGACTTGATATTTCCACTTACACACCCGAACCACCATCACAAACCCGACCTTTTTCGGCTGACCTTCAGTCACTTACCAACCGCCGCTTCGCTCACACTTTCCTACACCGCTGTGCCTTGGAAGGGTTTCATCTTTGGCCTTTATGAGAAGGTCATCACACCATTATTTCATGTACCACACGTAAACACAATGATCATAGTGGAATCGGTTTTACCAAACTACCTGCCAAAAAGCCCCCCTATTGAACTCATTGAAGACATTGACCCCTCTCCACCTTCTTCACCTACCCCACCTTCACCACCTTCACCAACAGAGTCGATGGATCTTGAATCTATCCCTCCTACCTTTTTTTTCATAAATACCATTTCCTTGGGGCCTCTGACCTATCACTGTGATGGCGAGGCTCCTTCCTCTCTTCCTTTCTTGTATCCTGACATGATAGGGGACAATACTCCTTCTATTAATGTCATTCAATGTCAGGATGATGAATCCATACTCACCTACCTTGGTGCTGAAGACTCTTATATTCACCAGTCGTTACCTTCTGAGACGCAAACAATGTTGAATGAATTGACTATCAAAGTCAACATCCACACTCAGGATGACCCCCACATTCTCAAGATTGGCCAATCTCTGGATGCTGTTGAACAGGAAGCCCTCACTTCTTTTCTTAAAAATCATAGCCATGCTTTCGCTTGGTCCTATGCTGACATGCCTGGCATTGATCCCACTATTGTGGTCCACAATATTGTAACCATTCCCGATGCCAAACCTGTAAAACAAAAGTTGAGGAAAATGCACCCTCACATTGCTCTTCTTGTCAAAGAAGAACTTCAACACCTTCTCTCAGTTTCCTTCATCTTACCCATCGATTACCCCCAATGGATTTCTAACATCATCCATGTCACTAAGGTGATAGGGGGGGACTTCACATTTGCACTGATTTCCATGATCTCAACCTTGCCTGCCCAAAAGATGATTTTCCTCTGCCTGGTATTGACCGGTTGGTTGACCTTACCGCTGGCCATGAGATGCTATCACTTATGGATGGTTTCTCAGGTTATAACCAAATCTTTCTCACTCTAGAGGATCAACACAAAACCACATTCATTACCCCTTGGGGGACCTTCTGCTATCGAGTCATGCCTTTCGGCCTTAAAAACGCTGGTGCCACCTATCAATGGGCTATGACCTACATTTTCCATGATATCATGCATCACATATTGGAAGATTACGTGGATGATCTCTTGGCCAAATCTAAATGTTGCGCCAAGCACCTCACCATCCTCGAAACCATCTTTGACCACCTCATTAAATATTGTGTCTGCCTTCAGCCTAAAAATCGCATCTTCACGGTTCTCTCAGGAAAGCTCCTAAGATTTATTGTTTCCCTCCATGGTATAGAAGTTGACCCTGCTAAAGTCAAGGCCATTTTCGAAATGCCTCCACCCACTAACCTTAAACAACTCCATAGCCTGCAAGGTAAATTGTAGTCTATTCATCGATTTATTTCCCAACTCTCCGACCATTGTCAACCATTTCATCACCTTCTCAAAAAGGATGTCTCTTTCAAATGGGATGATGACTGCCACAAAGCTTTTGAGGCCTTAAAACAATACCTTCTCCAACCACCCGTACTCATTCCACCTAAAGACGACCAACCCTTCTACCTATACATCTCTACTACCGATCACTCTTTAGGGGCTATGCTCACTCATCATGACGAACAACATAGGGAGCAAGTGGTTTATTACATAAGTCCATACCCTTCTGGACTACGAAACTTGATACACTCACCCTAAAAAACTTTGCTTAGCCTTAGTTTTTGTTCACCACCAAACTTCACCATTACCTACTCAACCACAAAACCTATGTTGTGACCAACACTGACCCCTTACACTTCATGTATGCTAAACCTTACCAAAATCAATGTGTCAGACAGATTGGATCATGCTTCTTTCTGACCTAGACCTTGAATTCATCCACCAAAAATCTATCAAGGGCCAGGCCATTGCTGACCAGCTCACTGATGCACCTCTTTCTGGGAATCAATCTTCAAATTTTGATTTCCCTGACAAATCCATTGCTAACCTCTCTTTGGATGATGACCCTTACCAAATGACCTTATTCTTTGACGGTTCCAAATGTCAGCATGGGGGTGGTGCAGGCATTATCCTCATTCCTCTTGATGGTGAACCCATGCCTTTATCATTTAAACTCGACTTCGAATGCACCAACAATATCACCGAATACAAAGCGCTCGTATTGGGTCTCATGACTGCCTATGCCTTAGAGGTTAAGTCCATTAATATCTTTGGTGATTCTCAACTGGTAGTAAACCAAGTCAATGGTGTTTATCAGTGTCATAATGAAATACTTCAAGAGTACAAATGTTACGTCGGCATCATGTTGACTACCTTTGACCACTATAAAATTCAAAATGTTCTACGATCCACCAATAAATTTGTGGATACCATGGCCTGCCTCGCTTCCCAAATACCCACTTCACCTGCCGATTCAGACATCTTTGTTACCATAAAATGCATACCGAGACCTTCTTATAAATCTTGTTGTGTTAACCTCATCCGAACTGCCTCACTAAACACACAAGACCTTTGGTATAAGCAGCTTGCAGACTACCTTTCCCTTTCTATATTGCCTCCTGATCTCACACGTAATGGAAAATGCACCTTTCTCAAAAAGGCCTCTCATTATGTCGTCATGGGTGGCCTTCTCTATAAATGAGGCTTTGACGGTATTCTCTTACGATGCCTTACCAGCTCTGAAATCCCCTATACCATTAAAGAAGTTCATGATGGCATATGTGGAGGTCACTTCAGTGGCCTTGCTGTTGCTAAACACATTCTTCTCCTAGGCTATTATTGGCCAACCCTCAATCATGATTGTTGTGACTACATTAAGCATTGTGTAAAATTCCAACAACATGCCAATCTTCATCACACACCTAGTCATGCCTTACAGGTCACTCGTGACCTTTGGCCCTTCTCTCAATGGGGTTTGGATCTTGTCAGAGAGATCAATCCTCACTCTTCCCTAAGACATCAATGGATCATCACCGCTACCGAAATATTACACCAAATGGGTTGAAGTTCGTACCCCTCATCTCTACTAAAGCTGAGAAAATATGTGAGTTCATCAATCATCACATTATTTGTCGCTTCGGTGTTCCACATCGCCTTATCACTGATAATGGCAAACAATTCAAAAAAAAACTCTACAGAAACTTTGTGATGCCTTTGGCATCCAGCTTAGCTTCTCCTCCCCATATTACCCACAAACCAATGGCCAAGCTAAATCCACCAACAAAACCTAAACAAAATTCTCATGAAAGTGGTTAACGATACTGGGAAGGATTGGCATACACACATTCCTTTCTCTCTTTGGGCATACCGTACTAGTATTTGTGCTTCCACTGCTGCTACCCCCCCTTTTCTCTGGTCTACGGTATCAAGGCTATTTTGCCTCTCAAATTCCAGATCCCATCTCTCCATATATCTCCCTTCAAGATATGCTTACTGATGATGACTTTCCACCAAGACCGTTTAGCACAACTTGAGTTATTAGATGAACGTCATCTTCATGCTCTCGACCATCTCCAAGTCTACCAAAAATCCATCAAGCGTGCCTATGAAAAACGTGTCCATGAATGCACCTTCAAGGTCAGTGACCTTGTCCTCAAGGAAAATCAACACGTAACCAAAGCAGAAAAAAAGAAAACGGGGCAAATTTGCTCCTAATTGGCTTGGACCATACATCGTGACCCATGACTATGGATCAGGTGCTTATCACTTGTCTTCACTTGATGGTAAGCCTGAACCTAAGCCCCTCAATGCCTTGCATCTTCAACCATTCTACTGTTGACTTCTAGTCCTACATCACTATTTATCTAGTTCATGCTCGTCCCTTGAGTGCCATTTACCTTTCTCTTTTCTACACCTCATATCCAACGACTAAATAAGAATCATGTGATTACCTGTCACCCTTTTTCCTTATCTTAAATATGTGC
This sequence comes from Taxus chinensis, assembly GCA_019776745.2. Taxonomy (NCBI): domain Eukaryota; kingdom Viridiplantae; phylum Streptophyta; class Pinopsida; order Cupressales; family Taxaceae; genus Taxus; species Taxus chinensis. The sequence continues at coordinate 176,787,980 of CM034157.1, read as the reverse complement.
ACCACATCTCTACACATGACATGATTCTCATGGATACTTTTCATCTTCTTTTATATGAGATCCCATGGTCGTTCACCCTTACCTTCTCAATAAGAACCAAATGCTTTCGTTATAGTCTCGTCCATGACTTAAAATCCAATAAAATTTTTCCAAATAATAAATAATAAAGGGATATAGACTCCTTGAGTCAAACTTCCAAATAATAAAGGTTATGAATCCCTCAAAAGGACATCTTTTTGAATTGTCACTATAAGTAGACTGGCTCCCTCAAGGAATAGCTATAAAAATCTTGCAACTCTCTACATAGTCTTTCAAAAAAATGAAGACTATTTTTCTTTTAAAGGTGATAAATATGGCTAATTCATGCATGCTTCCCGCATCGATTAGCTTCACGAAGGAAAAGTCAAGGAGACATATATTCATCCCAGCATAGTACTTCCTGCATTGATCAATGTCTATCTAAAAAGTCACCTTGGCAGAAGCAATAAGACAAGTCTCGAATTTTTCATCATAACTTGTCTATTGGTATTCTTGGTTTATCTTTGCCTAAGGCATTCTTTCACATCATAAGACCTGCATTACCTTTACCTCCGAACCCATTGTCTTTTCATTTCATACCTCAAGGGACTTAGTAAACCAATGACATTTGGTGATCTGTGACTATTTATTCACTCTTAGAATTATCAATCATGATAATGTCTTTAGGGTCTTATGTTCATAGCCTATTGTAGATGTGTTTCATACGGGTTTTGATGGGTTGAACCAATCGGGTGGCTTTCTTGCCCCCTCTTATCTTTTCTCTTCTTCATTACCTTTTGATCTTCCTATATAGGACTAGAGCCTCAACACCTGTCTTTTGGGATTTTCTTCTCCCACCTCAATCAACCTTCACCTTTACCTATCTACCTATTGTTACTTGTTTACCTTCTCATATAATTAATGGGAATTAACTATATAAATCATTTATACCTGTGAACCTACTCATCACTGACCTGGGTAACCTACCTACCTCAATCTATCTTCTCATATTCTTCCCTAAGAATGGCAGAACTACATCGGTCTAAGGTCCCTTTTCACCGGAATGTAGGCAACTTCCTGGGCATGGGGCCCTAAGTTTAGCTCGACCATCTTTCCCTAACCATTCATGCCCAAAAATTATACCATGAAATTTCCTGTGTCATATTGTGAATTCTATTCATATCCACATTTGGGGTTTGCAAACTACAGTTCTCATGTGGTTCACATAAATTTTACCACTACAAAGATTTCCCATAATATCTATATTCCATATTTAAACACTTGTACACCATATACATGTATTTATCTTGAACATTTGTTTATTTTAGTATTTGGAATGAGTAGCCTAGTATTTAGCTTGATTGCCTAAAACCTATCCTGGCGAATGCCTAAACCAACCTATATTCTGCATGCATGGAAAAACCAAAAAGAGGATTAGATCCATGCCTAAATTGTCTTCTTCCAGGGTATTAAACCAATCTGACTCCAATGAGTAAACCAACCTAACTCCATCCATGTAAAGGGTTCCAAACTATCCATGGTTGTAAACCTTTTGTTGACTCAATTTCTGTTAAATGAACCTGACTCGTATCCATGCCTAAACTGACCTAACTCTGTCATGCCAAAGTAACCTAATCCATTGACTATCATGGGGAAATGTAAAATATTGATGTACATCATGACAATAATCAAATGAACCTTACGTATATATCTCATGCTAGCATAATAGATGTACTCAGTTTGTACGATTCATCTAAAAATACCTATGATCTGATCATACACCATCCAGATGACTCAAATCTAATACAAAAATTATTCTTCTTATATGCATCATAATGCCGGTATCATGTACAGCCCTTTTGTTTTGATATGAAAAAGCTTTGGCATATCATTGAAAATCATATATTTATTATTGTTACAAAAATGACTCGGAAATTTTAATGCAGTTAATTCAAGATCCATTGCCCAATGGATTAAGATGTTATTGTGTTGAATTGTGGAAGCACAATATACATTACTCAATCCAATTATAGAACTACATCGGTCTGAGGTCCCTTTTCACCAGGACTATGTAGGCAACACTTCTAAGGCATGGGGCCCTGGAGGGTTAGCTCCACCATGATCTTTACCCTAACCATTTGCCCCACTTTACCTAATTTCCTGTTCATATCAAAAACCTCTCATGTAAACCATATACCACATACTCTTTTACCATTTATACTCTTTCACATTTTCATACATAACCAACATTTTCCAGATTTTTCACCATCTTATGATATTTATATTGCTATTTGTCTTCAAAATACCGAAATGATCATCCATGCCTAAAACCACCTAACCTCTACTCATCCTAAACCAACCTGGCTCAATCCATGCCTAAACCAACCTACTCAATCCATGCCTCATCCCTGACTCAATCCATGCCTAAACCACCCTGATCAACTCCTTAACCAACCTGACTCGATCCATGCCTAAACCAACTTTTCAACCATGCCTAACCAACCTGACTCGATCCATGCCTAAACTTTCCTGACCTTTTTCCATCCATATCAAACCAACAAACCACATATCTCATCTAATAAAAGGTAACCTACCTGATCCTGGTCTCATCTGGAGGTAATACAAAGTAACAAATCCATATCTCATCTAAACTCAAGCCATAAACTCAATATGACCTATACACATCTCCAACAATCACCTCGCTCGACCATCTCGTATCTCACCTCTCATTGAATCAATCCATATGTGGTATCTAACCAATACATGCTCTGATCTCATCATGGCCATCATCCTCAAAAAAAATGTCGACACGCTTCTGATTATACAATACACAAATGAATCCTCGGCACGCAGGCCAGTCTTTTATACCCTACAAAACCGACATGAATTGAACCATTGACAAAAATCTTTGCCCTACGCAGGTCATTGTTCCTCTCCACCCCATCTGGTTCATACTGACCACTGTCGGTTACCCTAGCCTACTCATGCCTCACATTGACCTGATTTTCCTTACCTCCCTTTCTTTTGGCCTCCCCTACACCTACCTGGACCACTTTACCTTTCCCCTCTGACCTCCACCTTCTTTAACCTCACCTCGTTAGCCAATTGACGTCTCCTTATTTTACCCCTACCTTGGCCTTACCCGTGTTGTGACCTATCTACCTGGACCTGGAAAACCATTTGTGACCTTTGAACCAATGTGCTCGCTATACCTTGCAACACTGTTACCTGTGTTGATTGACCTAATGACCTTACCTAGCCTATTGTCATGACCATTTATCCTAACCCTACCTTTGGTGTACCAGAACATACCTAAACGTTCCTACACCTAACCTACGTTGTGCTTCCTGACCTTATCCTATACCTTGGATACCGGAATCACTTCAACCTTGTTTGGATAAACCTATCGACCTTAGACAATGTAGAGTTTGCAAGCTCTTCAACCTGGTACAGTGTCATAGTTTATACATGTGCATGCATTCAACTGCCACTACCTTTGACCTTGGCACCCCATTTACCTATATGCCCGATTTTCCCTTTACTCCTTTCCCCATTTTTCACTATTCTTCTTCACATCCACTTTTATCAAACCACTCACCGATTCACCCTGTCACCTCATCAGTTCTTGGTTTGAGGGGGATCACCCTCATTCCCACTTGGGGCAACCACACTCTATTCTTGTTTGCGTCACTTACCAATACAAGCTACGCAACAAAAAGGGGAAAAATGTAGACACCGAAATCATGTCGTAATCACCTTGGTCCCCTAGCATAGCCCTATAATCACTTCCTCATCCTCAACACCTTATCACCTACCTCCTGCACCCCACACATTTTAATTTAATTACTTTAATTAAATTAATGCCATTTACCTCCATACATATTAATTTAATTATTTTAATTAAGTTAATACCTTTTACCCACACACACATTAATTTAATTATTTACATTAAATTAATTCACTACCCTCACACACCTATTTAATATAATTGTCTTTATTAAATGCACCTCACCTAACCACCCCCATCATTTGACCCATTAACCTAAACCCTAAACCAATGTCCTAAATAAAACCTAACATTAGACCCATCCCCTCACCTCACATTTAAAAGCCTCCTAAGGTCGGTTTTCATCCCGAGAAAAGAAGAGACCCTTATCAAATGGCAGAACAACTTCCCAGGCAACTTTTGAACAACCCGAGATATCTCACCCAAACCAATGTCGGTTTACCCTAAACCGATGTCAGTTCACCCTAAACCAATGCCGGTTATACCAGGAATGGACCAAATGGCCTATTTAGACCCATCTACAGCTTTGTAATATGAGGTTGTTGTTTTGGTGGAAAACTTCATGATCTTGATTTGATCTCTTTAGAATTCGACAACAGAAGCAGAAGATTGATTTGTGATCAACAAAGGCAACCAAATACACTGGCACAACAGTGAAACTTTCTTCCCAGCATTCTCCAACACAGCAACTTCTTCATTATTCTTTAGACCTATACCTCACAGAAGAGTAAGTATCCTCCCTTCCATCTATTTCATTTTCTTATCATCATCTGTAGTATTTTTGGTAAAGGAACCCAGTCTTTTACCCTCTGTCCATTCTCTCTCTAGTTGCAACCACCTTTCATACCCAATCATCTTAATACTTGGCCCAATTTCCCATTTTGACCTCCTCAGTAATCTCAGACCTTCGCAACATATCTACATCCCCTCTGTGATCAATACCCATCTTCTATCCACTCCACTTTCGCCCCAAAACTCCAAAAACCCAGACTGTGTGATTCCACCAGCCCTGACTTAACCATCATCAGTTCTCTCTAACCGTCACCGGTTACAGTCAAACCATCATTACATTATAAAAACCATGGTCGGTCTCTGTGTCACCTGATCTCTACCAGAATAACAACCTGTTTCTGACATATACCTACCTAAACACCTATTTGACCTTCAGATCTGTATCTAACCTAGCCTGTTAGCTCAGATTCACCTATAACCAACCTACTTGACCTCTGGATCTCCTTCTAGCCTAGCCTGTTAGATTAGATCTAGCCTATTGTGTTTGTATGAGATGCCTAAATCATATTAAACTACAATAGGACAATATTTACTTTATTTCAGCATTGAATTGTTTTAAACAGTGGACTGACAGCCATCTAGGAAGTATCGCACTTCCAGGATCTAGCATATGCTAGGCAGTCCACTGCATATATTTTTTAACTCTCTTTGGTGGTCTTGTTTTGGTTCTTATACAGGTAGTTCCTCCTAGCCAAAAGGAAGGTCTCACAATCACTTTGATTCAGAATTCAGATACGCGCGCATACAACCTTCAACCATCCCAAAATAGGTATTCCTCTTACCACCTTTACCTTATCTATTTCATCAAGTACTTCTCAGAAAACTACCATGAGTGCTAAATTTTGTTAGTATGAGGCCTCTTTCATTAATTTTATTGTGGGGTAATCGTCTTTTGTCTAATATTTATTCTAGAAAAGTGTACCTCTCTTACACAAGTTATTAGCGAGTGTTGAGAATAAAATCCTAGGGAGCTATTTTTAATTGGGACCAACTTGACCATATCCATATTTATGTTTCAAAGAGATTACAAAGAAAAAATTTATTGGAGTCATAACCTTGTTTTTTTAACAAGGTGAGAGTCTATTGAATTTTTTCCTCTTACATATTTATCCAAACTTCCTTGAAGTTAAAACCTTGTTGTTTGAATAAGGAAAACCTTTATTGAAGTTATGCCAAGTAATTTTCATCACAACTCATACATTCCCTTATTGTTAATTTGACATTATTTGATCAAAAGAGAACACGTTGAAGTGTTGCCAAAATTGTGTCCACCACTTTTCCATCCACTTAAATAAAACTTTCCTTAAAATATTGATTTTAAGTGTTGAAAGTGTGTTTGTACGTATTCATATTTTTTGTGGTAGTTTTAAATCAAAATTTGGACATTTCACCCCTAGTATAGTTTCCTTTCATGGTCATTACATTTCTCGCATTGTACCAATCTATTTTTGGTACTTACATCTTGTTTCCTTGAAACTTTATCTAAGTATTGATATTTTATTATTACGTTGCTCGCATTGTAGCAATCCCCTTTAAATACTTGATTGCTTTTTTTACTTGGTTTTAGTCTGACAGTGCATCATTATGCTCCACATATTTACATAGATCTCTCTTGATATTACTTATAGATATTTTCACTCAGATATTTTCTCACTACATTGTTGTTATACTTCCCATTTTTCCTTAGATACCATGTAACACTTGTTATTTTAAAATATTTCTTGATTATCAAACTCATGTTGTTATGACATCAATTTCTCTTAGGTTTCTTTTCCAGACTTATATCAAAACCCTCATCCTTACAAGATGCCTAGTTTTCATTCATTATGTTTCTCCAATCAACATGGAGCTTCCTTCCATTTGAAGCAATCAAAAAATCTAGGTTTAGGAATTCAAATTCAACAATGCCAACCATTAATAGATATCATATGGTTACTCACACTTACAAAAATAGGAAGCCCAAGCTATCCTCCACTTCTCCACCGTCATCTCATAATCCATTCTATTCTTCTGATTATCCTCAGACTACGGAGTCTCATCCAATCAAATTCCTTCTACACCATGGTCAGTCATCCAAATGACATCTTCCTCCATTGAAGATTTAGTTCAAACTATATTCCTTTAATAAATAATCCAAGTCAACCCCTATGTTGTAATCCACTAACTTGCTACACAATCCCTTCATTATATATGCACTACACAATATTCTAGGAAAACCAATGCCAAACTATTTAATAATGGTATGGTCCTTCTCACATCATCTCATAGATCTCCATCACTCACATACTTTGGGGGAATCATAGCTTCTCCCTTACCTTGGATTTATTCCAAATGTCTCTATCATCTCATGCACTTGAGGCTCCGCGCATAATGTCTAATATTTCCTAATCATAAATAGAAACCCTTCGATACACTTTGTATCGTCACTACCCTACGACACACTCTAGTTCCATAGTTCATACTCATCTGTTGAGGATCTAAATATGAAATGAACCCCACCCCATTTTTACACTTCATGCTTTGTGCTTTATGTTACATCTTTCTAGCATCTCTGTAAAACCATTTCGTGATGATGCAGTCTTTTCCTATGGTTCATTCTTGACTGTCGAGGGGTATTTTATAAATGAACCTCATCTAATACAAATTCACATGCACTAGGATTCACGTCATTCCTATCACATTCACATTGCATATAATTATATTACAATAATACATTGCACATTGCATATATTTGTTGCACTTACTCTTGCTTGCTTATACTTACATGTAAAATTTGTTTCCCATCCTAGACAATTACTTATTATGTCAATATATTTTCTATACACACATGCATTTTCACTTGGTATCTAGTTGTGAATGCATATTTCCTACAGATCTTTACACACAATAGTGATGTTTGGCACTATATCTTTTACCAGTCCCACTGAGGCTCCTAGGGGCATTTACATTTACTATATTTACACATCATAGGTGTTATTGTTTCATTTTTACTACTACTCCTTTCTATCACATTATTATCTATTGATATATACATTCTTTGACATAATTTCTCTCTTTCTAACATGCTAATGGATGCTTCATGTGCAACATTTACTTTGCAAGACTATATACAACCATCGTTTTCTATTACACTTTTTCTTGACATTGTTTGAGATTGTATTCTATTGTTTGCGGGCTATTCCCAGTTTCTTGGATGCACACTATATATGTTTGACCATTTCAGCCATGATAGGACTTCTTATGACATTGTCAGTGATGTCCCATGTCAGAAATCTATTTTTTGCAGTTTATCCTTTCTTCTTACTTTCTTAATTGCACATTATCTTATACCTTCATACTAGCTTTGATTCCACTAACACATGTTTCTAGCCATCATTTTTGCATTTTCCTTAGTTTTCACAATGCATATGCCCTCCACCTCTAGGGTATCCATTTTATCTCAATCTTAGGTCCTCTCTATTGGAACGCATTCTCCTATCTACATCACATGAACCCCAAATGAAGGGGGGCATACATTGGCTGAATCTATCACCCCATATAGTAGTTGAAAGCTACATTACAAGATTGCATAGTATTGGAATATAGAAGAAATAATGTCACAGCATAGAATAGACTCCAGCACCTAGCTTCAGTCAGGAGTGCCTGGGTTCTTATTTCCTCTTCTGGGAGCCTATGTTCTAGGGGCACAACATAAAATGTATCATATAAGCACATTCTACAACATTTTACATAACACTTTCATAGGATCAGGTGTTGGCCTCATAAAATAGAATGTAGTCAATCTCCTATAATATCCTTCAATTGGAACAAAACAAAACTAATTCAATACAACTCGGAACAAAATAGGGACACACCATCTGTAGTGGTGTTTATTTGGAAACATTCATGGAAGAAGAGCAACACTAGACATATCTCCCCAACACTCTTCTGTTGTAGCGTGAGATCCCCCAAAAATATCACACTTGGTATGAGATCGCCCAAAAAACTGATGCTCTACATGAGATCACCAAAAAAACTCACTCTTGGCATGAGATCACTAAAAAAAATCACTCTTCTAGAACATTTTCAGGACATTTTTTATCATTTACATTTCTATACAACAGATCCATAGTTTTACATACTTTTAAAGAGTTTTCATATTACATGACTTTGACTACTTTTTTTCTCTTCTTTTACAGGTTATTCCTTAATATGCAACATTATGTAGCCCTACATCAAGCACAACAATAGGTATAAAAAAATATATCACAATATACTTCATCCCTAGGGTCACTTTCTATTTCTTATCTTCCATACTTCATTTTTTTCACTTCAAACATCAACTTTCTCTTCAGCACTCTATCACCATGGCACTCTCCAGGAAAAAAGATACGCATATTATAACTACTTTATGTTATCAAGTATTCACTAAACAAGATAAATTGGGGGAAAATGTAGACACAAAATCATGCACTTGGGCACATTTCTAGGTCCTAAAATCATACTTGCATTCATATGATTCCTAAGCAAGAAAACTAGTAATTTACAGCTATCTTTGACCACTTGTTTGTGTTTCATATTTTCTATTTAGTCTTACATACCTGCTAGCCCATTCAGATCTTTATTTTTTTCTCTCTTATGAATTTGGACACTAGCACTTAGGCGCCCTTGTCCCCTCTAGGTGCCTCTAACCTCTTTCTACCTGACTCATTCTTTCTAGGCCTCTTTTATCTTTTGGGAATCTTATTTTCTTATGGGTTATCCTTCTATTTGTCAATTACAAAATTCAACCAAGGGAATCATATAAAAACATAGTTATGTATTCAAAATAAGGGACTAACCGCTAAACATACTATCTATCACCTAAGTTTGTATCCAAAGGATTCCAAAGTAGTCAAAGACATCCATCTAGCATCCATTCAAGGGACAAGGGACTGCATTTTTTGTATACACAATATAAGAAGGGTAATTTCATTCTATTCCATAGACACATTTGCATTTATATATAAAATCTAGCCCACTATCTACTTAATTGTTCACAAGGGCATCCTAGGTCACCATTTTTACACACACTCACAAGAACTACATAGATTTTGAGATGTATTCTAGGGCTCAGTCTTAAGTTTACTCAGTTGGGTGACTATCAAGGTCAGACTGACTCCTCATATTGCATTTTATTTTTGTATTTGATCCAGTTTTTTGGTTTTTGAAGGTAAACATCTCCTTTGTAGGTTATAGTCTGCATCTCTCTGCTATTAAATTATGACATACAGGTGACCTTCAATGAAAATTAGTGACATTCTTACAACACTCCATAAATCATATTCTAAGCTTCTGTGTAGTCATGGGTGCCCTGTAGTAGTCACTAGTGCCTAGAAAACTTGCCCTAATCTATGAACCCATTTTCAACTTCATTCACTAGTTACAAAACTTATCTTGAGTGATTATGACTATTCACCCTTCCTATTCAGCAGTTTTCCTAGCCTGCACCAATTCCAGATCAAACATTAATAAAATAAGTAATCCTTTCCTCTCTTGTACTTAGGGTTTTATATCTTGTTTAGGTTATTGCTTGTGTCATATATACTTAGAAGTTGTACATTATTGTTTCTATCACTTACTCTACAATTATGATTTAGCATGATGTCTATTTTTGTTAAATCAGCAACAAGTTTGGGACCTTTTAGAAGCTTTTGCACTCTTCAACCTTCAAGTAGTATCACGTAAGAAGAATAAGGAAGCAAATCAAATGGAAATTGTTGGCTCTTAGTTTTCCCCTAAAAATACCTTGTCCTAGAAAAAACACATTTCAAAATGGTCATAATACCATCCATCCCAAAAAATGAAATCAAATAGGATTTTTTTTTAAAATGATGAAAAAATATTCTAACTCATTTAGAATGATACTAAGTTCTAATCTGATTTATAGTCTAGCTTGCAAGAAATTTATGGGGATCAAATCATTCAACTACAGACAAACAAGTTACCCAAAGTTTTGGTAAATATTTAGGAAATATTCAATTCTAATGATGAGATAAAAGAATGGAATCAAAGTATGTATGCGAGCCAAGAGGATAGCAATAAATTTATCATTACACAAGGTAAAGAGATATTGTTTGGAAAGATGTGTCATTGAAAGGAAGAAAATATTTTATTTCCTTTATCTCAAAGGTTTCATGATGTATTTTCATGGAACTTTAAATATCTTAAAGGTTTTGATTCTAACATTTTTCAACATTCCACTATCTTGATTCTATTGTCAATCTGGTCAGACAGAAACAAAGGCATGTCAATCCCATAATCGATCCCTTCATGAGGGAGGAGATAAAAAAAATCAGTAATGAAATAATGTTATTCTATGGACCAAATAATCCTTTTGGGTGTCTGAATTGGTCCGGCTAAGGAAGAAAATTGGATAAATCAAACTCTATGTGGATTTCAGAGATTTAAATAAGGCCTCTTTGAAAGATCATTATCATCTTCCCTCAATGGAATTTTTTTTGCAAACAGTAGCAGGAGATGAAAGATAATTTATGTTTGATGGATACTCAATTCTGAATCATATTAAAGTTAGGGAAGAGTGTCCATATAAAAAAACATTCACAACCAAGTGGGGAATGTATGCATCTAAAAATAGGTCCTTTTCTCTATCAAATGTGGGTTCCACATTTCAAAGAGCAATGGATATTTATTTTAAAGGATACATCAATGATTTCATCCTCATCTATTTGGATGACACCACAATTTTATCAAAGGAAAGAAAATATCATATTGGTAATCTTGAGAAAATATTTCAAAGATGTATGGAGTTTGAGGTATTTTTTAACCCCGAAAAACAATATTTATCAATTCAGCAGGGCAAGTGTTTGGGTCACATTGTTTCAAAGATATTTTATTACCATTGACCCCGTAAGAGTCTCTACCATCCTTTCCCTCTCACTGTAAAATATCAATAATTATCTTCCCTTCATAGGTAAGATCAATTTTGTTAGGAATTTTTTACCTAGATTTGTTGGATTAGTTAGGCACATTACCTTGATGTTGAGGAATGACGTAGCTTTCAAATGGAGTGCAGAAGGAACAAAAATATTTTCAAAAATAAAATCCATGATTTCCAAAGCTCCAACACTCATCAATACAAACTGTGCAAAGGATTTCATCCTCTATTCCTATGGGATTAAAATTAGTGTCATTGTGGTTCTCGCTCAAAATAATGATGAAGACTAGGAGCATCCTAAATGCAAAGATACTTTTAGCTTTTTTGGAAAAAAGGGAGTTCTTGGTTGGAAAATTGTTTCTCAAATAGAAAATAAATTATGTAATGTAATCCCCCAAGTGATATATCATTCTAAATGCATTTTCAAAGGGATAATTTTGGTAATGTTTTAAGGTTTTTCTACCATGGGATCAACGACAATGATAAAAAGGCCATTTTTGGAACATAGATCTCAAAGATGGTCTTAATGGCCTCAATGGAGGAAAAACATGAAGTTTAAATTGAGTTCAATGTATAAATTGATTTTTTTCCTGTTGAGGTTCTCTTTTTGGGGGGGACTAATTTCAAAAACAACCAAGTGTTGGATTTTTAACCCTTCTTATTTTTAGCGCTTTAACTCATGATTAACAAAACATCACCTAACTCTATTTAGTCGGGGGTTAGACGGTGATTTACACTGATGAAAATAGGAGAAATCTAAAGTGAGGGGATAATGGGAACAATAACTTTCACTTTACATGAGGTCATGAAAAGTGTCACGAAGAGAGAGAGAGAAACAGAGATAGAGACAGAGATGTAAGGGATAAGAACTAGCTCTTGGGAGCTAAGATGAAGTCCTCCATATGTTTGGGGGATAAATCCATGAACTTGGGCACAATTTTGTTTCCCTATTTTCCACTTAAATTTTGGGACAAAAGAGAAAGGGAAATAAATATCAAAAAAATGTGTCATGGCTGGATTTTCTCATGAGGATGGGCCAAGTTGGTCTTAACACAAGTTTGCAACTTTTCCTAGCAGCTTGGTTTGTCACTTAAGTGACGAAAAAAAATCTTCCACAAGGGGGCACACTATTCTATCCCACTATGCCCTTTAAATAAGGGTCAAGGGGGAAGGGACACTAAGAGTGAAAAAATGCACTAAGGGTTAAGGGGTCATGATTTTGAGTTGTAAAGTGGCCTACAGAGAAAGTTATCAAGTTTTAAATGACGTAAATTAACTTTTCAATTGGTGGGTGCACGTTTGTGTCAATATTTTCCTATTTTACAATGGTAAAATTGAACATGTACATATAAGGGTGAAAATTCTGCTTAATCTTATAAAACATGTTAATGTCACCTTTTCAATGTGATAATAAAACACAAAAGTTGTCTTTTCCACCCCAGGAGTAAATATTGTAGGTATGAGGACAAACCTTAAAATGATTTTGCCTCAAAAAACACATTCTGAATTCATTACAAAAATTTCAAAGATCCAATTCTTATTAATATTTAATTTTTAGGATGATTCACTCTCTTATCACAAAGCCGACATGACAATAACATTGACTATCACAAAGGATGGTGAAGGATTGGACCAAAACTGATGTATCCACCATGTAGTGAATTCAAAGATATTTCCATTGAATATTTTTTTGTATTTTAAATCCTCTCAGAACTTCCGAAATATCAACAAAAATTTCACTTTCTCTATTGTAGCTCACATTCCATATAGATCCTCAATAACCAAGATTTTATTTAATGAATCCCAACACCACATGCTATCACATAATTATTTGAAACTCCCTAGTTCTCTTACATACTCTTATACACAATCTCCATATGGTTTGATTCCTCACAATTATCTTCTTGAGGATGTTATCATCTAGCGACATGGCTTAAAATAGTCAATCTAGTGATTTACAAGAACTATTTCACCTCAAAACTTAGTATACTCACAATTATACTTAGATATACTTACTTGTACATGAAACGCACTTAAAAACCCTATTATCATGTTCCTATCAACTAGAATTAGTATGACACAGTTGATAGGTTGGCTGGAGGAAGGGATCATAATGATAGGGAAAGAAGGTTTTCAAGTGGGGGTTAGGTTGTCAAGAAAAAAAATTTAAATTTTACATGGTATAAATTTAACATAACACCATAACCTAACTTTCTTTTCCATCCATTACAAATGATTGAACTATTTAACCTTGAAAATGAATCATGTTTTAAGATCATTAAATATATATCTCATATTGAGATGTATATCCAACATTACATGTAATATTTAACATCTAATAAACTTCCATTTTATCTTTTTGATAGATTACATGTATTCACTTGTCAAAACCCCATATACATAAATTCCCTTTATTGAAGGGTCCAAGTGTTGGAAGAAACATTATGATGAATGGTTTATTCAAATCCACACCCTAGAAAACTTCTACGTGGATATTTGGCTATTGTTTATAATGGACAATAGGGAGTAGGAAATAGGCATGGTTGTGGATTTGAGAGTGGTTGATGCTAACACTATGAACTCAGTTCAATCACATAAACACTAAAATTTATAAATATATTAATTTTAATATGGAACCGTGAGTGTCATTGTTTAGTAAATAAATGATGCATTCATCAATGTGTAACAACAATACCTCTTATATAATATACGGTTAGAATTTAGGACCTCTAACATAATCATATGCAATAGACTGCAATTATGCATATGATATTCATGTTTGCATTATTATAGTGTTCAAAATATTGTATCTCTATGAAACTAAGTCAATCGTATGCCATCACTTAAATAGAAAAAAGTTTATTTTTACTTCAAATTATGTAAAACAATTGAACATGCTTCAAACGACCGATTTTTCAAGATTGGAAACTAACATAACTATTTCAACATTTCCTTTGTTCATTAAATAGTTAGATCTAAAAATAAGTTGAAAAAGTCAAGAAATCTATTTGAAAACACTTAGCGTTCCACTATAAAAAATTTGAATTATTTCTCTTCAATAAATAGGTTTTACCAATTGATGTTACGGAATGTCATGTTGCAATAGATAAAAATAAATATCACCCCTTGAATGATGAGAATGTGGACTTGGTGTTATATTCAATATCAATAAATTTTATTCCAATGCAAAGAGAAATTTTTATTATTCCTTTCCAAACATTCACAAAATATTTGGTTGAGCTTCTAAATAAATATACTATGTCAAAGGAAGATTTCCACTTCAACATCATTGAAGGTCAAGACAATGTTACCATATAGAAGAAATTTCTACTTATGACTCAAAAATATCTTTCCATGTTGTACTTAATTTTTATAAAGTGTGGATACTATCTTCGAAAGTGTCTAATGAGGAAATTTTAAATATTTGCAAACAACCAACTAAATCCAACAAGACATGGATCAATACCAAATTCATTGACATGTTGTGGGAAATAAAAGGCCATCCATAAAGGCTTGAAGTTGGCACCCCAGATATTGATTCATGGAATGTAAGTTATTATTTTAATTTGTAGGGATGTATAATATTTAATGGGAGGATTAACTTTGTGTTCCATTTATGCAAACATTTTAAAATCAATGCCTTCTTATCTGTATTTCAAACCAGCCAAAATGTATGTATGAAAAATGAACTTTTTATTTCTATTGGATGAAGTGTTTAATAAGTAGATAGTAAACTGAGAATTGTATAGAATATGTTGTTAGGGATGTTCACCTAGTAAGGAAACTCATCCAAATATTCACTACTAATTCTGTCATATCATCTCGAGGAATGACTAAAAGTGAACTCAATGTATTTAAACATGAATTGATATCAATATATGTTTATCTTATGGGATCTGTGGAGTCAGGAATTAATTTCAAGATATTTTACTCCTATTGTAGGTGCATAAATGAGGGAAAAAATGTGCAAAAAGGTCTTGATATATCAAAAAATGAATGAATCTACCAACAAAATTTTAGATTCAAGCACAAAAACAAATGTGTTTTAATAATATGGCCTACATGAATCTTATTACCATCACCTTGGTGTATTTTTGGGAGAAGAAAGCAAGGGGAAAAGGAAATTGGAAAAAGAATATAGTATCAGGTTATGGATGATAAAAACAAATGAAGAACCTCTAACTACAAATCTAATTCATTCTTGAAATTCCACATAACATAAACATATATAGGAGGTGTCATATTCTAACTCATATAACAATTAATATCATATATTAGTGTATTTTACAAAAATGAACTAATATTACAAACTAATATAGGTGTATATGGTACATCCATAACAAACATATTTATATGATTATTATGCTAAATAATAATCTCTACCCAAAAAATATAATGAGAGAACTAAAATATTTTCCTAACATTCCCCCCTTAGTGTGAACATGGGGAAAAACATAGTTGCACTTCTTTTGTAGTATATTCATCTTTGATTTCTCATGATCATGGTACACTGATGGTTTTGCATAGGATCACTAACAACTATTGGTACGAACCCATGTTAAAGGTATGAACCCATGTTCATCCACTTCAAGTATCATGATGTTGTGTTACACTTGTGATTTCAACTTTCCACTATATTTTCACACCATGGAAGAACATAGGAATAGTTTCTAATTTTGTTGAGTTAAACATAATGGAAATGGAATATTGATGTTATATTACCCCCAAAATGTGAAATTTCAATTTATTCACATAAATAAAACACTTAGAAATGAAACATACCACACATCATAGGAACTCTAAAAATAAAGCACATGGTGCAACTGAAAAGACAAAGTGACAACATCATTGCGTTACCCCATCATCTGTGGCTAGCGAGAGGTCATTGATCCACCTCCTTCCTCCTATGCCTATTTACTTCATTAAATGTCACCACTTACTTAGCTAATGGAACTTGAAGATCAAATATTTCGATATTGTGTAAATTTTTATTACTTCCCCCACAGCGAAATTTTTTTTATTAAGGATGTCAGTTTCCACCAAAAATGCATCTGTTGAAAAATAATTTATTTAAAACTGTAGATAGTAAAAACTAGCTTACAAGTCTATATACACATAAAAACAATTTTTATAAATGAAAAATTTAACGATAATTGATTACCTAATTAAAAATTAATGTTGAATTAATTCTAATCTAAATCAACAAAATACATTTTATCAAAACTTGAGATACAATTAATCTATTTTTATTTCTAATATAGTTGAAGGTGATTGGTTAGAAATTATATCATTTATAACACAAAATCTACACATCTCATATATACACAATGACTTATGAGATTCAAGAGCACAACATATAAATGTATTATAAATCAAAATATGTCACAACTCTTATACAATGTCACCACAAGGTATTTTTTTTATTAACGGTGAAAAAGGGTTAAGGGGACCTTGCCCCATACAAAAAGAGGAGAAAAATATAGTACATTGAGGATCAAGACAAACCAACCTCTACCAGCAGCACCATAGATCAAAACAACAATATAATAAAACCAACAACAATCTCAATAAATCCCCTTCTCTTTGGATCATAGCTGCATTTTAAGGGGGGAGATTGTGCCTTTCTTTTTATGAGTGACAACTTTCTAACCCTCTTCCATATTATGATTTACATTCATTATTATGGATTGGAATCAAAACTTCACTATTTTCCCCAAAGTCATGGGAATCAAATGAATAAGCCTAAACATCCTTACACACATGTTGCACTTCCATCACTTTTGGATCAGCCGTTTTCTCATAATTAGAATCAAAATCACTAACTAATGGATCATTCACTACCATGTGATTAGAATTAGAGTTCTTCCACCAAGAACTTCTTCCTTTAGCATATTTACGAACCAAGTGAATTTTTTTTGCTAAATGGCCAAGAGAGAAGCATGTTCTGTATCTAAAGGGAAACCCTTCGTAATTCAGGTTTTGAATCCAAGTTCTATCTTCATCTTTAATTTCAGTAGTAGTAGGGAAATCTACAAAAGTATCTATATCAACCAAGATTCTAGCATAAGTGGTGTGTTCAAAATCTTTGGTTTTTGGGTCAATAGCTAAACATTTTGCTAAAGTGTTACCAATGGTAGTTAAACAACTTTCCAACCAGAATTGGAGGGGCAAGTAGGGAATATGTATCCACTCCAGTTGAATAAGGAAGGTGTCAGAAACTAGGTTAAATAAATGAAAAACAGGGTTTCATCAATAGCATATTGGTGTCAAATTCCCAAACCTTTCCAAATATTAAATCCCTATCAATAGCACTAGGAAAAGAAACAATGAAAAAACCACGTGCAGTAGGAAATATATCCATCCTATCTTCCAAGCAAAGACCCTAATGACTCAAAATCCATGCATCAAGTGCAGGAAACCCCAAATAGAAGTTGTTGAAATGACATATCATACCATTCCTCTTGAGTTTCACTTCAGATTGAACCACCTCATCTCCAAAACTCACTGAGGAGATATATTTGGTAGAAGCCATAGGCCTGTAATGCTTGGAATCTGCTAAAGCCCAACTCCTATTACCTCCCCCTTGGACTACATCCTTGAAATTAAAAAGAGCGGGCGATTTATAAATTAACATATTTGGTTGGAACTTAGACAACATAGGACCATCCCCAAGAAATGCCTCATACACCATCAACCTTCTATGAACCGGTGCACTAGAGAATCGAACAAGGGACTGATACCTAGACTTTGAGATAAGGGGTTTGCTGACTCCCCTAGTAGAGCACACTTATTAGTTGAGACTTTACCCAGTACAGGCTGCACCTGGGTTAAAATCCCCAAATCCTTGAGGTTGTGGGATGCATCCTTTGCATCTCCAACAATATCAAAGGAAGAGGTAAGATTATTGTTGACCAAAATAAGATCACACTTATTTTGGGTCAACCAACACCATTTTCCCCTTCTATGATTTAATCTAAATTTTCACATATTTTAAGCACTTAAGGCCCCTGAAATCATTTCCAACAGATAGGAAATTTCTTCCCATTTCCATAGATATAAGGAATTCCTTCTAACTCTTTGTATTTTTTAAGTTACGGCCTCGCGGGCCCAGGGAAGAATTTTTTCTATTGGAAATTACGGACCGGTAAGGCAGTGGGAGACATTTTGAAATTTTTTCCCTTTTTCACAAAATGACACAAGTATAATCACAGGCCCCCGGGCCTGAGAAAGATTACTTTTTGAAAAGTGGAAAAAGCAAGCTGGTGGGTCTGAAAATGTCTTCTTTGCCCAAATAGGAAAATGCGTGTCTGCAAGGCCGAGGAGAAAATTTTTCCCAAGTCTAAATTTGGGCTGATGGGTCTATGGGGGAATTTCAAACCTTTTTCACTTTTCACATAATGGCATAGTTTTAAGTGCAAGCCCGCAAGCCCGCGAAGTCTTATCGGCAGTTGAAAAGTCAAAATGGGACAGACCCGATAGAAGCCTCCACGTGTCTCATCGGAGAACCTTCAAGGGTTGAAGCCAAAGTTAGAGACTCAAACAAGCGCCAGTCCTCCACATGTCCTAGGTCTGAAGAGGGGCAAAGTCAACAGCTGAAAAGTCAAAAAGGGGGACAGAGCAGGCCCAAAATTACTAAGTATAAAGGTGTCGGCGGAAGGAGCCACGTGTCGACTTGACTCAACTTCAAAGGTAAAATCCTGAGTGGGTTTCCAAATGAGCATGAGGGTTCCATGTGTCTATGGTCCGAGAAAGGCATCAGCTCGAATTGGGTAAGTATAGAGAGCCAGAGGATAGTGTTAAGTGTGTCATCGACACAATTTCAAAGGCACATCCAAAAAGGTAGTTCCCAAACGAGTGTCATCCTACCACATGGTTAGAGTTTGAAAAAGTAAAGTTGGACATTGAAAATTCCAAAAGAAAATGGAGGCCTCCATGTGTCTCGACCGCATGAATTCAAAGGTAAAATCTTGCAGTTTCCAAACAAGCGCAAAGCCTCCACGTGTCTCGGGTCAGACACAGCATCTCCGCCACACGAGAAGGACTTAGAAAAAATATAGAGGAAATTGAAGAGCCTGCAGAAGCTACCACGTGTCAGTCTAGAAAAATTTCAAGAGTGAAAGGAAGGAGAAAAATATCCAAGATGCGCAACGCTGCCACGTGGACCTAGTACAGACAGACTCTTTTTAATTTTGTGCACCTGTGACCCTGATCTTCAGACGGCCATATCTTTTGATTGAAAACTTGGTTTTGAGTGCAAAAGGACCCATTGGAGAGGTCTCGACCTCCTCCACATCATTACAACATGAAAAATTATTTTTAATGGACCTTGGTGGGTGAAAATAAGAAAAACATATTTCAAACCATTAATATGGGATCCGATTGCTCCAACAACTAAATCAGATCCGATTCGATCTGTCATTCTTCCTTTTTTAACATGCCAACAGACAAGGTGAACAAGGATTGACAGATTGTGGGAAGATTTGTAGGAGGGCATTGATGGTTGGTGGCTGATCCTTCAGGTGAATTAAATGTTCTCTGAGGAGTGGTTGGATTAGATTTCAAATTCTTCCCTCCTCTCTCTCTTTTATTCTTCCTATATATTGTAATGGAGAGGCATATTCGAAGGGGTTGGTAATTATTTCTCCTCTTTCCCTCTCTCTCTCTCTCTTCCTTAGGGTATGATGTGGAGTCTGATCCTTCTCTCATGGCTCTGTAATGGCATTTCCTTGCCGCTTACCCACTGATGATGTACCGTGTAAACTTTTTGGAGCAATAGAATCTGTTTCATGGTGCATCTATCCATCCTTGGATAATTTTACTATATCTTCTTACCTCTCATCATTACAGGCTATAATGTGCATATCCTGATGTTTGTTGCAGGTTCTGAGAGTTGTGCTTCATGGGTCTTTGAGTGGTGTTCTATGTGAATCTATCTTTGGTCTGTGGTGCATCTCATCCACCCTCTTCTTTGCTCACCTTTTTCCACTTTAGGAAGCCGGATCTGTGATTAGCCACTTCCTTTTTAGGTGTATCACCACTTAGTGTAGGCTCTCTTTCACCCTCTCTCTCTCCCTGTCTCCTTAGAATGGTTAGATTAGGATTAGAATAGATTCTTCCTTCACTGGAGTAGCTTGTGGCAGGTAGATTACGAAACAAGAACCAACTTTCTCTGGAGGTCCATCTCAAGTTTTGCAAGTCCCACAGCTTGAGAGATGGTCCAATGTTGTGTAATCACACCAGGTGCCACATTTTAGACTTAGTACATTCAAGGGTGTTGTGATTCTACACTAACAATTTTGGCATGCCCAGTGGGATACCAAGGTTAGATTTTATCATGTTTCCAAGGTGTCTCATTATCCAACACCAAATCTTAAGCCACTGTGCAACCACACTAATAGTGTTGGCACACCCAGTGGGTCAGGTCTGAAGCACCTTACCACTTAATCTTAGCAGGTTGATGTGTTCTTGTTGAGATTCAACCTTTTGAGGCACATTCAAAGCACATATGGTGACTCCACCTAGTCAATGACCCATTCTATGAGTTATAGAACTTTTCCATCCATTTTCACCCATCTTCATTCATATTCCTTTCCAAATATCCCATTTTTTTCCATTCCACAAGGTTGTGCAATCATGACTTCATTCCCATCTTAGAACTCACACTTGTAGCAACAACAGTGCAATCCACCTCCAATGAATTTCTTAACTCCTCAAGATCAACATTATGATCAAATTCAGAACCATTATGCTTACCCATATGATCAGTGTCAAAGCCAGTTTGGCTATGGAGCTTATCAAGAACAAGGGGACGCATATAATGGTGACAGCTACATGGAGAATGCTAGTCTATTGGAGAAGATCAAAAGAATGGAGGCTAGCATGGTGCAGTCCAGGGCTACATTACAGACGAAGGAATTCAAGATTGGTTGCAGGGAACCCTATCCATGGGGAGTCCCTTTTCTAAAAAAATTACAACCCATAGGAGAAGCTTGACTTCATGGTCAAAATGCTGCCCCAACTTGTGCAATGGACTAAGGAGATTGAGGCTTATGAGTTGGACACAAGACAACCTTGTCAATGGGTAAGTCCTCCACCTCCTAGATTTTATTTTCCTCCTCCTCAATCAGTATCATTGCAGTAGTATCATGAGTCTAGCTCCCCATCTTCTGCTCCAAGTGTTGATTTTCCTTCTCTACCTCCCAATCTTCTATCTCATCCCAATTCTTATTCCCTTTTCCCTTCCAAACCTAGGCCGCCTCCACAAGAGCCAAAATAAATGCCTTCCCCTCCACCACAAAGAAACAAATAACTAGTGGAGACCTCACCCACCACTCCTCCTGCTCTCCCAAGTCCATGTCAGGGAGATACTCCAAAAACCAGCCAAGGAGAACAGCAAGTAGAGGAACCCAACAGAGAAGAAATGATAGAAAATATGAGGAGTTGGGCTACTAGATTTGAGTTTACAAAGATTCCCTTTTTGGTTAAAACTATGGAGGAGGCTGAGGTCAATCCAAAACTGGTCAAAACTCCAGCTAAAGCACAAGAAGGGGAAGAAGGATCTACTCCAAATCCAAAAGAAGAGGAGCACATTCCAGCTGCGGAGGACCATATAGTTTTAGAGGCTCCAACTGCAAAGCAAGCCACATAAGAACCTTCAGTTCTTCCCCCCACTTCATCCCCTTCATGCTCTGATGTTGAATAATAGTTTGAGCTTTCAAAATTTGTGTTTGAGGATGAAGGGAACCATGGTGAGCTAGTTGCAGATCAAGAGGACACCATGGAGTGGTAGAGCACAAGTACCACAACAACGAGGAGGCAGACTACCTGTCAGACTTAGAGGATTGCTTTGATGGAGAGGAGCCCATGGAGATCACATCATTTTCTCCTCCATCTTCCATCTTCCACCTTTCAAGAACATGAGACTACTTCCATGAAGGAGAGAATTCAAGAACAACAACCTACTATTCATTATAGCCCTCAGGAACCAGGGTTGGAAGATGTGAATCTTCCATGTTCCTCTCAGGAGGAGTATGGGAAAGAGTAAGAGGATTTCATCATCCCTCTCATGCCATCCATCCAAAATTGTCAACAAGAAAACTCCATTCTTGGAGTTGAAATTTAGAGTGAGGGGCACATCCAAAGGATCAGACTGTGCCCAATCAGGCACTTGGCTTCATTGGAGCTAAGGGAGAAACAAAAACCAGTCATTCCTACTTCAGGGCATGAGGGTGAGTATCAAATTACCAATGATCAACTGCAATGCCTCTTCAATACAAATGAATAGCAACTAAAATAGGCATTTGTTTTGTTTCCAACTGACACCTTGATGATATGGGTGGAGGATCGGCTTAAGGTTAAGTTTTCACTCATCCAAGCAACCTTATTCAGTGAAAAATCATTTGCATGCCTACCCCTTTTGAGGAAGGGAAGCTATTCTCCCTGCCTGTGGTAGGATTTGATTAGATTTTCTTTGTTAGGGTTAGTATAAGAGTAGGAGTAGATTTTGTTTTCAAAAGAAGAAGTGATTTTTCACACTTTGCATGTTCCACTTGGAACACGTATGAATTCTAGTTTTGTACATAGTGTGGTGTGGTGTTTAATTGATCTAAGGTTACATCACTATGTAGTTTAGTGTGCCTATAGTCCATTTCTAGAACAGGTAAAAGCCCCAAGTAAAGTGTAATTAAATTACTATTATAATTCATATTATGAGCAGAAATAGAACACCAAATAACACAATATTTCATAATAATGATCTCAATATGAAATTATAATAGCTTTGCCACTTCAAGGGGGCAACCTCCAAACCATATAATAAGACTCAAATGCTCAAAATGATAATGAACTACTACCTACAATCCCCTATATATACTATTCATATGATATGGCCATCACCAAGGCCGACCTATTAAGCATGATATAAGAAAATGATATGGTAAGCCACAAGTCGGCTACTCATATGCTAATACAAGCAATAGGTTAAGGGTGTAGCTGTCCCTTCCCCTTTAAACCAACATTTTCCTCAACGTTTAATAATCCTGGATTTTCCTGCAGAAAACCTTCATCCTCCTCGGTTGCATCTTTTATGCTCATATTCTTCCACTTAATCAGATATTCCTTAATGTCTCTGGTTCTCATCCTCTTAGTAGGTGTTTGCAGAATCTTATCTGGCTCCAAATGATTTTTCCTTCCTCATAAATTTTTGGTAACTTTATTTGGGCTTCAAATTTATGTCTAATAACCTTCTTCAGGCATGAGATATGGAATATTGGGTGTATGTGTGAAGATGGAGGCAACTCTAGTTTATAAGCAACACTACCAATTTTCTGTAGAACTTGATAAGGGCCATAATATTTAGGAGCAAGTTTGTTGTCCTTTTTCTATTGCTTTAGGGACATCTATTTGTAAGGCTAGAGACGTACAAAAACCTAGTCACCAATTTCAAAATTTCTTTCACTACGGTGTTGATCTGCTTGTTGTTTCATCATGTTTTGTGCTAATGCTAAATTCTCCTTCAAACTAGCCAAAACCTGTTGTTGATGTTGAATGTGTTTCTCAACATCTCTGACCTTAGTTTGCACCCTCAAGGAGGAAGTATAGAAGGTTGATGGTAACCGTATAATGTTAAAAATGGGGTCATTTGAGAAGAGGTATGAAAAGATGTGTTATACCACCATTCTGAAAGTGGTAGCCATTTAATCCACCTTTCCTTCTTATATGATACAAAACAACGTAGATACCCCTCTAAGCATTTGTTGACCACCTCTATTTTCCCATCAGTTTGAGGATGCTAAGATGAACTGTGATCTAGCTAAGTACCCAAACATGAAAAAAAAATTGTCCAAAAATTACTTGTGAAAATAGGATCACGATCACTTACAATTATCTTTGGGGTTCCATGTAGCCTTTGAACTGTCTCCAAAAAAATAGTTGTGACTGTACTAGCTACAAATGGATGTGATACGACACAAAAATAGTCATATTTTGTGATCCTATCAACAATCATGAAAATAACATTCTTACCCTCTGAATAAGGAAATCTGGTGATGAAATCCATGGAGACATCCTCCCATTTCTGGCTAGGAATTGGTAAGGGTTGCAATAGACCTGGTGTCTTAATTGTTTCCCATTTGTTCTGTTGGTACACTAGACACTCTGATATAAAATATTTTACACCCCCCTTTAGTCCTTCCCAAAAGAATTCTCTTTGTATTCTATGATATGTCTTCAATAACCCAGAGTGTCCTCCAACAGGCGAGGCATTTAGCTCTACAAGAATCTTATGCTTCAACTCAGAATATTTACTCAAGTATAACCTATCCTTGTACCATAGGGCATTACCTTTCCACTTGAATTTGGTAGATGTCATAGATCCTTTCTTTATATTCTATATTATAGATTGTGTATCCTTGTCTTGATCCCATTCCAATCTTGCTTCATCCACCCAATCGGCCCTCAACATGGACATTCCACATAGTAAGGCATCTGCAGATGTATCCCTTCTGGACAACGCATCAACTACTACATTTTCTTTACCCTTTTTGTATATGATTTCAAAATCATAACCCAAAATTTTTGTTACCCACTTTTGTTGTTCCTCAAATGATAACATTTTCTCCAAAAAGTATTTGAGACTATCATGATCAATTTTTACCTTGAAGTGTCTACCCATGAGATAGGGCCTCCATTGCTTGACCGCATGAAGAATAGCCATCATTTCTTTCTCATAGATAGGTTTCAGCAGATATTTTCCTTTGAATTGGTGACTCTCAAATGCAATTGGTCTTCCTTCTTGCATTAGAACTGCTCCCAATCCTGATCCTGAAGCGTCATATTCAACAATGAAGGTTTTTGAGAAGTTGGGAGTAGCCAAAACTAGGGTGCTGCACAAGGCTTCCTTCAACTGCTCAAAGGATTTAGTGGCTAAGTTTGTCCAATGGAAGGCATCCTTCTTTAGCAATGTAGTGAGTGGGGTTGCTATTCTACCATATCCCCACACAAATCTTCTATAGTACCTTGTTAGTCTTAGGAACCCACGAATATTTTTGAGAGTTTTGGTCCTTGACCATTCCACCATAGCATTGATCTTCTTAGGATCAACTTTGACGCCTTCATGGGATACAATTTGACCCAAGTACTCTACCTCTTGTACACCAAAAGAACATTTGGATGGATCTGCATAGAGAGTATGTTTCTCCAAAATTTTCAACACTTTATTTACATGTTGTAAGTGTTTTTCCCATGTCTTATTGTAAATCAATATGTCATCAAAGAAAAATAATACAAATTTCCTTTAAAATGGCCTGAAAACAGTGTTCATAAAGCTTTAAAAGGTTGAAGGTGCATTTGTAAGACCAAAAGGAATTACCAATAACTCATAATGGCCCTCATGAGTCCTAAAAGAGTTTTATTAGCATCTTCCTCTTTTATTCTAATTTGATGGTACCCCGAACGAAGATCTAAGTTTGTGAAATAAATAGCACTATGCAATTCATCAAGTAAATCATCAATTACTGGAATAGGAAACTTATTTTTGATAGTGTACTTGTTAATTTCTCGGTAATCTGGACACATCCTCCATGTTTCATCCTTCTTACGTACCATGAACACTGGTGAAGAATATGCACTCTGGCTAGGCCTAATGATACCTGCCTTCAATATTTCCTGAACCATTTTCTCGATCTCACTTTTCTGGGAATATGGATATCTATATGGTCTAATGTTATGTGTTTGGCTCCCTAGAATCAACTGAATGGCATGATCATGATCCCTAACTAGTGGTAGTCCCTTTGGAATTGCATCAACTATAGATGAGTGAGCATCAACAATCTTTTGAAGATTGGTTGGCATTGAAGACTCTATATGTTGTACTTCTATAGAAAATAAATTTTCTATAAATCCATCTAC
This sequence comes from Taxus chinensis, assembly GCA_019776745.2. NCBI lineage: Eukaryota > Viridiplantae > Streptophyta > Pinopsida > Cupressales > Taxaceae > Taxus > Taxus chinensis. The sequence goes on along the minus strand of CM034157.1, from coordinate 176,761,560 downwards.
TCATTTTCTGAGAAGCTTCTGCATCTGATGAGAGATAATAATCTGTGGATACTTAGCTACCATCCCATTCAATTGTATTTTCCTTTCATCTGAATGAAATCGCATGAATAATTCTTGGAAATTCATGTCTATAGTACCTAAGGTTATGAGCCATTAGACACCCAAAACAATATCTACCCCTCCCATAGAAATAGCAAACATAGGTGTGTCTAACATGTAGTCTCCCATAGAAAGCTTGATACTATGGCACTTTCCTATGCACTTGACTATCCCACCATCCGCAATCATAACTTGCATTTCTGGAGATGGGTAAATAAAACAATTGAGGCAGGTAGCTAACTTACTATTTATGAAGTTATGAGTACTCCCCGAGTCAATCAACATTGTCACCTTCTATTTTTTGAGATAACTAATAACCTTGAGTGTTTGAGGAGTACTAATACCTGACAATGCATGGAAAAAAATTGTAGGTTGGTGATCCTCTACTTAATCTTCTATTGGTTCCTCAACCTCTCCTATAATTTCAACATCCTCATTACCTTCATCAATATAGAACAACTTCTTCTCAACACATTTGTGTCCCGGTCCATATTTTCTATCACAGTTAAAACATAATCCTTTTGCTCTCTTTTCTTCCATTTGTTGAGGAGTTAGTCTAATTGGCCTAGAAAATGAAGGGGAAGAGATACTATGGTCTCTGGTGTTAATGAAAGGCGGCCTCCTACTACAAAAAACATTTTCCTCTGCTCGATGTGCCATGATAATAGAATAAGAAAGCTTGAGTGGATTAAACATATGTACCTCATGCTCGATGTGGTCCTTAAGACCCCTAAGAAATAGGTCATTCAAATTCTCTTATGGTATATTCTCCACCCTTAAGGATAGGTTCTGGAATTGATGCACATAATCTTTGACTAATCTTATTTGTTGTAACTTTACTAATTGACTAAAGTAGTTCTCTGAAACACTGGAACTATAGTGCAATTGCAACTCCTTGGTAAAAACTTTCCAAGTGACACCGAGACCATTCTTCTGCCTCTGAGCACATAACCATCGATACCAAACGAATTGGTCTAGTTCAAGATATAGGGATGCTAATGTCACCCTTTTTCCTGATGGTGTTTGATGTAGCTCAAATAATTTCTCCATTTGATTTATCTAGTTCAGAGGATCTTTACCATCAAATTTGTGCATATCCACTTTCGGCATCATGTTTCGTGGTTGCGAATAAGTTGGATTCTGATTGGGCTGGAAAAGTGATCCAACATGGTTATTTTGTCCATGATTTTGAACTGAAGATCCTCCTTGGTTGATATGGGCTGGATTTGGGCCATATTGTTTACCCTTTACATGTTGTATGATATCATCCAACTGATGATTGATTTGGGTTGTCTCCATTAGAGGCCATCTCAGATTATACATTTCATAGCTCATACTCATGTTGGATCACCTTATGATCAACTAAGGTAAACCCTATTACTAAGGAATTTTTATTTACCCCTTCTAACTCCACCTCTTCAATCACTATCCAATATTTATCTGGGGTTTTACCCATAGTAACTGGATTCTTTTTTGCCCTTGTGGAAGGCCCCGCCATGATATCAAACCTTAGGGTTTAGGGTTTAGATACAAATTCAGCTGAACAGGGAAAAACACAGAGAAGATACTAACACTATTTCTTTGAGAGATTTCTGAAATTGTAAAGAGCTTGCAAAAATTCCACAATTTTCACCCTAGGGAGCAATTTTATGAAAAACCTTAAATTTGTAATAACGTGTGCAAAATAAATCAAGAAAGTCTGAAATTTTTAGGGAACCTTACTTGAAATGTTTCACAACTCTAATAAAACTATCTTTAACCAATTTTCTCTGGTTTGAAATATATTGCGAAAACAAAAAATTAGGGTTTTTTCCCTGATTTTGGCCTAGATCGCAACTTTGATACCACTTGTAATGAAATTACTAGTATAATTCAAATTATGAGCAGTAATAGAACACCAAATAACACAATATTTCAGAATAATGATCTCAATATGCAATTATAATAGTTTCACCACTTCGAGGGGGAAACCTCCAAACCATATAATAAGACTCAAATGCTCAAAATGATAATGAACTACTACCTACCATCCCCTATATATACTATTCATATGCTATGGCCGTCACCAAGGCTGACCTATTAAGCATGATAAAGTATAAATGATATAATAAAATGATATGGTAAGCTACAGTTCACCTACTCATATACTAATACAAGCAATAGGTTAAGGGCTTAGCATAAAGACAATTTTCTACTCTCAAAGATCTGATCTACATATTTTTCTTGAAAAACTAAGAGTGCGAACAATGGGGCGAGTTCAGGGTCAACTCCGGTTCAGGCAATTTCTAGGTGGCTTAGGGATCAGATTTTCAAAGCTCAAGGATCAAATTTTTGTTTACCAGGCAAACTCCATGCCCAACAGATGCTTTAAGGCCAATGATATTTTCACTTAGTAGGCAGGTGATCCTCATGAGTCACCAAATTGTTGACCAAAATAAGCTCACACTTATTTTGGGTCAGCTGACACCATTTTCCCCTTCTGTACTTAAATCTAAATTGTCACATATTTTAAGCACTTAAGGCCCCCTAAAATTATTTCCAACATATAGGAAATTTCTTCCCCTTTCCAAATATATAAGGAAGTCCTTCTAACTCTTCGTATTTTTTAAGTTATAGACCGACGGGCCTTAGTGGGATTTTTTGCCAAAGGCGGGCCTACGGGCCCAAGGAAGAATTTTTTCTAGTGGAAATTGTGGACTGGAGAGGTGACAGGATACATTTTGTAATTTTTCCCTTCTTTCACAAAAAGACACAAGTATAATTGCAGGCTCGCGGGCCCGAGAAAGATTACTTTTTACAAAGTGGAAAAAATGGGCCGGCGGGTCTGAAAATATCTTCTTTTCCCAAATAGGGAAATGTGGGTCTGCGGGGCCGAGGAGGAAATTTTTCCAAAGTCTAAATACTGGCTGATGTTTCTATGCTTGAATTTCAAACCTTTTTCACTTTTCGCATAATGGTGTAGTTTCATGTGTAGGCATGCGATCCCATGGAGTATTATTTTCAGTTAAAAAGTCAAAATGGGGTAGACTTGGTGGAAGCTTCCACATGTCTCATCAGCGCACCTTCAAGGGTCGAAGCCAAGGCTGGAGACTCAAACAAGTGCTAAGCCTCCACATGTCCTAGGTCCAAAGAGGGGAAAATTCAACAGCTAAAAAGTCAAAAAGTGGGACAGAGCGGGCCCAAAATGACTAAGTATAAAGGTGTTGGTGGAAGGGGCCACGTGTTGACTTGGCGCAACTTCAAAGGTAAAATCCTGAGCAGATTTCCAAATGAGTGTGATGATTCCACGTGTCTAAGATCCAACAGAGTCAAAAAGGGTCCAAGAAAGGCATCAGCTCAAATTGGCTAAGTATATAGAGATAGCAGACAACGCCACGTGTCTCATCAGGGTAATTTCAAAGGCGCATCCCAAAAGGTAGTTCCTAAACAAGCGCCATCCAACCACATGGTCAGAGTTTGAAAAAGTAAAGTTTTCCTCCCCATATCTCGACCACGTAACTTTAAAGGTAAAATCTGGGGGTAGTTTCCAAACAAACACGAAGCCTCCACTTGTCTCGGGTCAAACACAACATCTCCACCAAACGAGAAGGACTTAGGCAAAATACAAAGGAAACTAAAGAGCCTGCAGAAGCCACCATGTGTTAGTCCAGTGTGATTTCAAGATCGAAAGGAAGGATATGAATCTCCAAGATGCATGAGGCTGCCATGTGGACCTGGTACGGATAGACTCTTTTAAATATTGCAAGCCTGTAACCCTAATCTTCAGACAGCCATATCTTTTTACTGAAAGCTTGGTTTTGAGTGGGAAAGGACCCGTTGGAGAGGTCTTGACCTCCTCCACGCCATGGAAACATAAAATATTTTTAATGGGCCTTGGTGGGTAAAAATAATAAAAAAAAAATTCAAACCATTAATATGCGATCTAATTGCTCCAACAACTAGATCAAATCCAATTTGATCCATTGTTCTTCCCTTTTTAACACACCAACAAACATGGGGAACCAGGATTGAAAAATTGTGGGTGGATTTGTAGGAGGGAATTAATGGTTAGTGATTGAGACTTTAGGTGAATTCAATGTTCTCCCAGGAGTTGTTGGAGCAAAGTTCAAATTCTTCCCTCCTCTCTCTCTTATTATTCCTATATATTGTAATGGAGGGGCATATTCGAAGGGATTGGTCATTGTTTCTCCTCTTCACCCCTGTCCTTCTTCCTTAGGGTAGGATGTGGAGTCTAATCCTTCTCTCATGGATCTGTAATGGCATTTCCTTACCTCTTGCCCATTGAAGATGTACCATGTAACCTTTTTGGAACAATAGAATCTGTTTTGTGATGCATCTGTCCACCCTTGGCTCACTTTATTGTCTCTTCTCACCTGTCATCTTTGTAGGGTATACTCTACATATTCTGATGTTTTTAACAGGTTCTAGGAGCTTTGCTTAATGGTTCTTGGAGTGGTGTTCTCAGAGAATCTATCTTTGGTCTATGGTGCATCTCGTCCACCCTCTCCTCTACTCGCCTCTCTCCATTTCAGGCAACCGGATCCGTGATGAGCCACTTTCTTTTCTGGTGTATCACCACTTAGTTTAGTCTCTCTTTCACCCTCTCTCTCTCCCTCTCTCCTTGGAATGGTTTGATTAGGATTAGAATAGATTTTTCCTGCACTGGAGTAGCTTGTGGCAGGTAGATTAGGAAGCAAGAACCAGCTTTCTCCAGAGGTCCATCTCAAGTTTTGCATGTCCCATAGCTTGAGAGATGGTCCAATGTTGTGCAATCACACTAGATGCCCCATTTCAAACTCAGGACATTCGGGGGTAATGTGATTATGCACTAACAATTAGTCTGCCCCATTTTTCCATGATTTAGATGTAGCCCCAAAGAGGTGTTGTAATCACCATAATCTAGTTGTCTCGTATTAGAGATATTAAAAATTGCTCCTCCCGCAGAAATGACTCTCCCAAAAGAAACGTCTCCCCCGGACATAGTGCATCCATCATCCTCAAAACCACCATGCAAAGCAGAGATAATTTTCTTGGACAAATTCCCATCACCAGGCTTGCAAGGGGAAGTGAAGGATACAAGGGGGACCACATATTGGAGATCCCCACCATCTTTCACAACGGCGTAGCCATGTTGTTGCGTCGTTATGTATCCCCCATTACGAATCCACACAACATAGATCCACTCTCACCACATGGTCTTGACTTAACACATGGTCTACATTAATTGATTATAGACTCATCAAACAACTAAACATAATTACTAAAATCTAGATAACTTACTAACAACTAAATTACTACAAATTTGCTTATTGTGGGAGTGATACCTAAATCCTAGGTCCACGTTGCATGAAAGAAAAGGATGTGGAATGTTTAAGGCATCTTATCTATTGGTCGGTGATTCAGCCAAGTGTGTCAGCAAACAGAATCAATCTTTCAATTATATATATCATTTGAGAAGGATTATAAAATTTGGAAGGTACTCCATGCATAATGAAAAGGGTAAATTACATGCTAACCTTCTTGGGTAACGATAAAAGCATGGACTTTGATAAATTTATGAATATATCTCAAGTAATATGGGTATTTCTTACGACTTGATAGAAAACTGTACTGAAATTTGATTGGTGCACCATATATTTTCGTATAGAAGATCGTATAGTATGTGAAATGGAGTAATACAAACACATGCCTGATCTCTTTTCTTCTAAGATAATAAAGTTATGTGCAGCAATACCAAGCATGTACAGGTGTTCGAAGTGGTCATAACCAGATGGAGGTTAATTCCAAGAGAAGGATTTGAGATCTATTGCACCAAGGTCTGACTTCTCCTTTATTAAAGCCAGAGAGTCAACATAGTTATGCCCTTTTTTAATCCACTCCTTAGTAACATGGAAATGTATACAAAATCTAAATGCAGAAGCACCATATCAACTGGGAAATACTTGATTTGGTAATGGCGTTTATATACTCTACACAAATCTGGATGATTTACAACGTCTTCTTATGCAAATCTTTGAGTTCTATGTTGGTATTATAATGCACTTATTTTCCCAAGCAACAATCTGCCCTACTTCATAAAGGCATCTAAGGTTAATTAACACACAGATGTATGTAATCGAAATTCAAAAGAAATTTCTCTCTAAATAATGCTTGTATAACACTCTAAAGAATATTATATTTTATCTACTAATAGAAATTTCTCCGTATATTTATGTTTCTCAGTCATAGAACAACGAGAATTATCAATTTCCCCTACAAAGCAAGTTAATCTTCCATCCTAAATTAAAAATTCTATGATGCCAAATGTAACTACAAATCTAATTCATTCTTGAAATTCCACATAATGTGTCTCATATATAGGATGAGGAGATCCTAATATAAAGGATTCTTAATCTAACTACTCTAACAACAAATATTCTATATTAGTGTATTGTTACAACACCATACTAAAATTACAAACTAATATAGGTTTATACAATAGAACCATAACAAACATATTCATACAATTATTATGCTAAATAATAATCTTTACCCAAAAAATATGATGAGATCACTAAACCATATTTTTTTAATAGAACCATGAGCACCTATATAAGCCCAACAAATACTCGAGAACTATATAAAGAAAATAGATGAAAATATGGTTTTCATAGATTATTACATAAAAGACTTCACATGTTGGTTTTCATCCCCATTCCATCTTACCAAAATATTTTGCAGGATTTCATCCACATATCCTTTTAATGCTAAGTTGGTGGTCAATGATTTCTAGAATTTGCTAACAAAAGTTACATTATAAGTTGCATAATGAAACTACTAAAACATGTCAGCGAAAGCATCCTAAACTATATAATTCTTTTTCCTTTTCCAATGAGATATACCAAATTGTTTTATGACACGATCAAAAGGTATATGGAGAAGGATAAAGAGTTAAATAAGCGATAATAATTGAGGGTTTCTACAAGGTGTATAATGAATATGGAATATTTAATATTTTATCAATATTGTACATAATTTATGGAGTTCACAGTTTTGAGACAAAAAGGATGAAAGAGAAGAGGTCTATCGCATTTGGATGGATCAATATCCACTATAACAGTTGACTCTGGAGGATATTAGTCTTTGATTTTACATACAACCATTCGAATTTGAAAGGATGAGTAATTTATTGATTCATGTTTGTATCAAATGTGAAAATGGGAATTTTCCACTAATAGTTGTTTACGGAGTCGATTTCACTCTACATGATTTGGTCAAATCTGGTCTAACTAATGTTTTCATTATTGAGACTCATTACCAGAAACTATTTTTAAGTCTTAATATGAAAATTTGAATCAAGATACTAGTTGACATGTTTATTGACAAACGACCTAACATTTTATATGGATGCAAATAAAAAACTAATGATTGAATTTTTATATTCGTGTAAGTGGCGTAAATGGTTAAGATATGACTATGAATTCTAAACCACTTCTATCTACAAAACATATTGTAAATAGTCAAGCTCAAGCCATAAAACATATGGCAAGAAAACCAACTCAAAATGCATAACATATTCCCCCTGAAGAAGTGACGTTGGACTTCGATAATGTGAACAACATTGGTGTATCATACAACACTGTTGAATCAAGGCATGGTAAATTACAAAATAGAAACATAATTCAATATTTCCTTCAAGATTACCTTATTATTACAAGGTCATAAAATTATCATTTGTTAAATATAATCATGATTAAACTATTATTTTAGGTTTATATATTACATTTACAAAAAGTATCCTTTAGATTTTTTTCTAAAATAACTTAAGAGAAGCCTAGTGCCCACTAGCTTTGATTTCCTTACATACTAATTATTGCATATATTGTATCCATAATGAGCTATAAAATCGATTATAACTATCCAATTATATTTTTTCCAACCCACTTATAGTTATATAGTAGAATTCTTTTTTTTATGTTTACGATCTTAACTTGTTAACCATTTGCAAAAAATGCATCAGTTTGTGTGAACTAGTATTAGAATAAATACATTATAAGATTTTTAGGTTGTTTTTCCCATTTATTGGTTAGAATTTTTGTTCATTTATCTTATTCAGAAATCATTTCTAATTTCTTTAGCGGTGTTATATAAATAATGAAAAGAGTAGTTACTAAAATTATTTCACTACATTTCTCGTGCAATTCTTCTTTTCCAATTATTTGTGAAATTTTCATTAGTGCACTATTTTTCACTTTACTCTTATTGTTAATTATTTTATACATCCAGTTTGAAAGCACCCAAAATTATTGATTTTAGGAGTTGAAGGGTTGTTATTTGGAGTTTTTGGAGTTTTTTGCAATGCTCATCAAAATATATTACCATAATTTTCTCACATGCATTATAAATAATTTCAAAAATTGATCAATATAGAGCCACTGGTAATTGCAAGAGAACATTTTGAAATTTCTTTGTGGTTATCATAATTGGATTCAAGACTCTTGTAGTAAAAATTATTAAACAAGATTTTTAGGCATGAAATGTTTAATTTTCTTTCATTTGGGGAGGGGCAGTGTAAGAGTTGCAAAATTCCAAGCTAGAAAATTCTAGACATGTATACAGTGAAAAATGTTTTTATCGTTGATGACTAAAGAAACACATCCTCTTTTGTTAATTAATAAATTAGTCTTAGGACTACTCCATGTTGAATATTTGATGGAACATATGGACTTGATAAATTGATCTATGTTTAATTATGTTCATGGTTGAAAAGTGTAGGACAAAATAGTAGCATTTGTAGGTCATTGAAAACATTTAAGTACATAAATGGTTCATGAAGAGGGAAATAAGCATGTGAAATGATAGTATTGTGTAAACATCTCTATTGAATAAAATACATAATTTGGTTCTTATTGTGACCTTTACTTAATGAAGTGAGTTTTTATCAATTAAAAATATTAAAGATATTTTTTAAAATTTACAATTACACATTTTTGAAATAATAAATTAATAGTATTGAATATAAATGGGTTTCTATCCCATACTTTTCTTAAATAATTTTAATCACATAAGATGTTATAAAATGTAGGTGTCACCCATTAGAAAAGAAAGAAATGTTATCACTCACTTATGTAAGTTTTTTTGCTTCATTTTTTAACGTAATTCAAGATTGGTTTGTACACAACAACAAAAAATTTTAATGTGGATGAGATGATGCTAACATTGTTTGGAATACCTGATTTGATGTTCATAGCTTCGAGTTCATAAATTCACAATAAGATTCTCTTCAATCAAAATAGGAGGATTATACTTTATAAAATGTTGAACATTATATGTGACCATTTTAATGGTGCTTATAATTGTATGAAGACAATTCTTGTGCTTTATTCCTTGGTGAATAGAAAGTACAATGAAGAGGGGAACTCTACAATCTTGAAGACATTTAACATAAACAATGTTAGCAAAGACACTTCTAAGGAGAGTTATGGCCACTTCTACATCTCTTGAAAAATAAGGATTATGTTCACAATATAATTAAATCAAATGAATGAGTATTAATCAATATGCATTAATAATTATAATTGAATGGAAAAAAATCGGCTACATACATATTTGTGGTTCGATTTTGTCAATGCTATCTACTTGTAATATTATGATAAATTAGGAGCTACTAGTCGCTAGCCATTTATATTGTAGCCCACATTCCATCTTATTTTTTTGGAGTATAATTACATTTTATAACAGACAGTAATTGTGTAGGAATTATATAATGATATTGAGGTGAAATTTTTTCCCACACATATGATAGAAGTTTCAACTCCACTAAATTACTATTTTCAATTTTGTAAGTTCAACAAAGACCTTAGCATAATTTTCATCAATTTTGCACCTTGTTTTTAATTTCCTCCTAAGCTAGAATTGTTTAAGGTTATTTTGACATGTAATCGCGCTATCCTGGAAATCTAAATATTATGTTATATGTGAATTGTTTCTAGAATACATGGGAAAAAAATTATTAATCTTGTTTTATCTATCTAAATGAAATTTAAATCCAACAACTGAGTCAAATCTAGTGGATGTTATTTCTTACAATTGGCTAGGCCCTCACTATTAGTTGTGAATTTAATTAGTAAATCATCTCTAAATACATGTGCAACGTACCCATTAAACTTATTTTATATATCCAAAAGAAATTTAAATCCAACAATGGAGTTGAAGCTAGTGGTTTCTGTTAACTGTGCACTTAATTAATATTACAATTTGTCATATCCTTGCCATTAACTGTGCATTTAATAAATTTCTTAACAAATCTACCATCTAGAACCAACACCTAGTGTAAATGGTTCTCTTTACATGGGTATCCTGTTAACGAGCTCCATACTCATTGGAGATTGTTGAGCTTGACATAGGAGAACCCGTTGTTTTGTAATCATTCCACCATTGTCTAACATTTCAATTTCATAATAAGTTTGTTATAGCATAAGAAAAAAGAAAAATATTTTCTAAATTGTTTGGCAGTGTTATATTTGATTCCATTTCCAATATCTCGTTAAAAAGAGTTTGATATTACCAAAAGTGAAATCCATAAACGTTAGTAAGGGATTCTGATATTAACTATTTTAGATTCCAATATTCATGGTTTTGGATTCTAATATTCATGGTTTTGGATTCAAATATCAACCGTATTTTTCAAGTGACTGGATTTTAATATGTCTAGAATTAATGAAATTATGGTTATTATGGTATGCAAAAAAATATAAAAATAAGGGAGCTTTGAGATTCATCTCTTGACATTTATAAGATAGATGTATTTAAGATATATGTACTAGTATTACTCTTATTTAAAGATTATGATTACCTTATTTAATGGATGTCTTGTTTAATTCGTTTGGAAGACATGGAACTTTTTCTTTTTCTTTTTCTTTTTCCTTTTTTCCCTTTTGTTTATAGGGTACTCAACAATGCTGCCATTGTAATCTCACCGTTGGTGAAATTATGATGGCAACAATGTCAATTCCTCTAATAAAAAAACTTGTTATTTACTTAAAGTCTTCACTACCTCTATAATTCCATCCAAAAGAAAAAGAAATTAATTTTAAAATCAATATTTGTTAATTTGAGATAAAAACTGAATAATTATGAAAATAGTACAACTTTTTTTTTTTTCACAAGGTCAAATTATATCAATCAGCAACCTTTTTATAAAACCATTATAACGTATTATTTATTTTAATAATAAAATATGTTTGTCAAGATAAAAAAATTTATTAAAAATCACCCTTTTTCTTTTTTTCCAATTCTAATTGTATCATATATGGATTCCTCATATGAATGATGAGCGACTTAACAAAGCAATGCAACCTTTGTCTCTTGCACGGTGTACATATATTAGTGAATAAATTTCTCAATGCTTGTGCTTGGCAATGTGGTGGTTCCACTGTTCGTGATATGAAATAATAAGTTTTGATGAGGGTATTGAAAATCATTTTTCCACTCATGAGATATTTTGCAGCCAGTTGCACAGAGTCTCATAAAATTGTGGGCGTCCGAATTTGGTATGAGAAAAGACAAGGAAGTGACAAGGAAACAACCAACCATTAAAAAATAAGGTGGGCTTTCGAATATATTGGCAAGATATGACAGAGGCTGTCCAAAGGCAAATCAAATAATATTATTCATAGAAGTGACGGGAAAAGATGCCACCGTCAATACATAAGTTTAATATTACTGCCTCCAGCTTTATATTAATCGCCATAAGTTTATAAACATGAAGATTGTTACAATATATTAACGTGATTCTTTCTATATTTTAGTTAAGACCGCCAATTATGGCGTTAAAAACGTTTAACAAAGCTTCATTATGTTTCATTTTCAGTTTTCTTAAGGTAGTAATGAAACTTCGATGGACACACGAACACTAACGATGTCCATTACCGATAATGGCTTAGTTCAATGTCCATTAGAAGTAATGACGTCCATTACTGGTCAGCATGCTTCATTTAATCAATTATTTTGACGGCCAGCTTGTACCTATTTTATATGTAGGTTTTATAGTGAATCTTGTATATACACGTACTTTGTAGGTTATTTAAGACATCTCTACACCAAGAAATATTCATATTTCCAGATCATAACACAAGAACACATCTCAAGAAGTGGAGGCTTCCATATAAAATATATTGTTAAGAGATGGATTCGTTTGTTCACATTCATTGACTATATATATAAAATGAGTTTTGATTCCATTATTTATATTTAGAGCAACATCAATTGGAGGTAGCATGGATCAATTATATTGTATTTTCTCTACGTTTTCTTTAGTGAATCATTGGGGTCTACATCTAGATTAAATGATGCATCATCCATGTATTTTTTCACATCAATTTGTAAATCCAAAGAAAAAACACCATTCAGGAGTAGAGGTTCGCATTTACACAAATTTTGAGTCATCAAACCCTACAAGAACAATAGCGATTACCTTTATCACTATCGGTAGACATTACCAATAGTAGTAACTAAAGGACTGATCGCCCTATTCTTCTTTTAGTAGACTTTATCCAGGTTAGGTAAAACTTTCATATTGTGTTTTAGTTTGTCTTATGAGCCTAATTTAAGTGTTTTTTAGCCTTCTATCTACAATAAGGTATGTCAATCAAACATATAGACTTTACTCATGATTTTTATAATTTTCCCTCCATCTTTCCTCGTTAATTCCTTACATGTTAAATAGTTTTGTTTCTACAATACCCCTTTAATCTTGATTGGGCTCTTGTACTCAAAAGAGATAAAAAAAATTACAATGAATTTACTTGGCCTATATTTTGAGCTTACGTAGGATAAAATGAACTATATTGTCAGCCTACACCGGATAAAATAAACTAATGATGATGTTCAAAGAATTTCCATATAGGGAAAAAATTTATTCTTCTAGTGATAGAAGTCTTGATATGCTTCATGAACTACATTCATGCTCGAGGAAAGGGAGAAAATATTCTACATTTTATTTGTCTTACTATACACAATATTTACAATGATTAGGGGATTAAATGTTTTCCACCTTTTAACTTAGGGGTCCCAAATTTAATTTTTAAATGCCTAGTGTCCCAAGGATTTGAATTTACTATATAGGACATAGAGGTCTATCACCACCCCATTACCTATCAATATATAGGGTTCCAACTTCACTCCAGCCAATTATATCCATTGGTAAGTGTGTATTTAACACATGGGACTTGTGTTATACACTATCATGAGTAAATAAAAAATCTTATTATAATTAATATCCATATCTAGATTTCTTTATTTTCAACTTACCTGTGTTTGTATAAAAAATTCAATTCGTAGACTATGGTATTTATGATTTTAATCTTAGAGATTTGGACCAATAATATCATTTTGAGTATTTTCTATATGTAATACTTCGAAGTGCATAAACCTAAACCATCTACTTAATAACTTGGTGCACATGTCTCAAAGTGAGACAAAATATAGCATCCTAAAATGGCCCATATCATTTTTTTCAAATCAACTTATGTTCATTTTGATATTTTTCTATTAATTATAACTAGTTTGGTTTAAACCAAGAAAAAATAACATCTTATTCCTTTTCCAAATATTGAAAACCCCTTTTGAATTCTCTAATTCAACACCAATCTTATCATGTTATCCCTTTGAACCTTTGTCAAAAGCACACCATGCAGACATTATATGCATTCTCTCTCCTCCATTTTAATTGGATATACACATCTTCCCCTTATTATCTTCCATATTACTAGTCATTAAGACTTTCTACATATGACCTAATATCATTTGATTCAATTCTAATTCACCTACATGTAAATAAGTATTATGATCTTTTTGGACGTGCATTCATATTGGTTACATGTCCAACATTGAGTATATAATTGATACTTGATAATCATACTATTGTAATATGGAAATTAGGTTTTGGACCTAATCTAACATATTATTGAAGATGATACTTCAAAACTACATAAAGATTATCATAACATTTCTAAATTATGCAAAATTTATGTTGTTGTGATTAGGGGTCCTAATGAAGAGATTCCTTAGATCACATAGTTCATAATTTTATATTTATCATTCACCAAAATAAGACTTTAGCAACAACTTATAAAAATAAACAACAAAAGATTATTCTATTAGCATCAAAAAAGTATTAAAGACTTATGCTCAATGACATCACACTTTAATGATAATATAATGACAAGATTATGGGAATTATTCAAAGAATATCAATCATGTGAGCTATCCTAAGGTTGCAAAATCTACATCTTCAAAACCTTACTTGGATCAAATTGGCATAAAACCTAAATAGGTTCTCTACATTATCGATCTACCTTCTATTTATAAAATCTATAGTGATTTGGTTAGAGAACAAATACACCTTTGTAAGTAAAAATACCTTCCAAAGATTCCTCAAAATGCCATTAATTATCATTGAGATTCATTAGTGATTTACAAGTAGCTTCTCATGAAATCTTATTCATCAAATCAAGATTGACATAATAATTTAGATTTTACTTCAGTATGGAAAATGGATCAAAGCACACATGTTCCTCTCTCTAACTATATAAATGTTGAAAGTATATTATGGTTGATGTGTATCCAATCAGGGATGCATAAGTTTTTTGTCTTGTAGGAATGCAATACTTTAAAACATTGGTAGTATTTGGTGGTATGATCATGAAAAATTTAAACTATTTGAAACTTCTTGATTTGTATTCCATTGTGTCAAAATTACCTGAGAAACGTATATTTTGAGTATAAACACCCAATATATATAATGTCATCTTCAACAATTTGGTTTTGGTTCTGATATATTTCCTCACTTCTTTCGGTCATTAATTCACAATGGTCTCTATTAATCTATGTTTATATTTTGAGATGGCCCATCTAGAACAAATATTTTGCAATATTTTAAGTTTAAAATGTTGTTTTTGTCCCTTATCAACTTCCTAGGGTTTCCAACCATTTATCTTCTAAATTGCCTTGCTATATATTTGGACCATTCAATATATATGTTTCAAATTGTAATTGGTGTAGTTGGTTGCCAATGGAACTTGTGGAACTCTGCAGTGGTTCCACCTTAGACCCTTATGTTCTGGGCAAAGCATTTGGTTGGTTTTCTCAGCCACTTCTAATTGGAACAATAGGAAATGTTCCATCACTGCTCCAATCATCATATTTCGCTGATAAGAGTTGAGAGTTTGGGAGTTATATCGGCAAAGTTAGCCACATCGTGCACCTTAGGAAGTGTTCTTTATGTTCTGTCCCTACCCCTACCATCTGACTCATCGATTGAGGTTATGGATCAATGTTGAAAATTGGTAAAAGCACCCGCCGTATATAATTAGAGGAACACTCCCGATATTCCTTCTTTTCTCTGATTTTCCAATGCCCAAAACTGCCAAACATGTGTCTATCAAGGAATTCATATATAAAATAATCATTCAAGTACTCCTCACACAAAGTAGTTGATGATGAATACAAGGAAGTAAAATAGATTGCTACAAAAATTGAGTCTATTCTTATAGGACCACTGACATACTTTCTGATTATCCAAGCCTGCAAACGGTGTTCCTAAAACCTTATTACTCATCTGTCTACTTGATAAAAATCTGCTTGTATACAAAGAGGTTCTGGGCTAGTTCATGCTAGCTGGGGAAACGTGGGTACAACTCGATGAGCCGTCTCTTGTAATGGACCTTGAGGATCATCATTTCGAGGCCTTAGCTAAGGCTAATTCTATCTTAGAGGGAGGCCTGGATGACACAAAATTGATTGTTTAAACATACCTTATTTATATTCCTGTTGATACTTACAAGATCATTACTCAATTAAAGGTTGTATCTTCTCTTTGGATGTATCTTGTACGTGGAACACAAACACTTAGCTTTATCAAAACTCACTACTTCCCTAATGAAAAATTAGAGAGCTTGAGAGAAATGACATGGTAGAGTACTTTAAGAGAACAACTTCAGGGATTTACATTTGAAGTTAACGACTGTGTATAGTCTTCTTGTGAAGCCACCAATGATCTATGGTGATGTCAGCCGCCCAAAGCAGATGAGCGTATTTTGTTCAAAGTATGCCCAGAATCTTAATGTTCACCCGATGAAGGGAATGCATACATGTCCTATGCCAATTCTGAACTGTCCCTTCGTAAGAAATGAGCATCCCAGGTTGGAAACTTGCATGCAAATCGCATTATCCATCAAGGAAGAGCTTGAAGAAAAAAGTGGAATATCAAATGCACTATCGAATACCGCATATGGCTGAAGATTAGTAGCTATTGAACGAAGTTTGGTATGAGGAATGGAGCCTAGAAAGAGTCCCTTTGAGATGCTTTAGTTTTAAAAAAGACATTTCCACTTCTTGGAGGTCTGTTTCATTTTTGCTTAATGGTAGAGATCCTCTTCCAAGAGAGAGAGATTCATCAATATTTGCTTTGTGGTACCAATTGGGTAAGGATATGGTATCACAGAAACTTTTGTAGGATCAATATTTTTGGAATTTGATGATACAACTATTGGTCATTATGACCCACTCATTGTGAAATGACTCTTAGCCTTTTATTCATAAATTCATTTATAGAATTAATTACAAATGTTATGATAGAGAAAAAGAATCCATAACTCAATTTGATCCAACTTGAGGTCATACGGTAGGCTAAATTAGGTAGTAGGTATGCAACTACTTCATAGAAAAATGCATATATATGGCTGGAAAAGTAATTGTAAAAGCACGAGTATATTCCTCTTCTTTATCTCTGAATGTTGGAGAATTGTTGTTATAACTTTTTGTACATTATTTTTCTCTCAATTTTATAAATTTATGAATGTAGTAGCCATGTGTTTATTTCTCTCTATAGTGCTAATGCTCATAAACTATAAAAAAAAAAAATCTATTTATGATTAAGTGATCTCATTAATGATATTTTTCTCCCTTATTGTATGTGATGATAAATCAAACTTTTTGTTGAGTATTGGTATACATGGACTTTGTGTCATATCTATATAATTTGGGGATTATGAAGACATTGTGCTTCGTATTTTGCATTCATTATTGTATTTTATTCTTCACATGAGAGAGGGTTTTTTATGTTATGTTTATTTTTTAGATATCTTGGTAGTTCTATGATTTTATTTTGATGTAGAATTCTCACTTCCTCTATATTCTTTCTCCTTCTTTTTCTTTTTAAAAAAAAAAATCATATGTTCCTATGAGGGAACTCCCCATCTCAAATAACCCAAAATGAAAATAACCCCAATCATATGAGTGAACTCCCCATCTCAAATGCAGAGGAATGCCACCCTATTGATAGATGACCTTCCCTAACTATTATAGATTTTATACCGCTTCCATTAGGTGAATAAATAATATATAAAATGACATAAAATTCTTCCTAAAGGAGGCATCTAAAAAGCAAAAGAGTGTCAACTAGGATAGAGCAGTGTGTTGTGTAATGGGATGCAAGGCATCAAGGTTTCGTGTATCACAAATAGTGTTGTGTGGATAAATATATCTTATTGCAACATATGTCATTATTCATGTAGAATTATAAGTATTTGGAAAAGTAAATATTTTAAGGATTACATATTCATCAAAATTTTCTACATTAAATAGACAAGGCATTAAGGTTGGTCTGGTGCGCTTAAGATAGACATAAAATTACACAACACTTTATTCACTAACTCTAAATGTTTTTTGATGATGCAAGATAACAAGTGAACCCATATGTTCCTAAATCATAAACCTTGGGTAAGAAGGAACTTTAGCCATTTCTCAAGTGTGATTTTGAAATTATTCGATAGAATAACCAAGTATAGAAAGTTATGCTTCACTAAGATAAGACATATCCTAAACTTCTCTACATCTGCTTTTAAGAGGATATGATTTTTGTTTCTTTTACCACATTTTCTTCACTATGTGATCATCTATAGTGTATTCATTTTCCTTGCACCTATGCTTTGATAGTTGGTGGAATTCAAGTAGATGAATTACACAATGATATTATTATTCAACAATAAACTCTCACATTTCTATTATTTTAAATAATCAAACTTCATACAAATATATATAGGATTTTTGTCTCTTATATTAACGGAGATTTTTTAACTACTACACATCCCACTAATCTCTCATATTATCCTAATTACATGATTTGTTTAAGCATCCAACAACTCACTTACATATTAATAATATTAATTGTTAAATAATAATAAATCATTTACATATAACATGTGTGTATTGTTTAAACAACTTATATAACAACTAAATAGTTAATAGCAATTATTTACATGGGTGGTTTCATCCACCACTATTCTTACTCATGTAAATATTTTACTATCATGTAATTTTATATTATAACTCACATTATTGTACTCATATTTATAATCAACACCAAAATATTAATAATGTCAACAATAAACACATTATTCCTAACATTCCCCTATTACAAACATGGGTCAAGGAGAAATTGGAAATAGAATTTTATGCTAATGCATACTTTTAGGTATTCATACTATTTATATAGATGTTAACTTTCCTCCTATATAGCTTATTTTCAATTATTCACCTTCTACACTATGTATGGACAAATCAAGAGATTACATTGGAATTACAGACTCACACATGTGAACAGAGATGCACATATTTTCTTATTTACGCATACTTGAAAAATAAGTATTTGAGGAATATGTCCTCATCATGTTTGCATCCATGTTTATAGATCATTTCCACTCTGATCACAAAAAAATTGGGGTTGTTACCGCTACCATTTGGGAACTGATCCTGATTTTAGTAATTTTAGCACAAATGTGGCACCATTTTTTGCATTAAATAGCTTCTAGCCTCTGATGGATCCATCCTCCAAGTTAATAGTGAGACTTATTCTTTTTTCACTTGGGTGAGACAAGTCTTCTTCACCTGAGGGATTAAATTTACCTTCCTCACCAAGTAGGATATTTCTATTTGGATATCCATCAATGAGATCGTTCACTCTTTGTATGTAGTTCAATAGCATATGTCTTGAGTCATACAATAACAACATATTGTAGACACCAAAATTAGGTCACACTCTCTTGGTCCCCCATCAAATAAATACCTTAAACACATCCACCTAGGCATGGCCCCCTTCACCCTACTATAATATTAATTTAATTAATTTAATTAAATTAATTCATTATCCTCATAATATTTATTATGTAAATATTCTAATTGAGATAATGCCCACACATCCACCTCATCTTGCCACCTCACCCTAAGACCTATTCTTAGTAAGTTGCCATAACTAGCTAAGACTTACCCAAACCCTAAAAATCAATGCCTACATTCCCTCTAACCACATTCCCACATGTTAGAAGGAAGCTTCCAGTCTAATCCGTGGGTAAATGAAATGAGATCCCAGAAAATCAAGGGGATCTGCCCAATTTAGTAAACCTAGGAAATCCCACCCTAACTGACGCCAATTACCCTTAACCACTGCTAGTTAAGTCGGAACCACCACCGGTTACCTTTTAACTCCCAAAAAAACCTTATTTCGAGGTTGGAACATTATTTTTAGAGGTTGGCACATTTCTGAGAGAGAGAGAGAGAGGCATCTTCTGAGAACAAGTGACAAAACCAGAGTTGCATGTAAGCAGAACCAGCATTCGTACAAGCATCAGAACACCCATAGCCAACAGATGAAGCAATCACATAGCCACCTGCCTTCACGAGACCATTTGGGGAAGAGCCAGTACTACACTAAGTCTATTTGATCACCCACCATTACCAACCAGGCATCAAGCTTGTACAAACAGTAAGTCTGTTAACCTGCATTGGTTCCCTTTCATTTGAGTAGATCCTTTTACATTTGTTATTAGTTTCTACTTTCATTTACATTTCCCACTATTTTATCTCCATGTAAAATCAACCACCTCTTTACTTGCACCATTGAACTATCCATACCCAGATTTTCATCATTCTTGTGCATCTCCAGGATCTATACGAATCTTGTCATTGCCCTTCCACCTTCATCTAATCCCAGTTCTATCACCTAGCCAAGCCTTATTGAGTTGCCTGTACCCTGAGCATACTAACACTGGTCACCCATAACCATCACTAGTTAACCTCAATCGATGTCAGTCTCTGTGTCTTTTGTTAGAAACATGTCAGTGCAAATCAACAGCACCCCTGGATGTTCTCTCACATTTCTAGTTTGATAATGGGCATCCAGTGTGATTGCACAAAAATAAATTTTTTCCCCAAGTGTGGGACTTGCAAAAATGGGAAAAATCTCTCCAGATTAAAGGTTGGTTCCTCTACTCCTCTGATCAGATGTATACATGAAATTTTCAGAGGTTTAACTCAAAATCCTACTCTAATTCTACCAAGGAGACAAGGATAGAAGAGAGAAAAGAAGATAAATCTAAACTAACAAGGTGATACACCAAAGAAGTGGTGAACATCTGTTTCTTCAAATTGACATAGATTATAAAAATGCAACATACATCATGCATAAATTGTTAAAATGTAATGAAGGATCAGAATGAAGAAAACAACATAAGAAAGGATTAAAAACTCATTCATAGAGCTTGCATTGCCATTTCCATTTTTAAATACAGTGCATTATAACAGTAAGGAGGTAGAAAACATGTTGCAGTCCTAAAAGAGGTCTGGTATTCCACAAATTCACTTGCCAAGGTGAAGGAGGGAGCCTGTAGAGCATAAAAAATGTCACAATAGCATGGGTACCCTTAAAAAATGTCACAATAGCTGACCAGTAATGAAAGGAATCATTCAACCACTGACCAGATCCATCAAAATAGCATGGGTACCCTTAAAAGTTCATTCCCTAAGATTTTTGACCATGTTGGAGAAGAATGGAAGCCATACTTCATTAAAAACGGTGGTCGAATGTCAGTTCTGCTCTTTTCCCCATGCCAAAGGCATTTTTTGTTTTTTCTCCCACCAAACTTCATCAAAAAACAAAATTGAAGATTCCATCATGTAGAGGACTTCAATAGCTTTCTAATGACACTAAAATTGAAAAAAATTGAGCTCTAGATCGAAAGATATACCCCTCTGAAGATTTAGGGAAAAATAGGGAAACAATCGGGTCAGTGGGCCAAAACCCAAAAAAATTCCCTCCTTTTTTGAATTTGGGAAAAATTTTCCCAAAAACTCGACCCCCCACTGGTCCAATGCCATGTGGCACATTTTCCTTGGTCCGCGGGTTCAAACGGACATTTTACACTTTTTTAAATTTTTGAAAAACATTCCAAAAATCACTCCGCACCTTGCTACTCTGCTGCCACGCCAACGCGTTTTGATTGGTCCACGGACCTTACTAGGGAAAATTTCCCCCAAAAACTCTACCGAGCCATAGCTTGCAAAATACAAGGAGTTAGAAGGAAAATTTTACCTTTCTAGAAAGGTGAGGAAATTCTCTATCTGATGAAGCCATTTCAAGAAAATTTTGAGTGCCTAGAAAGTGGAAAAATTTGACTAAGGCACAAGGAAGGAAGGAATGAAAGGAAGTTAGTCAAAAAATAAGCAAGGGGATTATTTTGGATAACAATTTTGGAAACTCATAGGGGTCATCTGCCTGCTGGATGAAGTGACCAGCTCCCTGAAGTAATCCATTGGGCATGGAGTCATCAACTTAACTGCTTGATACTCCCAACTCATTAGAAAATTTATGTGAAGAAGATTGTGAGAGTAGAACATCACTTGATCTGGAACATGGCCTGAAAAGATGCATTCTTGGGAC
Organism: Taxus chinensis; assembly: GCA_019776745.2. NCBI lineage: Eukaryota > Viridiplantae > Streptophyta > Pinopsida > Cupressales > Taxaceae > Taxus > Taxus chinensis. The sequence goes on along the minus strand of CM034157.1, from coordinate 176,739,707 downwards.
AACAAATTTTGTGCCAAAGCACTTAGGCAAATGTAAAACTAAGCTACAACAAAACAATGTGCACAAGCACTTGGAGGAATGAAAATCTAAGCTAATATGTACTAGGTGAGGAGTTTCCCTTCTAGTAGCAATGTTTTAGATGGATTCCATTAACTGGAATCTACAGTTGTTTACCATCCAATGTAGACAATTAGAAGGCATTGCTATTCTTACATTTTGTGACCATGTAGGGGTCACTCTGAATGGCATCAAACTTTGAATGCCTTCCTAGCTTTGCTCGTTCTGCATCCCATTTCAACACTAAATATCCAACTTGGAAGGGTCTAGCCCGAGATTTCTTATCAAAGGTTCTCTTGATCAAGGCTTGTTGCTTCTCCATTGTTTGGGCTGCATACTCTTTGATTTCTTGGGGTTCCATCAATTCTGCATATCTAACCTCCATAGGTTCAAACTCCAACAATTCCAACTGCTTCATGAGTTCCAACGTTGGCAACTCAAGTGACATAGGCAAGATTTCCTCTCTTCCATAAACAAGTATGAATGGAGAGTTACCTGTGGATCTCTGGGGAGTTATCCTATCAGCCCATAAGGTTGATTTAAGTTTAGTGTGCCAAGTCCTCTGATTTTCATCAAGAGGCCTCTTGACGATCTTTAACAGGTTCTTATTGGTAGACTCATCTTGGCCATTACCTTGAGGGTAATAATTTGATGAAGTGCTCAAAAAGATCCTATTCTTAATAGCCCATTCAGTTACCTTTAATCCTATGAATGCCAATGTATTATCTGATATTATAGTGGTAGGTACACCAAATCTGGTTATTATCCCCTCATAGAAGTCTAGAATGTTAGATTCATTAGCCTCTTTGAGTGCCATCACCTTGGTCCATTTGGTGAAGTAGTATGTTGCTGTTAGAATCCACTTGTGTCCTTGGCTTGAGTTTGGTTTAATGACTCCAATGAATTCCAAACCCCATTGCATGAATGGTTGTTCAACTAAAATTGGGTGTAATGGAAGGGTTGTTAATCTTTCCTTGCCTATGAAGAATGCAAAATTTTTGCACCTCTTGTTCTATGCATAACAATCACTGAACACCTTGGACCAATAATAGCCAGCCTTCATAATCTTGAGGGCTATCACTCTTGGAGAAAAATGACCCCCAGCCGATCCACCATGGAACTCTTCTAACATTCTCTTAATTTGATTTGTACCAATGCATCTCAGCAGCACTCCATTTATATCCTTTTTAAACAAGACACCATCAACAAGCCCATATGGGATAGCCTGCAATATGAAGTGTCTTCTCTTGGTATTGTTCATCTCTGTAGGGCATAGTCCTGTTTGTAAGAAGTGCATTATGTCTTGGGTCCAGCAAGGAGTGAGCATACCACCATTCTCTTCTTAAACACCTCTTTTCTCTTGGTTGTCTCGCAACGCCAAAACAACATCCTTCCCAATGCTTGCTTCCATTGATTTTCTCAAGACCACCTTCTCACACAATCCCTTTCCTTGGACCAGCTTGGTGACTTTGATCTCAATCTCATACTCCATGACATGAGTAATCCACCCTACATGTTTTTCATTTAGGTATTTGTTAAGGAGGAAGTCATTATCTCCCACATGAGAAACCAGTAGTTGAGCCTTGTTGTTTGAAACTAGATGCTTAAATTTCTTCAAGCTCATAATCACTGCAAGAACATGCTTCTCAATGAAGGAATACCTCACCTCATAGTCCTCCAAGCTTTGGCTAAAGAAGGCAATTGGCTGCTCTAAATTTTCTTTGTTCTGTTGTACTAAAATTACAGAAATTGTATCATCACTGCCAAATGCATAAAGGATAAAAGGTTTAGAGAAATTTGGGTTAATGGTAGTTGGAGCTTGTGAGATAGCTTCTTTGATTGCCTCAAAACTTTCCTTACCTTCAGCTATTCATTTGAAAGCCATACTTTTCTTCAACATCATAGTTATTGGCTTGATAAGGGCTGCAAAGTCTATAACAAACCTTCGAACAAAATTGATTCTTCCCAAGAAACTTTGAAGGGCCTTCTTGTGACTTGGTAATGGCAGTGCTTTTATTTCTTCAACCCTCTCTGGATCAATTGCTAATCCTTCTTTAGAAACAATGTAGCCTAGGAACTTTCCTTCATGAGCTGGGAAAATACATTTTTTGGGATTCAAGGATACCCCAAATCTTTTACATCTTTGGAAAACTTTTCTCAAATGAAAGAGATGATCTATTGCACTTTTAGAAAATACAATAATGTCATCTAAGTATATCAGCACTATTTTGTTGATCAATCCCTTGAATTCCATATCCATTGCCCTCTAGAAGGTAGCTCTGGCGTTAGACAACCCAAATGACATTTTTCTATATGCATAGGTTCCCCATTTTGTGGTGAAGGCTATTTTGAACTGATCATCTTCCTTTGCCATGATTTTATTATACCTTCAATAACCATCTAGTAATGAAAACCTCTGAGAGCTAGAAATAACTTGAAAAATCTGCTCCATAGAAGGAAGTGGGTAATGATCCTTGAGGGATGCTCTATTCAAATCTCTAAAGTCTACACACAATCTGGTTTCTCCACTCTTCTTTCTAACTGGAACTAAGTTGGCAACCCAACTTGAATGCTTGATTGGGAAATATGATCCTTGACTTCAATCAGCTTGTCCAATTCTTTCCTCATGAGAGGCTCCATGTGTGGATTAACTGGTCTTTGTTTCTACCTAACAGGCTTAGTATTTGGATCCAATTCAATGGTATGCTAAGCTAAGCTTGGGATTGAAACCTTTCAAGTCTTCATAGCTCTAAGCAAATACATCAGGGAACTCTTGGCACAGTTTCACGAACTCATACCTTTCTTTCTTCAGTTGACATCCTTACCAATTTGTAGTGGTTCGTTATCTTCTACCATTAAGGTGGACATACTGAATCCTCTCTCTTGACCTGAATGTTTTCTTTCTCCTTTCCTAAACTGATCATTAGGGTTAAAAATGGACTCCAAAGTGATAAGTCCTTCGGGCAACTTGTTAGTTCTTAGCTGTACTACTTGGTCACCATACTTCTGTTCCAACTTTTCTTGATTCTTAGCTGAGAACTCAGCTTCTTCTTGCAAGAAATGGATGATTTGCTGCTCATTTTCAAACACTTGCCAACTGACATTGTTATCTGGCACTTAAGGCCTCACAATCACATGGATGTTTGGTTGTACCTTGTCTTCCTTGGATGCTTTCCAAAATGTCAAAGGCTACTCCCTACTACTGCAAGCCTGTCAGCAGCTTAGATTCTCTTCCCTAGGAATGGAATTGATGCCAAAACCCTCAAAATCTTCCATGAGGTCCCACACCCTGTTCTTGTAGCACCTGAGCAGATCATTCTTGGCAGCATGTTGTCCCTTGACCTTGATTTACAATCAATTCACTGTCACCAAATGACTTGCAAGTTCTTTATTCCTTTCTTGATTGCCCAATGCAATCCCTTGCACCAAGGTTTCATATTCAGCAATGTTATTGGAGCATACAAACTGAAATCTAAAAGTTGAATAGTACTTTACTCCTTGAGGTGAAACAAGCATGGCTCCACCTCCTGCACCTTGTCTACTTCTTGATCCATCAAAAAACAGCTGTCATACCTCATTTTCATCTTTGTGGTTTGGCTTAGTGATGCTAGGAATAGGTTGATTTTCTTCGTGTATGCAATATACCCCTAGCTCAAATTCTTCCACTTCCTTGATAAGGATCAAATGCATGTACCTTGCTTTGCTCATTCATCAAGAGTTAGATATGGGATGCTTCCAACCTTAGTGTCAACTTCATCTAGTGCTTGGGTGATTCTTCTTGATCAAATGCTGAGCAATTGGCATTAATCTGGGCTTGGAGTGTAAGGCTCAATATGGAAGTTTGCAATAGGTTCTGACCTGATTGTAGCCTTAGTTCCATAACTCGTTCTGAAAAACACGTGTGACCAATCAGCAGACAAATATCCCCTAATTCTTGGCTGTGAAGTCCCTTGACAAGCAAAGGGCAAAGAGTGGTGGTAGGTCTATGAATGATACATCTTGTAAAACAACAACATTTAGACATACATGCAAGGTAAGGATTCAAGTATTCTAATCACTCCAACTATTGCTACCGTTGATCCCATCTAGTTGCTCTACCCCTTTGGATATTGAATTCATACTGGAGCCCTAGCTGATCAGCTATTTGTTTAGGCATTACTGAGCTACTTGCCCCAGATTCTATCATGCAATTGTGCACTAGCTGATTTCCAATTATCAATGAAACATAGAAAGGAGGTGGCTTCAACATTTTACCTTGTTGTCCTCTATGATTTCCCTCAGGTTGAGGCAGCATTTGTAAGCACTTTGTCTTGCATCTGAACTTGCTGATTTGAATTTGGCCAGTCCTTCATGGTAGCTTGCAGCAGATCTCTTTGGTCTGGGATAGATAGGGATTCCCACATTGATATATTGACGTTTGTCTTCTTCATCTGATCAATGATGTTGAATGGTGATGCAAGGATCTCTTTTTTGTCCCTTTAGCTTGCACATTCACTTTCTTGTACATGTGGGCAGCAACAACTGGTATTTGAGTTGGCCTAGAAGGCTGTTCTTGGCTTGCCCTTGTGCATTTGAAATTGGATTTTTCTTGCCAATCACTTTGTGGATTGCCCTTGAAGGTTGTGGATTGGTTGGGGCTAATGGCTGCTCTTCACCAAAATTCCTCCTTTTTGACCTTGTGTTGGCTGCAACATTCTTGAGAAACTGTCCTGGTTCATGCCACAATAATCCTCTGCTTGCCAATTTACCAAGTGTGGTGTCATTTGGAGTTGCTAATTTGCTATTGGACTGTTTCTTGTTAGTTGGTTGTTTTCTTGACTCACCCTCGCCCTCTGCACCAGTATTTGTCACCATTAGTGCTTGATTCAAAGCACCATTGAAGCACATGGATTGGTTATGAGGCTCATTACATGAAAAACACCAATCATACTCTTGGGCAATGTTGTTTTGCATTGGTACCAATGATTTAGAGACAGATATGACATTTGGATTATAGGGCTGAAATGGTTTATTGGCAAGAGGCCTTATTTGATTCATATTTGCAGCAGGATTAGGTGGTCTTTGTGGTTGGTATGGCTTCCTATTAGGCTGAGCTTGGGGTTGATAAGAAGGTCTAAAACCTTGGGCCTGCTGCCTTTTGAGAATAACCAGCTCATTGCCGAAATTTTGCAATTGCTTCATGACTTCTTGAAGCTCATTTGGGGCACTTGAGAGATGAAGTGGAAGCTTCATTTGAACTCTGATTTCTAGGGGTGGGAGATATGAGCCAAACTAGGTGCTTGATTGGTGTTTGGGCTCTCTAAACTTGGCAACAATGGCATGGGAGGTCTAGGGGCAAGTTTGTCAGCTTGGATCAAACAATTTTCAGCCCTAATGGCAATGCTATAAGCCATAGGGATAGTTATGCACCTCCCATGGACTAAACTAACATAGAAATATCAGAATTTAGAGCTTTGAGATGGTAGAAGAAAAGCACCTTTTGCTATTAGCCTGATTTTCACTAGAATTCTCTCCCAAGTATTTTGAAATCTGAAGTTGAAATCGGTCAGCTGCTCATTGGGAGCTCTCTTGATGGTTGTTAGCTACTCCAAAAGAGACAAGTTGTCTCCCTTCTCTCCAAATTGCTCATGAAGTGCTATGCACATAGTTGATTCTAATTTTGTGATAGAGCCTAGCTCCTAAGGCTCCTAAACCATTGCAATGCCTTCCCCTTGAATGAAGATGTCTAGCAACTTGACAGCCACTTGCATTTCATTGATTTCATGGATTGCACAAAGGTTAGCAATATCTTTAACATGATCACCTGGAGTAGTTTGATTTTCTCCAATGAAGTACGGAGATGTTCTTCAAGGCTGCAACTAGGAACTAGATGTTGTGCATTGATAGAAATTGGGCTGCTGCCTGTGAAGTTGACATAAGGGATTTTTTTGTGCCATTATAATTGGTCTTAAAACCCTTGTTGACTGAATGAAAGCCCTATCAGGTGGAGGAGTTGAGAGAGTTCTGTTTGGTGGAGATGGAGACCTTTGAATCCTTCTTCCTCTTTGCCTTATTCTTGGAGATAATTGCAGGTATTCAAACATCACTTCTTCTTCTCCAACTCTTGACCTTGTGGTAGATCTCTTCTCATGGGTCTTTCAGGCCTGCACTACTGAAACCAGTTGATTCTATACCCTTTGGAGTCGCCAGATATGTAAATAATAGCTCTTTTTCAAGCAAAGAAATTACAGCAGATGCACATCAACTTTGTTGCAATAAAAATGAAGACCTCTAATGTCCCACTGGGCGTGCCAAAACTGTTAGTTGCAGGCTCAGCAACACCCCTGGATGTTTTCTCAGGCTTCTAGGTTGATCACTCTAGCATCCAGTGTGATTACACAACATGGAAACCTCTCTCCAAGTGTGGGACTTGTGAAACTGGGAGAGAGGAATCTCTAGATTAGAGATTGGTTCCTCAAACTCCTCTGATTTAGATCTATATTTGCACAACTATTATAGGTTCAGACTCCTAATCCTACTCTAAATATGCCAAGGAGACAGGGATAGAAGAGTGCAAAGAAGATGAAACTAAACTAACAGATGGTGATGCACCAAAAGGAGTGGTGAATATTTATTGTCATGCAAATAGACACAGACCATAAGATTGTAACATAAATCATGCATACACATTTCTGATAAGATATAATTTAGGATTAGAAATGAAGCAAATAATACATAACAAAGGACTGAAACCTCATTCACAAAGCTTGCATTATCATTTCCAATGTCAAAAACCACTACATTACAACCTAGCAAGAGAGTTAGAAATCCTGTTACAGTCTTAAGAAGAGGTCTGGTATTCTTGCAACAATCACTTCCCAGAGGTTAAAGAAGAAGATTGTAGATGCATAAAAAATGTTCCAACCACTTTAGAAATGAGCCAAATCTGGCTTTTAACATTGTATGGGTTGAGCCCAAGAAGAGAGAAACACATACAAAACATGAAAGGAGCCCATTCCTCCTTAACTAACCAAATGCATTAAAAGTAGCATGGGGGACCCTTACAAGGTTCATACCCTATCATTTTTTTACCAATGTTGGAGGAGAATGCGAAGCCATTCTGCATTAAATTTGGTCACTGAAATGTCACTTCTGGTCATGAACACGTGCCAAGGGAATCTGTTTCTTAACTTTCTCTCTCCGGACTACACCAAAAAAACAAGATTGAAGACCCCGGAATCATGTAGAAGAATTTTATAAGCTTTCCAATGATATAAAGAACGTGCAAAAAACTTGAGCTTTGGATCGAAAGATATGGCGATCTGAAGATTTAGGGCACAAAACAAGCAAAAATGGGTTTTGAAATTTTTTCCCGCGCTCCGCCACTTGGACGACACGTGTCAAGCACTGATTAGATGAGCAATTCTCTCTCCTTCCCTTACCCGCAGGTTTTCCTTGAAAGTTTTGACTTTTTATAAATTTGGAAAATTTCCCATTTTTTCCCCGCGTCCTCGCCACTTGGGACACGTGGCATGATCTGGTTGATCAGACAGCAGCGTTCAAACGGGCATCCTTTACCTTTTAGCTTTTGGCCAAAACTTTTGCCAAATTCTCTAATTCCTCCCCAAGCTCCACACTCCCTTTCTCCTTAAGACATGTGTCCTCTTTTTATTGGCTTGGGCTAATGCTTCAAACCTTGCCCTTTGAAATTTTTAGACGTTTTCCCTTGTGACACGTGGTGTTTCCTGATTCGTCCGCGGGCCTGCCGGCTTTTCGTGTCCCTCGCGTCCCTTTGGCCCAGTTGTCCCGAACTATTTGGGACAAATTCCTCCAATCTGCCTAAAATGGAAAAGTCCCTGTCCCTCTTTGAGGTGAAGACACGTGGCATGATTTGATTGGCTCTCGGCTCCTTTGGCTTTCCGCGTCCCACACGTCCCTTTGTCCCAACTGTCCCAGTGTGAAAGTTCTCTGTTTCGGCCGATCCGAGTGGCTCACGACCTTCGCGTCCTCATGGCCCAGATGTCCCAGCATGTTCTGTATAGCAATTAGTCAATTTTTTCTTTACCTTAGGCCGGTTCACCCTTTCGTGTCCCGCACGTCCTGATGTCCCGGATGTCCCTAACTGTTCCAATGCTCTGTGGACCGCCTGGCGGCCTTTCGGCTGATTCACGCCTCGACGTCCCAACTGTCCCAAGGACCGCCTGGACAGTGACCTTGACCTTTGCAGATTCAATCATAGCCTAAGCCTGTTGTGAACTTTTTCAAGAACTTTTTTTCTTATTGGATAGGAGAGTTAGAATGAGATACCTAAATCATTTTTTCACTATAGTAGGATTTATTTTATTAGCAGCATTAAGTTGTTTTAAACAATGGATTATCATAGCCTTCCCTGGAAGTATCAAACTTCCAGGATCTAGCACACACTAGGTAGTCCACTTCACATATTATTTAACTTTTATTTGGTGGTCTTGTGTTCCATTTCAGGTAGTTCCTCCAAGAAAAAGGAAGCTCTCACGATCAGCTGTGGATTCAAAAGTCATATGCGCACAACAACCTATCAACCAACATTTCAACTAGGTATTCCTCCTACACTCGTTACCCTATCTATTTCATCATTTTCTAAGAAATGATATAAGAATAAGGTGAAACATTTTGGCATGCCCAGTGGGACCCATTCGGGGTTCCTTGCATTCATTCATTTCTAGGTGAAAAGTTACATGTTTGTTTCCTTTCTAAAAGGTTCTCACATTAAAATTTCTTCCTTGGAATCTTCTCTTCTTTCTATTGTCTCAAAGTAATCATGTTTTGGTGCTTAAAAAGAACTCTTCTTCTATTTCATTTGCATTGCATTAGTGAAAGATCATACTTTCTCCTATTCCTCTTATTGTGTCATTGAATTCCATATTTTGATTTGGGTTTAAAATTAACTTCATTTCATCCTGCATTTTTTGCATTAGCTCACATTAAATGAGGGCAACCTATACGTTGGAAGTCATGACCAGCTGATGGTTGACAAAATGAATCATAGAAAAGCACTTTCTTTCTCTTTCTCTTTCTCTGAGTTCTTACCAAACCTCACAAAAATTGAAAATATACACATTTTTAAATAACATCTTTCCTGGAAGAAGCTATAGGTGATCACACGATCACGGCACAGTGGGCACCCAACTCGCTGCTCTGTCGAGTCATACTTCAGAGCAAGGCCCGCCCCCACCATAACATACTTGAAACCTCACCTTGTAGATCTCCTTCTTCATAGGAAGCCATCCTCACCAAAAAACTCTATTCTACAGTTCATGAGTCAGTCCTTAAATAGCATAACCTAAACAAACATAATAGAAAACAAGCACTCTTGGGATAGTATTTTTCTTATTGTTTCTTAATTGGCTTGCGTTCTGAGGTGATAGGTCACGTTATTGATTTTTCTTATTTCATTTCTTACATGCTAATCGTCAGGGTTGGCATATTCCAACTTCATCTAAGTGTGCATGGACCATATTCTCATCATTCTCAGAATTTTAGGTCTAATTCCACATCAAATTTCAAATCACAACCATATTTTCTTCATCACAGTTTCAATTTCACAGTAACCGGTGTCGATCTAGTGACTGTCATAGGTTACCCTCTAACCATCACCAGTTATACCCAACCAACATTAGTTAACTGTCATTTTGGTTAACCTACCCAAAAGGACACCTATTCACCTTCTTCGACTATTAAGAGTCCTTATCACTCTTATCATATACATTGACCTTGTAAATCTCATCAGTATTCAGCATGCTTGTCAGATTTGGCCTTATACCTTGTTTTTTACCAACTGTTCACTTTCCATAGTGACTGACAGTGGTTACTTGTGACCGGCGTCATCAGTTTACCCTAATCAGCATCGGTTAGCCTGTGTCATTTTCCAGCTACCATTTTAGCCCCAATTCACCTACCACCATCTATTTATCCGGCATGTGTTATGTTTATGTGTCACTTACAGAAAGTAGTCTTACCACATTATTACCTGTTCACATGGTACTGACGCGTTGACAAGATAGTGCCCTCGTATTCCATGCCAGTTGTTAACCACTCCCACCTAGCCCTTCACCACCTTCCATTTTATCACAAGCTATGGAACCTATCCAACCTATCTCTATTGCTACCGGAGATGAGGAGTTTGCATGACTCCTTGACCAATTTTTTGCTGCCTTGTAGTTTTACCTTTCCCACTTGTCCACTCGAGATGCCTTGGGTCAGTTGATATACGGCATGCCCATATCTATCCCCCCGACTTCACGTCGCTCCTACTCCTGCGTCAATCCCATCGGGCTCCGCGCTACTCGCATCTACCTTACCCTCAATCATTTTGCAGATAGGTCATATACCTACTATGACTGCCACATCTACTACATCCATAGTGTACCCGCCACATCCACTATACCTTCACCAACCACCTAGAATACAACCTTATCCATGCACCTATTGTCTCACATATACCTGTAGCTACACAACCACCTCTCGGTGTCGGTGACCCCTACCCCTTTTCAAAATTTCATCTTTCTATTCTGTAATCCTTAGCCCCCATTGCCACTAGAGTTACCATGACCCTTCCACCTCCATATACATACTATCAGTAGCCTCCTATGTTTCATCTGTTATTCACTCTGGGTACATACCCCCTATTTCACTTCCTTCTTCTCAATCCACCTATGCGACAGCACCATATACTAGAATGCCACCCTCATTATATGCCCAACACCAACCCTCTTACGCTATAGGAGGCACCCAACCATCACAACCTACCAATGACCTAATCAAATTAATGATGGAAAAGATGTAGACATTGGAGGCATCGGTTTCTGGCTCCTGAAACACTCTCACCTATAATGAGATTTGTAATGAGCCTATACACCCATCCATCCCTATTCATGGATACCCCATGCATTGGGAAATGCCTAAATTCAACCATTTCAATAGCAAGGAAGACCCGCAACAACATTTACGGTCTTTCAAACATGGGTGCTACCTAATCACCCATGATGATGCTTTGCTCTTGAGGACCTTTCCCATGTCTCTGACTGGACCTATGTTAGATTGGTATAGTGGGTTACCTAGACACTCTATATTTTCATTTAATCAGGTAGCCCAAGCCTTCTTGGATCACTTCTCCATCAATATCATTAAGAAGGTTACCATGACTGACCTATACTCCATGCATCAATATGATGACGAATCTATCACATATTTCATTGCTCGCTAGCGTAGCCTGATTAATCAACTCACATTCCAACTACCGCAAACCAAAACTCATCGATCTCTTCATGCGGGCTTGTGCTAGAAATATCTCGCTGACCCTGCAGGTCCAAACTTTCTGAAGCTTCGACGAAGCATGCACCATGGCACGAAAGCTAGAGATTCGGGCCATCGAAGAGAAGAAAATCCAAATACGCATAATAAAAATTTGGAATTCAAGTCGAATGATACCTCTTCTTCTTCCAAACCACAGAGTAATTATTCAAAGGCCAAGGGGACCGCTAACACAGTGGTACTTAAATCCGGCCCAAATCATCTATCAAATCAGGCTAGCCCCTCATCTAATCTCTCACCCGTCCAGACTTTTCAATTCAGATGAGAACAATGGAAATACACCCCAATTGGGGAGCCTTATTCTTCTATCTTAGAAAATATCATTAAAGCTAGGGCCATCACCCTTCCACCTATAAAACCACACACTTCTTTTGACCCTTCTCACCCCACACCCGCATGGTATAAAGAACACAACTTCTATAACTATCATCGAGTAAAGGGTCATAGTGACAGCAATTGCATCACTTTCAAAAACATTGTCCAAGAAATGCTCGAGAAAGGCAAGTTAACCATGGATAATCCTAATGCACACTGGCCAATCAAAACCTACACATATTCAAGAAACCCTTTCCCAATCATGCCCCTTTCGTCTGATCAAACTAGAGAAACCTCAACTCATGATAGCCATACCCTGCGAGGTCCACAATCTATTTTTAGTGACACACCCGTTGCTTCCAAATTACCTCATATTCCTTCCATAGAGGAAATTATAACCTGAAGTCCTCCACCTACACTTGAACCCACTTCACCTATTCCTCCACCCACAGAGGAACACCTTTCACCTCCTTCCTCACCCGTGGAGGAGCCTTCCACTAATATCGAGGCTATTTCACCTTTGGCTTCTCCACTTAGAGAGTCATCACCCACAATACTTCTTCAGTCCATGGAGGATACTTGTTTATCTCCTCCACCCACAGAGGAGAACCCATCATCTCCTCCACCTATAGAGGAGCACCCATTTTCTCCTCCACCTATCAAGGATCTAGTAGAGATACCTTTATCTCTAGGTGAGCATTCTCCATCAGGTACCCAAGATCCAGCAGACCTACTTTCGGCTCTCTTACCCACGGAAGCTGAAGCTAGCCAATTCTTCCCCATCTCTAAGACAACATTTTACAGGAATTTCCATTAGGTCCTCATCAACCTCACCTACAGACATGTCATTCTCACGTTTGGCTGATCACCTAGATTATGTGGATAGAGCCTTACTATGGGGGCGTCTTCTGCTTCCTGTCTCAACATAGATGCAGATGTCACTTGCTGACACTTCCACTATCTACCCAAAGATATTTCGACCAATCGAACCAAACACAACCACCTCTATCACAACTTCTTCCATGACACCTATCACAACTCAACATACACCCTTACCCATAACCCAACATACATCTAAATCCAAACCCACACCTACATCATCTTCCTCACCTAAACCTATTACTACCTTAGGGGTCACCCCAACCACCAACCTTACTCATCCACCTATCAAACTAGATTTAGCTACATCCTCCATAGTCAATACCCAACCTACTCTGGCACCCAAATAGAAGAACCAAACCCATAGAACTCACACCCTGGCTATGCCAATCACACCTTCATCACCTTCACCTTTTCTATCCATTTTAGGACCTCAACCTACCAACACAGTTAAGAAACCTCCACCCATCAATAAACCAAAAACACAACATCCCATTCCTTCCTTGCAAACCTCTAACATACCCAAGCACCCGACATGACTTACACCTGCACCTATAGCATCTTTACCACCCATACCTCCAATACCCTCAGCAACTTCTTCACTACCCCCTACACTTCAGTCTCTGTCCCTCACACCCCTTGCACGACCCACGTCATCTACCTTCACAACACCTCCATTATCCCCATGGGTAACTCACCCTCTTCCCCCATCCACTTTTCCCTCTAGATCTCATACACCCATATCACCTTTACCCAAGAAGGTGCAACCCAAAGACAAAAATACTACCCTCCAATAAGGTAGTCAAAACAACCATACACCCTCCTGCCAGTTCATCTACCATACCCCTACCCAAGCAAACACGACCAACACCCAAGACCACGCCAACACCCAAAACTATAGCTCAACCCACTCCCCCTCCTGCAAAGACCGTTCCTCAACAATCAACCACACCTACGCCCAAACCCACTTTCACTTCCCATTGTGACCCACTAGCCGGTCTTATGCCAAAATCTTAACCAACCTCCTTGAGACTTCTGTCATCACATTACTGCCACTCAGACCTTATGACCCCCTCAAACCCAAGCCAAAAGGGTTTGATGACACTAAAATTTGTGCCTACCATCGTGTGCCAGGGCACGATGTGGAGAACTGCAAGGCTTTGAAAACCATCCTTATCCAAGTTATGTCCTCCTGAAGAAAACTTTGATGATGATGACCTTCTTGATGAGGACCCCATTTCACCAACACCCATTCCCACAGTCCTTCCCTCACTACCTACTCAACAACCATGACCTCCACCCCCACAACTCTTAGAGCCACCCCCAAGATTTGAAATTAACATGGTTTGCATCAGAGAACTTGCCACACCATTACCTAAATGTCATTGCACCCAGCTCACTTCACAAGGCTTTTCTCCCCTGGTAGGTTTTTTCCCGTCATGTCATTATACCACTCATCCTACACCTTCTCCATTTTCCAACTCCCCTCAGATCAACATGATACACGTCACTACTCGTGCTCAGAGAGACAAAGGCAAGGAAAAGGAAACTGACTCACCAACCAATCCTATACCCAACATACCATCTGCACCCACACCTAAAATTACTATCTGCGGCCCCACATACCCTATTTCTAATGGGGTCACACATCACACAATGCTCAAAAAACTACACCAATCCCCCTCAAAATGTCCTTATATGACCTCATCCAAACCTCAGAATCCCATCGTCAAGCTCTCATGGAGGTTCTTCAATCTATTGAGGTTTTACCCAATGACCCTACACCCATAGCCTCCATTATCACACCCCATCATGTAGCCTCTCTCACCAAATTGCCACCTTTATCCACACCTCACCCTACTCACCAAGTAGCCTCCCTTAGCTTCTCAGAGGAAGAGATCACACCGCACCAAACTGGATGACCCAGACCCAGCTCTCTTCATCTCTATCCACATCGATGATATACGTGTACGACATGTAATGATTGATGGGGGCACTAGCATTAACATCATTTCATCCCATGCATTCACTCAAATGCGCATACCTGACAATTACATGCATAAACATCCTGTCATGTTGCGTTCATTCAATGACGCTATCACCTCTACACTAGGCACCATCATCCTCCACATTCGCGTGGGCCCCTACACTATTCCAGAGTTATTTTATGTCTTGGAGGGGGAATTTCAATATAACCTATTGCTTGGCAGACCCTGGATTCATGTCATGGGTTGTGTTCCTTCCACTTTGCATCACTGTGTAAAGTTTGAGCATGAAGGACACACCTATACTATTCCAGCTGACCCATCACCTTTTAAAACATGCAACATGCTTTACCAACCCAATGACGTGCTTATACCCATTAAGGCATCTACCTCCATGACCACTACCACTTCACCTACACCTCCGCTTACCAGTACAGTCGCTACCTCAACCGCACATGCCTCCTCCATTCCTACCACCGCCACAACCTCCACGGCCAACCCATCAACCTCCCAATCCATTAACTCCACCTCCGCATCAACCTCTGACACATCATCTATTCCAGCTACCCACATACCAACCACTGATCCCTTGGAAGGCATTTTTCAATGCCTCACTCTGGGGGAGTATCACCTATATAGTGTCAACACATTCCTTACTCCACAAGAGTATGGAAGTCTTCACCAACATCCTCGCTATGATCACCACATAGGAGAATGCCTCCTTTATGGTCCTCCTCACCTTCATACCAGTCTCACCTATGGGGGACTTGATACTACCACTTACACACCTGAACCACCATC
The DNA here is from genome assembly GCA_019776745.2 of Taxus chinensis. Taxonomy (NCBI): domain Eukaryota; kingdom Viridiplantae; phylum Streptophyta; class Pinopsida; order Cupressales; family Taxaceae; genus Taxus; species Taxus chinensis. The sequence continues at coordinate 176,724,339 of CM034157.1, read as the reverse complement.
ACAAACCCACCCATTTTCTGCTGACTTCCAGTCTCTCACCAATCACCATTTCGCCCACACCTTCCTACACCGATGTGCATGGAAGGGTTTTGGTTTTGGATTTTACGAGAAAGGCCACCATATTGTTATTCCATGTACTACCCATAAACATAATGACCGTAGTGGTATCAGCTTTGCTGAACCACCTACCAAGCAGGCCCACATTGAACTCATCGAGGAAATTATCCCTTCTCCACCTTCTTCACCCGCTCCACCTTCATCACCGCGTTTCTTGATGGAGTCAATGGATCTAGAATCTATCCCTCCTAACTTTTTTTTTCATAAACACCATTTCCTTGGGGCCTCTGACTTATCAACATGAGGGCAAGGCTCCTTCCTCTCTTCCCTTCCTGTATCCTGAAATGATCAATGATGATACACCTTCAATTAATGTCGTTCAATGTCAGGATGATGAATCTATACTCACCTACCTTGGTGCAGAAGACTCATATATTCATCAGTTGTTACCCTCTGAGATGTAAACCATGTTGAATGAATCGACTATCGAGATCAACATTCATACTCAGGACAACCCACACATCCTAAAGATCGGTCAATCTTTAGATGCTGTTGAACAAGGAGCCATCACTTCTTTTCTCAAAGATCATAACCATGCATTTGCTTGGTCTTATGCAGACATGCCCGATATTGACCCCACCATAGTGGTCCACAATATCATAACCATTCCTGATGCCAAACCCATCAAACAAAAATTGAGGAAAATGCACCCTCGCATTGCCCTTCTCGTCAAAGAAGAACTTCAGTGCCTTCTTTCCATTTCCTTCATATTACCCATTGATTATCCTTGTTGGATTTCTAACATTGTCCCTATCACTAAGGTGATAGGGGGACTCCGCATTTGTATAGACTTCCATGACCTCAACCTAGCCTGCCCAAAAGATGACTTCCCTCTACCCGGTATTGACCAGCTGGTTGACCTTACCGCTGGTCACGAGATGCTATCACTCATGGATGGCTTCTTGGGTTATAACCAAATCTTGCTTGCCCCAGAGGATCAACACAAAACCGCATTCATCACCCCTTGGGGGACCTTCTGCTATCGAGTCATGCCTTTTGGCCTTAAAAATGCTGGTGCCACATATCAGTGGGCTATGACTTATATCTTCCATGACATCATGCATCGTATATTGGAAGATTATGTGGATGATCTCCTGGCCAAATCTAAATGCCGCTCTGAGCATCTCACCATCCTCAAAACCATTTTTGACCACCTCATTAAATATTGCGTTCACCTTCAGCCTAAGAAGTGTGTCTTTGCGGTCCTCTCAGGAAAGCTCCTGGGATTTATCATTTCCCTACATGGTATAGAAGTTGACCCTACTAAATTCAAGGCCATTCTTGAAATTCCTCTGCCCACTAACCTTAGACAACTCTGTAGCCTACAAGGTAAGTTACAGTCTATTCACCATTTCATTTCACAATTATCTGATTGGTGTCAACCATTTCATCATCTTCTTAAGAAGGATGTCTCCTTTAAATGGGATGATGATTGCCACAAATCTTTTGAGGTCTTAAAACAATACCTTCTCCAACCACCCGTACTTATTCCACCTAAAGATGATCAACCCTTCTACCTATACATCTCTGCTACCGATCACTCCTTGGGGGCCATGCTCACTCATCACGATGAACAACAAAGGGAGTAGGTAGGTTTACTACATAAGCCATACTCTTTTGGACTATGAAACCTGATATAACCATCCTAAAAAACTTTTCTTAGCCTTAGTTTTCGTTTCCACAAAACTCCGTCATTACCTACTCAACCACAAAACCTATGTTGTGACCAACACCGACCCCTTACACTTCATGTATGCCAAACCTTATCAAAATCAACATGTTGCACGTTGGCTTATTCTTATAGCTGACCTCGACCTCGAATTCATTCATCAAAATTCCATCAAGGGCCAAGCTATCACCGACTAATTGGTCGATGCACTTATTTCCAGGGATCAACCCTCTAATTTTGATTTTCTAGATGAGTCAATTGCTATCCTTTCCCTAGACGAACCCGCTTACCAAATGACACTCTTCTTCGATGGTTTCAAGTGTCAGTGTGGGGGTGGGGCTGGTGTTATCCTCATTCTACTTGATGGTGAACCCATGCCTTTGTCTTTCAAACTTGATTTTGATTGTACAAACAATATTGTCAAATACGAAGCACTCGTATTAGGTCTCCAAGCCGCCTATGCCCTAGATGTCAAATCAATCAACATCTTTGGTGATTCTCAATTGGTTATAAACCAAGTAAATGGTGTATACCAATGTCGCAATGAGATACTTCAAAAGTATAAACATCATGTAGACATAATTTTGACCACCTTCGACCGTTACACCCTTCAAACCATCCCCTGTTCAACCAACAAATTTGCAGATACCATGGCCTGCTTGGCTTCTCAAATACCTGCTTCGCCCACCGATTCTAAAATATTTGTCACCATACAATGAATCCAATCACCCTCTTATTTACCTCGTGACGAAGTTTACTCCATCGGAACTACTACCCCTGACCTCGAGTGACCTTTGGTATAAACAATACTCTGACTATCTTTCTCTCTCCATCTTACCTCCTGATCTCACCCATAATGGACAACGTGCCTTCCTTAAAAAGGTCTCTCATTACATCATCATGGGAGGCCTCCTCTATAAGCATGGCTTTGATGGTATTCTCTTACGATGCCTCACGAGTTCTAAAATTCCTTATACCATTAAGGAAGTTCATGATGGCATATGTGGAGGTCACTTCAGTGGCCTTGTTGTTGCTAAGCGTATTCTTTGCCTAGGCTATTACTGGCTGACCCTCAACCATGATTGTTGTGACTATGTCAAACATTGTGTAAAATGCTAAAAACATGCCAACCTTCATCATACACCCAGTCATGCCTTACAAGTCACCCGTGACCTTTGGCCCTTCTCTCAATGGGGTTTGGATCTTATCAGAGAGATCAACCCTCATTCTTCCCAATGCCATCAATGGATCATCACCACTACCAAATACTACACAAAATGGGTTGAAGCCATACCACTCATCTCCATGAAAGCCAAGAAAATATGTGAGTTCATCAATCATCACATCATTTGTCACTTTGGTGTTCCTCATCACCTCATCACTGATAATGGAAAACAATTCAAAAATAAAACATTGCGAAAAATTTGCAACGCCTTTGGCATTCAGCTAAGTTTCTCATCACCTTATTACCCACAGACCAATGGCCAAGCTGAATCCACTAACAAAACCTTAAACAAAATTCTCATGAAAGTAGTTAATGATACTGGGAAGGATTGGCATACGCACATTCCTTTTTCCCTATGGGCATACCGCACTAGTATTCATACTTCCACTGCTGCCACACCCTTTTCTCTGGTCTACGGTATAGAGGTTGTTCTACCTCTCGAAGTCCAGATTCCCTCACTCTGCATTTCTCTCCATGACATGCTCAATGATGATGACTTTTGTCAGGACCATTTAGCACAACTTGAGTTATTAGATGAACGTCATCTTAACACTCTTGATCACCTTCAAGTTTACCAAAAATGTATCAAACGTACCTACGAAAAATGTGTCCATGAAAAAACCTTCCAAGTTGGTGACCTTGTCTTGAAATAAAATCAACATGTAACCAAAGCTAGAAAAAAGTAAACGGGGAAAATTTGCTCCTAATTAGCTTGGACCATACATCGTGACCCATACTTATGGATCAGGTGCTTATCATTTATCTTCACTCAATGGTAAACCTGAACCTGAGCCCCTTAATGCCTTGCATCTTCGACTGTTCTACTATTGAATTTTAGTCCTACATCACTTTTTTCCTCTTTCCATGCTCATCCCTTGAGCACTATCCACTTCTTATACCTCACCAATGACTAAACAAGAATCATGTGATTCCCCGTCACTTGTCATCTTCTCTTGAATATGTGTACCAATGATTCTCATGGATACTTTTCATCTACCTTTAGATGAGATCCCATGGTTGTTTCACCCTACTTTCTGAACAAGAATCTTATTCTTCACCTTGGTCTTGTCCATGACTCCAAAGTCCCTTACATGGGACCCAACTCCTTGAGTCAAACTTCTAATAAAAAGATGACTCCCTCAAAAGGACATCTTCCTCTCGACAATCACTGCTATAAATAGACTGCTCCCTCGAAGGACAGCTATGTAAGGCTCTTTTAAAAAAATGAGAGAAACTGAAGCTTCCCGCATCGATCAGCTTCACGAAGACCTCAAGGAGTTAATTTCCTCATCCCATATAGACTTCCCACATTGATCAGTCTATCTCAAATACAAGTCAAACAATAGAAAGCCTTTTAGTCATGGACTTACCCATTGTGACCTTGGATCTCTTGCCCAAAAGAGCATGCTACCTCATACCATATCAAAATTAACCACCTTTCACCCCTCTCACCATTCACACTCCCATTTCCTACTGCCTCAAGGGACCTCTTGGAAACCATGACATTTGGTGATCATGTGACTACTTTTCACCCTTAGAACAATCAATCATGCAATGTATTTAGGGTCTCACGTTCATCACCTCCTCCATGGTATGACCTACTCGGTATGACCCTAACCAATCAGGTGGATTTCTTGCCTCCTCTTATCTTTTAACTTTCTTTATTACGTATTGATTACCTTATACAGGACTTGGTCCTTGACGCTTCCTTTTGGGGTAATCTTCTTCTTCCACCACAATCAAAATCACCTATACCAAGTTACCCACAACTCACCCACACCTAATAGACCTAAACCCAAATCATGCCTAAAACCTACCAACTCATTTTCATACCTCCTCATATTCTTCCCTAGCTTATGGGAGAACTACATCGGCCTGAGGTCCCATTTTTCCAGGACTATGTAGGCATCACTCTGAGGGCATGGGGCCCTTAGAGGTTAGCTCGACCACTCTCTACCCTAACCAATTAATATTTCATCTTCCTAAATTACATTCTATCCCACTTAGTTTCATTTTTATGTGAAAAAAATTAGAAATTAAAACAAACAAACAACAAATGGCTTAACATTTTTATCATCATCACAACACATGTTTATTATGACTACCATTTCTCTACCATCATCATACATGTATTATAAAACATCTTAAACATGACCCATCCCATCATTCATTGCGCAAATTAATGAATCACAAATTCAACCAACTTAAACTCAACCCAAGACCTATGCAATCCACCTAAGACCTAACTCAATCCATGCCTAAACCTAACCTGACTCAATCCATGCCTAAGACCTGACTCAATCCATGCCTAAACCAACATAACTCGATCCATGCCTAAACCGACCTAACTCAATCCATGCCTAAACCAACCTAACTCCATCATGCCTCACTCACCTAGTTTCCATCCATATCATGACAAAAAATTAAAATTCTCATAAAAACCAACAAATCTCATCATATAAACAAATATGTGTGTCTCAATACAATATATAGGGATATCTAATCATGTGCATCTCTCAAAATCATTCGGCACGCAGACCGATACTCAATACAAAATATCATCGGCACACAGGCCAGTATCATATACAATAAAACAATAAAACAATACAAAATCTCTTCGGCATGCAGACCAGTGTATAATCAAATCTCTCAAAAAAATCTTACACATCCTCACTATCTTCAGCACGCAAGCTGGTATATATCAAAAAAATGACTACAAAATAAAAAATATAGGGATGGGCATCAATCCTCACCTTTTCAGACATCCTCCATGTTGGTCTCTCCAGTCTCCTCCTTGGCCCCTATCTGGTAACTTGCTAACATCTCCCCACCCATCATAGGTGGTGGTTGGGTCCCTGTTGGCGCCTCACCTGGAGCTAGTCTCCATGATTTGGTGGCCTCTCCATGATCCTGTCTCCGAGATTGATGGCCCCTTGTGCTCTCTACACTGTGAGGCTGGGATCTCGTTCTCTCACCTGAGGCCTATTGTGCCCTATACTCTCCATAAGTTAGAAAATCTATCTCATCTGAAATCAACTAATCTTGGTAGTATCTAGCCTAACCTAGGGCATCCCATAACCTGGCTATGGGTACGGTCTATGGTGGCCCCATAGGCCTCGACCCCTGTACCTATCCTGTGCGACCTGGTCCTTCCCTTTCCTGTGAACTGGGACCCTATTCCAGTTCCTATGGAGGTGCCATCGACCTCACACCTTGTGCATGTACCTACGCCTGTAATGCTTAAATCTATGCCTGTGTAATGGCCAACTGGTCCTGCAACCCTATCACATGTTCCTGTAAAGTAACCTGTGCACCTGACCATCATCCCCATCTCCATCTCCATCCCCACCCTAGGCCATCTGGGCCTGAAGAGTGGCCACCTGCGCATGTAACTCGGCCACCTCCCCCTCTGAACTGGCTAGTTGTCCCTACACCATACCCAACTGGGTAATCATAGTTGCCACTTTCGCTTGTATCCCCTGTAGGGAATCCCTCTGCACCGGCCTAGGTGGTACTACTCATAAATGAGCTACCTACCACTATCTGTATCTATCTGTAACCCCAGCATCATCAATCCACTAGTCTACCACCTACTCCTCCTTCCATGTGGGCATTTTTGGCTGGGGTAGAGGAAATGGCCTCTCCATGTCATCTCTCCTATACTGCGGGAAGGGTGGAGGTATGTCTTGTGGCAGTCCAAATTGTCGTCTAACCCTATCCATAAGGATCATCTCATGCTCCCCGGAATGGCACCCAACTATCCATCTCAATAACTGAATACCATCTAACTCCTTGTGCATCTACTTGAATGAGGAATAGCCCACATACAGGTCTCCATATGATGTGCACTCTAGACAAACCCTCCAATAACTACATGTAATAAGTTACATCATGTGTAGCCCTATCCGATCACCACTCTCCAATCATAGGTACCCATCGCCTATATCCCACCCGCACCAATCTCGATGGAAATGCATCATCTCGGGGCATACCTACTGGCCATACACAAACTATGTGCTCATAAGCCTAATAGTGTAGTAAAACTATGCAGCACAAGCTAAACCTGCACAGATGCCCATAGCCCATGCACTCTGTATAGCTACACCAAGAATGCTAGTGCCTAGGCAAATCGGGTCTGATCTATCATCATGTCATGAAGAACCCCCATCAATGAGCGAGGAAATCTCCCTCCCTCTACATTAGGCAATGTGAAATAACATACTGCCTCTATCAATAAAAAAATGAGCCTCGTCTCCTCTGGACGGGCTATGTACATCCCTCCATAGCTCAGACTAGCACTATGGAATGTCATGTCTTCCAGTCCCTCTCTAAACACTATCAGCATCAACTCCTCTGAGGCCTCAGAGGAGATTGAATACACCTACGTACCTAGTATCGATAGCCGTATGATCCTAAACACATCCTCCAAGGTGACTGTCATCTCACCCATTGGTAGGTGGAACATGTTGGTCGTTGAATCCCATATATCAATGAGATCAACCATCAGACTTGGTTTCCAGACCGCATGTCGATAGTGTCGAACCCCACTCAGGCCCACCTCCTCCACGTGTTTTCACTCCTCAGTGGTCACCATACCTCACACTCTCAAGAGCTGAGGTGGCACCCTATCTCTCATCCTTATCTGATCTCTTCCCTGCATCCAATACAAACAACAAATCAATCCACCTTCATCATACGCATACTCACTCATTATTATTTCCCCAAACCCTTTTTTTCCCCCACCTACTCTAGGTTTCTTTCACCCACACACCCTATTCTACCCTTCCCTACCTCACCCACTCGACTTAATACCCTTTTGACCCTTTATTCTCCAAAACCTGACCGGTACCGGTTATCTCTAACCAACCCCGGTCATCCCTACACCGGCATCGGTATCTTGTTTTGTGACCGATCCTGGTTTGACCCTACTGACGCCGGTCACTGTCATGGCCAAAATCCGCAACCCCCCAAACCCTCACCTCTCAAAAAATTCCCTCTCCTACCTCTTCTACCCACCCATCCTCACCTATACCTCATCACACAACAAGAGTTACCCCTCACCTGTTGTCGTCAACCCCTATTATCCCACCCGATCCATCTATTTTACTCTCTCCACACAATCTGATCTCCTATTCTACCCCATTCAGCCCTCCCCCATTTCAAATTTCTTTTTGTAGATTTTTTTGTTTTTATAATATCCCCCTAAGCCACCAAACAAATTGGTCATGTGCCCTACCTTACCGTGATCAATTACCCTATATTTATCAAACCCTCTCTTACTTTACCAACTAATTTACCTCATAAACACACAACAAGACTACCTCCCCTCGTTTGACTCATTATTTTACTTACCTCATCCTGTTGTCCACCGCTAGTCGACCTTTGTTGTGGCACATCTGGCCTGCTGCACCGGTTTCCCCTACCTTTGGTGTACCCATATCCCTCTCTGGCCTGACCATATGCCATCACCAAATATCGACTACCCTACTCTTCACAACCTAGTCCGTGCTAAGTTTATACGTGTGCAATTAAAATCCTTGGACACAATACCTATATCCTAAGTGGACCTTTTTCCCCTGTTACTTCCTCTTCAACTACCAATCACCCACCATTCGGCTTCACCCACACATGGGGCCAACTTATTTTTATCAACTCGCTTTGTTGGGCAAAATGTCTAGACATTTTTCCCCTTTCTCCTCTCTCTTGTGTCATTTTCCCTAGTAATTTGCAAGAAAACATTCCCTCTAAATGAATTGTAAAAAGTGAAAATCAGATTTTTTTAGTAAACCTTTTTATAATATCCCAGACCTAAGCAACCTTTCAACTCCCAAAATAACCTTATTTCAAGTTTAGCACATGGTTTTATCTTCACCGAGAACATTGGTCATGTGCCTATACCTTGACACCCATAGTGATCACATAGCCACCTTACCCTATACACCAAGTCCATTTGACATTGGTTACTCTTGACATTTGAGCAGATCCTTTTATTTGGTCACCCTCTCTTACATACCTGCCCACACTTTCGCCCTATTACCCATCTACCCAGATCACTCTTTTTTCCCTTACCCACCTTTACCTGACCACTTACCTCACCCTCCTAGTTACCTCATCATCCCAAATCAGAGCCTACTACCTCCCTGAATCTCCATCCTCATTTGGGACTCAATTATTTTACCCATACCTTTTACTTTATTACCAACATTAAGCCCTACCCATGCCAGGATCTAGACCTAGATTTTTGGACCTGGACCACCAGTTGTGGATTCTAGTGACCTTTGACCTCATGTGTTTCATCATTTTCTAAGAAACGTCTAAGAATCAGGTGAAACACACATGTGTATGCTTACGGCCTCACTGTTACCTTCGCATGTTGATTGACCTAATGACCTTACCTTGCCTCTTGCCATCATAATACGACCGTAATTATTCTTTCCAATCTCTGACCCTACCTTTGGTGTAATAAAAAAACATTCATGTAAGTTATAATGTAATTGTTGAACACTTTTGCTATGAATCTAAAGATGATGATAAAATAAATTTGTGTGTATTATTATTATCTTTCCATCAATAAAAAACTATTCGTATATGATATTTTACGAGGAACATACATCTATTTTACTAAGATATGTCTACTAAACATTTTTAACAGATGGTCCAATTCCCATTCAAAACTTCATAATTCTCTTATACTAAACTTTCTCTGGTACCAAATGAAATTAGAGTAGATGATTACAAAATATTATTATTATTCAACAATAATATTTCTCTTATTTTAAACATTAAAACATCATACCCATATGTAGGATTTTTGTATCCTATATTTAAGGAGATTGTCTAACTACTACATCTCCCACAAGTGTATCCTATTATCCTACTTACGTGATTTGTTTCAATCTCCAAAAACTCATTTACATATGACTAATATGATTTTTTAAATAATAAATCGTTTACATATAACATACATGAGTTGTTTAAACAACCTTTTTAAAAATGTAATCATTACTAACTATTTACGTGAGTGGTTTCGATTAGCACTATTATCACTCACGTAAATATTGTATTATCACTTGTTTTTATGTTATAACTCACTTACATTATTAATAATCAACCCCAAAATATTAATAATATGAGCATTAAACACATTATTCATAATAGTTGGAGTATCCAATAGATTTGTGTGGTTTGCTTCTCCACTTATGTGTGGCTTAAAATATGGGTAGAGATATTTTATATTAAATATAAGAGAAATGTCTATCCCTTCCAATATCTATGTATCATACATATTCTTCGCAAGATTATTCATGAATCTACACTGTCTAGTCTTCTTACACTTTGTTTTATCATATGTTTCTCATGGAAAGGTATCTTTTTACAAGTGCATAAGAACTAAATAGCCATATTTAAAATCTGAGTATCTTCACCTTAAAACTATGTGGTGCTTTTAATATGCATTTCTCTGATCCAACTATTTACACACTATAGTATCCACTTATTTCATATATTTCACAAATTCATCTTCTTCAATGCTTATTCTTTCTTTAAAAAATTCTCACTCCTCATTAACTCCTCAAAAAATTATCTTATACACAATATAGAAATATATCTTTCTAGTGAACCTATTCATTCATTTTTCATAAGCATAATTTGTGTATACAAGAATTGAATTGTGTGTTCCTTCCTTGTCTTCTACCAAATATCAAAACAAATGTCCAATATTCTTGTTGAAAACTTCTACTTGGTCATCCATCTCTAGATGGTACAGAATAATAAATTGTGACCTCATATTTAATATCTTCCGAAATTGGAAAAAAAAAATAGTATCTCTTTTAATGTAATGTTGTATGAATATATATATATATATATGTGTGTGTATATATGTGCACTCACAACATCCCTTAAAAAATGTTATTTATACGTGTTTATATGGCCATAACACACACCTAATGTGTTGGAAAGCTAGGGACCCACATGAAACATTGCGAAGGTTATGTTTTAAAATTTTGCAACCCTTGCAAATTGGACAACTTAACAAACCTAAGCATTGGAAGAAAAAGTAGTGTAATGTATTGCAGATACTAGGGTAGTTCATGGATGGCTCAATTGAGTTGTGGTCGAGTTGATATTATATGGCTGAGATGGTTATAGTCGAGAAAATGAAGAGGTAGATAAATTTCTACCATTCGGTAATATGTAAAAAATGTTATCGATCAACAACATTATAGCTTGTTACAGACCGGTAGCAAGAGTAAGAGTAGGAGCATCGGTGATAGTGAAAAAGGCATCGATAGTATCTATAAATACTACCAGTCAGTATCATATATAAATGCTACCATCCAGTAACATAATGAATGGAACTGATCAGGCGATAATGCTAGAGGTTCCGGTAGTAAATGGATGATATTGGTCGGTAGCAGAATAAAATGGTGGTTGGGTCATGGTGGTGTAGATTGAGGCGGTGGTACATTTGGCCGTAGTATCGTCACTATTGATTGGTAGTAGGGAGATGTTTTATCATCTATTTTTGTGAATACGCAACTAGATGACATCAAGAATGTGAGGTTTAAAACATGCTCCCAGCCGACACCAAAAGGGCTATGTAACCGGTGGATAGGGGAAAGAAGTGCCACCATCTAGTGGTAAGAATGTTGTAACCGATCTACTACATAAAGGTTAATATTATCGACCTATAGCTTGAACTAAGTATAATAAAACCATCATTCAATGGTTTAGCATGCAACTGGACAAATACAGGAATATCAATGACATGTTGAGCATTAATGAATACATTACAGAGTAGCTCAATGACTAGTTTGAGGGATGGTGACCATGTGTTCTCCTGTAAGAAAGGTACCATTGGGAAATGAATTAGCAAGGTTGCATATACCTCTTTTCAAATATTTAATGAAGGTTGTCAGTTGGTGGCAGTAATTTCGAGTTTCCTTCTATATCTAATGTAAAACCCCGTCATTTGAACCGGGGATGTTCTGAAATGTAAAGGAACTCTGTCAAAAAATTTCCATAATGTTTTTGAGTTGCAGGCCTCATATTTTAGCATTTTGCAAAGTATTCTTTCCTTGTTTCTACTTTTTAATGGATTCTGCATCTTTTTTAGCAATAAAATTCATGTTTTGTGGCATTTTCTACCCTATATTGTGTTATATTGCATTTCTTTCCTTCAACTTGACATTTTCAGGTATATTGTGCATACTTTTTTCTTCTTGTAGGACTAAAATCTATTGTGTTCCATGAAAATGGATATTTGAATGTTTTTTTGGACATTGTGGCACTTATTTCTGCCCTCTCCTACTTCGTCTTCTTCCTATTTTCACTCACTTGGAATATCTCCACCCCTTTTTCTTGGTGTTATCACCTCCCTTAGTTTAGGATTCCAATTTCATGCATCTTCCCTCTCTCCTTGGTCCCTTGGTATTATAGGTTAGTGTTAAGTAGTTACATTTCCCTTTCTAGGAGTAGTTTTAGCCTTAAGAATAGTTAGAGGAAGATAGCCTTCTCCAGAGGTCCATCTCAGTTTGATTCCCCCTAATTTGGAGACAATCCCATGTTGTCTCAAGCCCCGGATCAATCTGATTTGGGATGGGTGCATATTTGAGCTCCAATAGTTTTGGCATGCCTATTGGGACAGTGAAAATTTATTTTCATTATTGTTAAGTTTTTGTGTGTAACTCAGAAATTTCCAGCCTTTGGAGGCTTATTTATACACATATAGTGACTCTAATTTCAAATCAACTAGTTTTAGTAGTGTTAGTGTTTAGGTTCATGAGAAGGATTTAGACAAGGTCCAAAACAACAGAAGAATGAATTTTGAATACCTACAAGTATCACTAGGAAGAAGGAAGAAGAGGAAAACAGTTCAAAGGTCACCTTCACCACCAAATAGGACTCTGTCCACACCACTTCCTGGTAGGCCTTTCTTGCAGTCTACTAGAGTTATAAGACCTATCATAATGGAAGCACAATAGAATCAACCATTTTTAAATTTTACTGGTAGTAATCCTCTTACTCTTAATGCCCAGAATCCCATTCCAGTATCTTCACTTAAGAGTATCCCTTTCTTCACTGAGGAAAATCATACCACTCTAGTTGACCATATTCAAGACATTTCCAATGTTTGTGCTATTCACCAAATTGTTAAACAAGATGTGGCTATTAGGCTATTAGCCTCTTCATTCAAGGGGAGAGATCCTCAATGGTTCAGGATTCTAGCAGTAGGATCAATCAAAAATTGGAATCATTTAGGGACAACCCTTTGCAATCAGTTTGGAGAAAAGGAAGATAACCTCTCCTTGCTTGAACAATTGACAACCATAAAGAGGGCTCCCAATGAGCTCATGGAAAACTTCAATTTCAGATTTCAGAAGACCTGGGAGAGAATTCCAGCCCTTGTAAGACCAACTCCAGAAGGTGCATTTATTTACTATTTAAGAGCATTAAATTTTGATATTGCTATCACAATTCAATCTATGGGGGTGTGCAACATTATTTGGGGCCTATGCATTAGCCATTAGGGCTGAAAACTGTCTTATTTTTTATGGAAAGCTTTCTCTTAGACCACCCATGCCCTTGTATCTTGAATTTCCTCAAGATTTTCTCAGCCTTTTATTTCTCCTATTCCTTAGCATAATTCCCAACCTAATGCCTCTACATCTTATTCTCCTCCCAAATAAAGGAAGATGAATACATGAAATCCTTAATTAGAAATTTTTCCAATAAAGTTATATCCTTTGGAAAGTACAAGCCCAATCCTATAGGAATTATTCCAATCAGGGGAAATCTTCAAACCAAGCCTTTAATCAAGAATATTAACCATACAGGAATCAACATATCCTAATCAGAGATATGGAAAAATCAACAGAATAATAGGTGGCAAAGTCAAAATGCCTCTCTTCCACTTGCAAAAGTTATTCCTTTCAGTCACTTCCTATTACTTAGCTCTAGTCAATCATTGGTTCCTATGCAAAATAATGTGATACAGAAATGAATGGTGTTTCTCATGTAATCAAACACAATCAACTTATTTGTGAATATGCATTTCATGATCATACCCTCATGGTTCAATTTTCTACCAACCAATAAGAGCCATTGGTAGAAGCACCCAATCCTAATGTGGAAGGAGTCCAAGAGGTTAACCAGGACACAAATCTCATGTTCTTTAGAGCTAAATATTTTTGTGCTTTAAATCAAGTAATGGGTAGTTCTAGTAGACCTCAAATTAATGTTGTTGATAATACCAGGTCTAAGAAAATAATGTTGGAATCTCAACCTTCATCTTCTTCTAATCAGGGAAATAATACCAACAAGGAGAAGGAAGTTACCATAGATAAAAAAGAGTTACTAGGCTCCTAGCAAGGAGGTTTCTCCCCAACCAAAGATTCCTATTTTATCCTTGTATCAGTCAAGAAAGGAGAATCATGTACCACAATTGCAGAAATCCATAGGCCTCCCTTTAATATTGTGGAGAAAATGAATAGGATGAATGTCAATGTGACAATGTGGGATGCTTTGGCTATCCCATCACAAAGGGACCTCCTATGTGAAGCTCTCAAGAAGCTTCCCCTAGTTGACCTAGTGATTCAAAAGACACATGTTGCAGTCAATATTTTCCAAGAAAAGGAAGAGCAAGTAAGTAAAGTTATCAAGACCCAACCATTTTACATGTCATTAATTGTGGGTAAACACTTTGTGCATAATTGTATGATTGACTCAGGGGCTAGTACCTTTGTTATGCCAAAGAAAATTGTTGATGTCTTAGGTCTTAAGTATACCCCTATTTCTAAAGGAGTTCTGTAACTTGATGGGTCAATTTTTTGTGTATTAGGAGTGATTAAAGATTTGGAATTAACACTTCATGCTTGTCCCAAGCCTGACTATAACCCATGCTATATCATTCATTGATTTACCTCCCATGTTTTCCATTTTTTTTTAAGAGACTTCACTACCAAAGTAGGTGGCTATTTATCTTCAAGTTGGACCCATATGCTCCTAAGCACTAGGTATGGTACAAAATTTACCATCCAAGTTGAACCTATTTTTTCTTATCATGTTGAGTCTTATAATCCCACTCCTCTCCAATCTAATTTTCTTATACAAGATAAGCATAAACATGAGTCAATTTATAAAGAGCTTCCCATTCCTCCTCCTTTTCCTGATCTCATATTAGATGAATGGGCCAAATGCTATGAATGGGATCCTTATGATGAAATTTTGAAAACGGGTCTTGGTACTTACTACATTCTTGAAGAAGGATCTACTTTACCTGTACCAATCAAGAAAGAAAAGGATGATTCTTCAAGACTATGGAAAATGTTCTTTGATGGTTCTAGAAGTAGAAATGGATCTTGGGGTAGTGTTGTGTTGATTTCTCCAATGGATGAGAAATTCTTCTTTTCCCATAGATTGCAATTTACATGTTCTAATAATGTAGCAGAATATGAGGCATTGGTGCATGGTCTTTTGATTTTTGAAAAGAGGAAAATAAAGGCATTACATATTTTTGGGACACTGAATTGGTCATTCACCAAATGAGAGGTAATTGTGCCACAAATAATAAGATTTTGAAAGCTTATAAGCATAGAGTTTGGGACCTTTTGGAGAGTTTTGATGCTCTCAACCTGCAAGTGGTGCCAAGGAAATTAAACAAAGAAGCAGATCAGATGGCAGCCCTTGGTTCACAATTTTCACCTGCTAAAGATCTGGTTAAAGGAAATGTGCAACATATCAAGGTGGTAGTCAGGCCTTCCATTCCAGATAATGAAACCAGCTAGCAAGTATTTGATAGTGATGAAAAAATTGTTTAATTCATCCAAAATGAGGCCGAATTTTCTTCAAATATGCAATCTGATTTGCATGATATTTATGGTGACCAAATTATTCAGCTGAACACAAATAAATTTCCAAAGGGATTGGTCACTTTGGAGCATATTTTCATTCCTAATGATGAATTCAAAGGAAAGGAAAAGAATATAATAGCAAGGCAAGAAGACTGTCAATCAATCACTATTGCACAAGGTAAGGAACTTCTACTTGGGAAGGTATGTGATGATAATGAGAAGTAAGATTTTATTTCATTGTGTAAAAAATTCAGTGATGTGTTTTCATGGGATTATGAAGATCTAAAGGGATTTAATCTAGATATTGTGAAACATTCCATAGATCTTGATCCCAATGTCAAGCCAATTAGGTAAAACCAAAGGCCATTCAACCCCAAGATAGAGCCCCTCATAACAAAGGAGTTATCCAAACTCATTGAGGCAAAAATAATTCTAATCAAGTACTCTACATGGGTGGCCAATCTTGTCCCGGTTAGAAAGAAGAATGGGGAAATCAGACTTTGTGTTGATTTCCAAGATTTGAACAAGGCTTCCCTAAAGGACCACTACCCTTTACCTTCCATGGAGAAGATTTTGTAAATTGTTGTAGGGGCTGAAAGGTTCTCCATGTTGGATGGGTATTCAGGTTTTAATCAAATTAAGGTTAGGGAAGAAGATCAATTTAAGATTGCATTTACAACCAAGTGGGGTACATATACCTATCAAAGATGTCTTTTGGTTTGTCAAATGATAGGTGCCACATTTCATAGAGAAATAGACATTTCTTTCAAAGGTTACATTAATGAGTTCATCCTTGTATACTTGGATGATATTACCATCTTCTCAAAGTAAGAGAAAGGATCACATCAGCCACTTGGAGAAGGTATTTGAGAGATGTAGGGAATTTGGGGTGTCTCTTAACCCCAAAAAGTGTAATTTTGTAGTCCCTAGGGGTAATATTTTGGGACATATTGTTTCAAAGGATGGCATTTCCATTGATCCAGATAGAATTTCAGCCATCCTTTCTCTCTCTTTGCCAACTCATAAAAAATCCTTGCAATCATTTCTTGGCAAGATTAATTTTGTTAGGAGATTTATTCCTAATTTTGTAGGATTAGTCAAGCCCATCACTTTGATGTTAAAGAAGGATTCAGCTTTCAAATGGACAACTAAAGGGTAAGAAATTTTTTCCAAGATCAAATAGGAAATTTCTCAGACTCCTACACTTGTCAATCCTAACTATGGTAAGGATTTTATTTTGTATGCATATGGAGATGATGCTAGTATTGTTGTTGTTTTGACACAAAAAATGATGAAGGTATGGAACAACCAGTGGCCTTATTTCAGTCAAACACTGAAGGACTATGAATTGAAATATAGTCACATTGAAAAATAGGTTTTTCCATCATGAGATCTCTAAATAAATTCAAAAGCATGTTGTCCACCAATCATATCAAAGTTTTGGTCTCACATTCTAGTGTGAGAGACTTCATTATGGGGGAAGATATCAATGAGAAGAGAGCTAGATGGGTCACTAAAATAATGGAGTATGATGTGACTATTAAGGCCACAAAACTGGTAAGAGGGAGAGGACTTTGTGAGAAAGATTTATTTGGATGCTCAAGATAATCAAGAGACCTCCTTCATGAATGAAGAACTTTCACATGATGCTGAAATTCAACAGAATAAAGAAGATGCAACCAATAATCATAGCTGGATGAGTGATATGATCACCTTTCTATCTACTGGTGCATACCCTCTTGGTCTAAATAAGGAAAAAAAGAGACATTTAAGGCTGTAGTCCATTCCTTATGTTTGGTGGATGGAATTTTATTCAAAAGAAACATTGATGGATTTTTCTAAGGTGTATTGAAGGTGAACAAGCAGAGAAATTTTTAATAGAATTTCATGGTGGTTTATCTAGTGGTCATTTTTAGCCAAATCCACAACAATTAAATTCTAAAGGTAGGTTACTTCTAGCCCACATTATTTTTCTGATTGTCACAAATGGGTCAAAAAATGCAAGGAATGTGCTTTCTTCAATGGGAAGAAGAGGTTGACATCTCTTCCACTTCATCCAATTCAAGTAGATCAACCATTTTCTCAGTGGGGCCTTGATTTTATTGGCATGATCAACCCTCCATCAAGTGTTAGCCATAAGTGGGTCTTAACAGCTATAGATTATTTTACCAAGTGGACCGAGGCTATGTCATTGAAGGAAGCAACTGAATCATTCATTCTTGACTTCCTTGAGGATATTTTCACAAGGTTTGGTATCCCACAGACCATAATTTTGATAATGCAAAGGATTTCCTAGGATCTAAGATTTTTATTTGGGCTCTTGGACTTGGTGTTTATTTGAAGACTTCTTCCAATTATTACCCTCAAGGTAATGGTTTGGAATAATCTACTAACAAGAACCTGATTAGGATTATGAAGAGAACAATGGATGTCAATCAAAGACAATGGCATACCAAGGTGAGGAATGCTCTTTGGGATGACATGATTACAATGAAAAAGGAAATTGGCACTTCCCCTTACAAGATTGTTTATGGAAAAGAAGCAAGGATTCCTTTATCACTGGAATTTCCTTCACTTGAGTTGGCCCGATAGCTGGAATTTGAAGGGGTAGATCAAAGAGAGATCAAGATTGCATAATTGGTTGAGCTTGAAGAACTGAGGAATTCTGCCATGATTAGTTTAGAGAAACATCAAAAATCAACCAAACAATGGTTTGATAAAAGTCCAAGTTCCAGATGTTCAAAGTTGGTGATTTGGTTTTGAAATGGGATGCTAACAGAGCCAAACTAGGGAGACACTCCAAATTTGATGCAATTTGGAGTGGTCCATATACCATTAGTGCTTGCAAAGAAGAAAATTATTTTGAGCTGACTGACCTTGATGGAGATGCACTACCAATCCCAGTCAATGGGATTTATCTTAAGCATTCCCATTAGGTTATCTTGTTGCATCATGGTACATATAATATTAGATTTGTAATTCCTCCAAGTGTTTGTAGCACATTGTTCTGTTGGTAGTTTAGGTCTACTTTTGTATAAGTGTTGTGCACACTCTGCATGTTTCATTTGGACATGTATGATTTTCATGTTTGTACATAGTTGTGCCTTTTTTGTTGTTGCACTTTCTAGTTTCAGGTAGGGTATCATGATGCAAGTAAGTGTTTGAGGTAGTTAAAGAGTATTCATTCATCCTCAACAATCAATTACAATATATGCAGTTTCAGATCAAAATCCATGCAAGTGCTTCAGATGAATTCAAGGGTGAATTTTTCAAGTATCAGATCAGTTTTTCAAAAGCAGTTGACTCCATGCCCAATGGATGCTTCAAGGCAACTGATCTTTTAAATCTAGTGGGAAGATTACCCCATGATTCGTCAAACTATTTTCCAATTTTGCAACCCCTGCAAATTGGACAAATTAACAAACCTTGGCGTTGGAAGTAAATGGAGTGCAATGTATTATAGATACTAGGGTAGCTTATGGATGGCTCAGTCAGAGTTTAATAGTCAAGTTGATCTTATGTGATGAGTTGGTTATGGCTGACATTGGTAAAGTGGCCAACTTGGTAATGTTTGATGCTACCAGGATAGACATTATATTGAATACCAACTTACTGGTAGCAGAATAGGAATACATGACCAAAAATGTGCAAAGGCTAAATTATGGGTTACCAACCTGTAGCATGAGTAAATGCTACCAGTGGTAGCATTTTTTAAATGATCCAGTAGCATGGATGGAATGCTATCAGCTATATTGCAAAAACTATGGCTGGTACTTTGGAGGACGGTAGTAAATGGATAACATACCGGTGCCAGTAGCATGTAGATAGACAGTGGTCGGGTCATAAATGGTACATAGATCAAGGTGAAACTTGTTATAGGTACCATGGTGCTATGGTTGTAGAAGGGATGTGTGGTTCATGGACCGATGACAGTTGCATGAACTACCGACAAGTGTAAAGACATGCTTCCGAAGGATCACAAAAATTGTGTAACTAGACATGAACAATGCTAATGGTAAGATGTTACTACAACCGATCCAAAAAGGTTAATATTACCGGTAACCTCTGACAGGGAGATAAATTTTACGGTTAGACAGGGTAAAATGCAACCAACTAACTACAGGAATATCAATGATGGGTCATTGAGCATTAATGAATATGGTACAGAGTATCTCAATGACCAATTTAATGAGGTATGGTGCACCCATTGTTTCTCCTACAAGAAGGGGTACCATTGGGAAATGAATTAGAAAGGTTTCCCATACCTCTTTTCAGATATTTAATGAAGGTTTTTGTTATTAGAAATTTTTGAAGGTTTCCTTCTCTATATAATGTAAAAACACCCTCATTTGAAGGGGAGTTCTGAAATGTAAAGTAATTCTGTAAAATTTGTTCCAAAACTTTTGTGAGTTGTAAGCCTCAAATTTGGGCATTTTGTAAAAAGGATTCTTTCCTTGTTTCTACTTTGTAATGGATTGTGCATCCTTTTGAGCAATAAAATTCATGTTTTGTGGCTTTTTCTACCCTATATTGTGTTATATTGCATTTCTTTCCTTCCCTTGCATTTGTAGGTATATTGTGCATACTTTTTTCTTCTTGCAAGACTCAAATCTATTGTGCTCCACAAAAATGGAGATTTGAATGTTGTTTTGGACTGTGGCACTCCTGTCTTCCCTCTCCTACTTCATTTTCTTCCTATTTTCACTCACTTGGAATATCTCCACCCTTTTTTCTTGGTGTTATCACCTCCCTTAGTTTAGGATTTACATTCTATGCATCTCTCTTTCTTCCCTAGTCACTTGGAGTTTTAGGTTAGTATTAGGTAGTTGCATTTCCCTTTCTAGGAGTAGTTTTAGAATTAGGAGTAGGTAGAGGAATCCAAACTTCTCTTGGAGTTTTTCTCAGTACTTGAGTCCCACAACTTGGAGACAGTCCCATGTTGTCATTGAACTCACCAAGAAGCAAATGCCAACCCTCATTAGGTCTAAAGTACCTAAAAAATCACTCTTCAAGACTGAGTAACTTCACCCATCAAAACTTACTGTCAAGACTCAAATGGCATATCAAAAGTAAGGTATAAATGTATACTAAGCGAAACCAATCCTCATGGAAATCACCAAAACAAGGCATAGAACACTATGAAATGACTCCATCTCTCAAACTGCTCAAACCTCACTTGTAGCACTCAAGAACATTGTCATTAAGGAAGTTTGATCTTAAACATGTTAGGAAATAAGGGATAAAATATGTTGAACAATCCCTTACAGAATCACAACAGTAGAAACTAATATGCAAAAAATATTACAGATCTGAAATAAAAGTGTAGAATAAAAAGAACACAACACAAAGAGACAAGTATTTAACATGGTTCACCCAATTTGGGCTACATCCACCAAGAATCATTTGCTCAGATTTTATTACAAGCCACCACTCTCTCAATACAATACCCAAGTCTATTTGGATCTATGCTTAACAAACGTTATAGAATTCACACCTAAATTCAAAATACATCTATAATGTTACTTGTACTCTATCATATGCATAAACCATATAAATAGACAATTGCTCAAGTAGTTTTACAAAACCTTGGGTATCAAAACCATTGGCCAAAACTATCCCATAAAACTCTGGGTCAAAAATCCTATCCATATGAGAAAAACACATTTCCCGATATATCAGGCACATTTTAAGGCCAATTTTTTCTTGAGTGTTGCACCCCCAACCCCCGCTACCAGGGGCTGCCGCCCCCTGACCCTCTATTGCATTCTAAACTAGACCCAAAACTTGAGGATACATGAAAAGTGTATAGTACTCTTAGTGTACAGTCTTCAACACTTTCACACATGAAAATAGGCTCCATAACCTAACAATCTCCCACTTGGAGACTAGTTTTCCTCTGAGAAAGCTTCTCAACCCTTCACTAGTTTTTGTGAAGACCAACCAAAGTTAAAAACAACTTCAATTTTCCCTTGTGACCACCTTGGTCATCATGTCTGTAGGATTCTGACTGGTATGAATCTTCTCCAGCTTCAACTTCTCTTCCTCCAAAGTTGTCCTGATGAAATGGTACCTTAACTTGTATATGCTTCGTCCTAGAGTGGAAAGAAGAGTTCTTAGCTATGTGTATAGCACTCTGACTATCACTATGTAAATTTCCTTCCTCCTTGCTTATGCCCCAACTCCTCAAGAAATTGTTGTAGCCAAATCATTTCTTTAGCTTTCCTCTGTGGCAGCAACATACTTAGCCTCCATGGTTGACAAAGCCACCAACTTCTATAGTCGTGAAATCTAGCTCACTGCTATCCCACCTACAGTGTAAACATAACCTGTCATGCTCCTCCTTGCTGTCTACATCTCCAGCCATATCTGAATCTACATAACCACACAAAGTGGTGTCTGATCCAATGTAGCACAAAACTGTCCCCATGGTCCCTCTCAAATACCGAAGGATCCACTTTATTGTCCTGCTACGTGATCTCTACCTGGATCACTCATAAATCTACTCACTCATAGCTCCCACTGCATGGGAAATATCAGGCCTAGTGCACACCATAGCATACATCAAACTACCAACTGCTGATGAGTAAGGTACCTTGGACATTTGGTTTCTCCCCTGCTCTGTCTTGGGACACTGCTCCTTTGATAACTTGAAATGGCTTGCCAAAGGAGTCCCAACCCATTTAACATCCTGCATATTAAACCTCTCCAAGAATTTCTTAATGTACTCTTCTTGAGTTAAAGTCAGCTTCCAGTCCCTTCCTATCTTGAGATATCCTCATACCAAGGATTTGTTTGGCTGCCCCAAATCCTTCATAGCAAATGATTCACTTAGCTTGCTTCTTGAGTACTTTTATTTCCTGCATGTTTTTACCTTACAACCAACATGTCATCCACATACAAGACACATGATAATATAACTTCCATCCTCAAATTTCTTTGTATACACACAATGGTCAGAATGATATCTAATATAACCTTGATCCATCATGAAGCTATCAAATTTCTTATACCATTGACATGGAGCTTGTTTCAGGCCATACAAGCTCTTCTTCAGTTTGCACACCATCTCCTCTTTACCTTTGACCTCATAGCCCTCTGGTTGCTGCATATATAGCTTCCTCCTCAAAATCACCATGGAGAAATGTAGTCTTTACATCAAACTGTTCTAAGTGCAAGTCTTCTGCTACAACTATTCCTAGAATAGTTCTAATAGAAGTCATTTTTACTACAGGAGAAAAAATATCATCAAAATCTATACCTTTTTTCTGTGCAAACCCCTTGACCACCAACTAGGCCTTGTATCTTTTCTTTCCTCCTTCTTCCTCTTTGACTCTGAACACCCACTTATTCTGTAATGCTCTTTTTCCTTCAGGTAGCTTCACCAAATCCCATGTCTAATTCTCCATGAGAGCCTAATGCTCCTCATTCATGGCTTGCTCCCACTTCTTCCTAAGCATCTACCTGCATTGCTTCATCAAAGCTCTCTGGCTCTCCATTATCAGTGAGTAATAAATAATAAAGAGAAGGAGAAAAATGTTCAGGTTCTCTTCTTACCCTAGAAGACCTCCTCAATATAGGAGTTTGGGGTTCCTGTTGAGGAGGTTCCTAAAATGATTCATGTGTCACTTTCCCATCCAGAAGATCCTCTACCACTGCATATTCTTTCTTGGATTCTTCCCTGTTTTCCTACAACTGCTGCTTATACATGACTTTCTCATTAAAGACCACATCCCTAGATCAAATGATTTTCTTGTCCTTAATACTCCAACATTTATATCCAAAGTCATCACCACCATAACCAATGAAAGTACATTTTTCTAATTTAGCCTCTAGCTTGGTCCTATCATCCTTGTCTATATGAACAAACACCTCACATCCAAAGACTCTAAGAAATGAATAATCAACTTTCTTACCATACCAAGTCTCCTCAGGTATGCCTCCATCGAAGGCACTTGAGGGTCCTCTGTTTATCAAGTACACAGCTGTGCTCACCGCTTCTACCCAAAAATAAAGAGGCAGTCCTGCATGTAACCTCATGCTCCTAGCATGTTCCATTATTGTTCTGTTCATCCTTTCTGATACCCCATTCTGCTGTGGAGTTCCTGGAACCGTATTTTTCCGACGATTCCATTCTTAGAACAGTAATCATCAAATTCATTTCTGCAATACTCCCCTCCATTATCTGACCTGAGACATTTTAGCTTAAGACTTGTTTCATTCTCTACCAAGGCTTTCCATTTAACAAAAGTGTCAAATACATCAGATTTGTTTCTAATACAATAAACCCAAACTTTCCTTGTTGCATCATCAATAAAAGTAACATAATAACTTGAACCCCCAAGAGATGATACCTGAGCCATCCCCCACACATCAGAATGCACCAGCTCTAACTTACTCTCTTTCTTTGTAGGTCCAACCTTGAGAAACCTTACTCACTTTTGTTTCCCATATATGCATTCCTCAAATAAATGCAAACCTATTTCTTTATATCCAGGAAAATCCTTCTTTATGATCTCATGCCCTTATGGCTCATATGACCGAGCCTATAGTGCCACAATGTTGTATCTACTTCTGAAGCCACAAGATTACAAACATTAGTGCTATCAGTGGTTAAATACAAGGTTCCAACCTTCTTACCTCTTTCCACCACAAGAGCACCCTTGGTAACCTTCCAAGAGTCTGCTGTAAATATCACAGTACAACCATCACTTCCCAACTGCCCTGCCCATATCAAATTTCATCTTAATGTAGGCACATGTCTGATATCCTTCAATAGCCAAGTATTCCCATTCTGCATCTTAACCTGAACAGAACCTTTTCCAACTATGCTGCAAGGCTCATCATCACCAAGAAAAACATGCCCAAAATCTCCTTGAACATAATCAACAAAATAATGCCTATGTGGAGAAGCATGGAAAGAAGCCCCCGAATCTAAAACCCAAGATTTAGTAATATTGTGCAAAGAAAGAATCAAAGCATCCTGACATACATTACCCATTGCCACATTTGCCTCCTTGTTTTCTTCCTGTTGTTTCTTCTTATCCCGAAGCTCCCAACAGTCCTTCTTTGCATGCCCAGACTTTCCACAGTGCCAGCATACTATCTTTCTTTTGGATTTTGACCTTTCCTGATCTTTTGATTTTCCACGGTTTCCTCTATTCTTTTTTCTCCCTCTAGTTTCCACTGTCAAAGCATTCCCTGAAGTAGAAGATTCCCCAGAGCTTTTTCTTCACATTTCCTTGCTTAGAATCACCCCTACAACATCCTCAAACTTCAACTTTGAGTTAGCTGGAACCGAGTTGCTTACCGCCATTACCAGGCTATTCCAACTCTCAGGTAAAGAGCACAGAACTAATAAAGCCCTAACTTCTTCATAAAATTCTATTGTAACCAAAGCTAGCATATTTACACTACCGTATTAAAATCATTTAAATGATCTACTACTGAACCATTCTCAGACATCTTCATATTAAACAACTTTTTCATTAAAAATATCTTATTAGAGGCAGAGGGTTTTTCATACAACTTCCCTAATGCATCCATCAGTTCTTTTGTAGTCTTTTCCTTTGAAACATTAAATAATACTGAAGATGCAAGACACAACTGGATTGTCCCAAGTGCCTTCCTATCCAACAAATCCCATTCCACATCTGTCATGCTCAAGGGTTTGTTCACCTTCTCAGACAATAGTATAAAGATCCTTCTGATAAAGGTAATCTTCCATCTGCATCTTCCAAAGACTGAAATTCTTCCGTTGAATTTATCAACCCTAGATCTTCCATCATCTTGCCATAGCTCCCACTCAAGATAAAAACTTTCCCTGTGATTCAACACTTCAGCAAACCAAACCAGGCTCTGATACCAATTGTTAGGAAATAAGGGATAAAATATGCGGAATAATCCCTCACAGAATCGCAACAGTAGAAACTAATATGCAAAAAATATTACAGATCTCAAATAAAAGTGCAGAATAAAATAACACAACACAAAGAGACAATATTTAACGTGGTTCACCCAATTTGGGCTACATCCACCAAGAATCACTTGCTCAGATTTTATTACAAGCCACCACTCTCTCAATATAATACCCAAATCTGTTTGGAGCTATGCTCAACAAACTCTACAAAATTCACACCCGAATTCAAAACACATCTATAATGTTACATTTCATTGTACTACTATCATATGCATAAAACCATATAAATAGACAACTTGCTTAAGTAGTTTTACAAAACTGTGGGTATCAAAACCATGGGCAAAAACCATCCCATAAACCTATGGGTCAAAATCCATCCATCCATATGAGAAAATCACATTTCCTGATATATCGGGGCACGTTTTTCTCGAGGCCCAAATGTTTTTTTTGGGGGCTACGCCCCTGAACCCCGGTGAATACATAAAAAGTATATAGTACTCTTAGTGAACAGTTTTCAACACTTTCGCACATGAAAATAGGCTCCACACCCTAACAAGTAGAATAAAACCACTTTTGTAGACAAACAAAACACCAATAACAATTCTAAGAAAGTACTCCAGTAATGTAAGTATCTATCTGCATAGTCAAACAGGGAAGATAAGTGGTGAATCATTCATAACTATGGAAAACTTTCACAAGGAAAATTTGAAAAGGTGATTTTTTTGGATGGGTTTTGTAATGATTAAGGATTAAAATTCACAGTATATATATTTTTGATAGACTAGTTGCCTTCATTTGAAACAAAGTTTCAATGACCTAAGTGATTCACTGGGTAGATACTACGGTACATACCACAAGTAGCTTAAAATTAAATACCATGAAGTTAAAACTTGCAACTCTTAAGCACTAGAGATTGTTGTTAGCCTGTTAAGGTTAGTTACTAACACGGTGACAAAGGGATATACAGTTGATACAACAAATAGGTATTACAGATTAAACATGAAAAGTACGAGATATTGCAGAAAGCAACGATAAGGAGGTAAGTAGTTTTCACGCATATAGAGACAGTGACACCTTGGATGACGCGTGATAGGAAGAGTTAGCATGCTAGACTAATTCGCATGATGAATAACACATGACAGATTGACGCCTTGGTGACATGCATAATTGACACCAAGTTTATGCATGACAAGGATACTTAAATGTGTTTTTGACATGCGACAATTTAGGGTTAGTTATTGATGCATGAAAAATTACCATAGTTGACCCTGCGATAGTAATTTTAATCTGAGTATTACTGATTCGCTACTTGGAAAAAGGATTGCTGATGCAGGACTCTGGGGTTAATATGGAAGGTGCTAGTCCTAAAATACGAAGACCCTAAAAGTAACTAAGAAGGCATGTTAGAAATCGTTGATTCAAAGTATTTTGGCCTACTAAATGCTGATACAGATATTAAAAATACTAACAGCCAATAGATGTACAACCAGAAGGGAATTAAAATACTGACTGTGTGGAAGGTATTATTGAGGTGAAAACATGCACCATTCTGCACAGTTATCAAACAAATCTCAAACCTTTGATAATAGGCCAGATCTTGATTATATTTTCCTATTGGGGTGCAACTAGAAGTGAATCAAGATATCACACATAAAATGATTTTTGGCCATCAACAATAATGGAACCATACATTTTAAACATACTTTATGGATATTTTCAGTTCACGAAAGATAGAAACCAAGTCATTGTGATTATTGCCAATTCTACTCAAAAATTAGGTACAAAACATTCAAAATGAACAAGAATATGTGGACCACTGGTAGGGATACAAGTTTGATTAGGCATAAATTTCCATTTATCAAACTCAATCATATATGATTCTGAAGAGATCCCATCTGAATTTACATGTACAATATGTACGTGGATAGTTGGGAAAGCAACAAAAAATGCAAATACTGGAAACTATAGAAAAACATTGTCAAAAAAATATTGACTGTAACTTTAATGAATGGCTAGAAATACAAACACATAGGTGGAAAACTGTAAAAAGAATGCATGCATGTCTAGATATGCAGCGGATTGAGGTAGAGCAGTAAAAAATGTTTGAATATTTTGAGGAAATCACATCACAGAATTGGTAGGATTCAAACAAATCTTCATGCAAAATTCATAAAATTCTCTACAAGTATTTCACATACTAAAGAAAGGAAACTGATTTAGGATTTCCTCATTTCAATGTTTTATATCAATATTGGGAACCTAAAATACCTCAATATAAATTGGTCTAAAATTAGTGGATGGGAAATGGTAAAATGCCTTTTGATGATAATTAGATATTTGAAATGAGAATGTAAAAAAAACAAAGTTTATCTCATTTCAATTGATGATGTGATAGTAGTCATTTGATGGGTATGTATTCATGTCTATACTTTAGAAAATCATATTGATCACCTCATACTATTGGGTGTTATGAAAATGGTTGAAAACTGTAATGCCAAAAACCTACATCAAATAGTTTTTTCTCATTTGAAAGATATTGCTAAAATGACTGATTATGAAATTTCTACTCCACCTTGGTATGCATCAGAGAAGATGGTGCATCTGTCATGCAGGGTCACTGAATAGGGATGTGTGTTAGATTACAAACAAAAGTGGCCCCATATATGCTACCAATTCACTGTATGGCTCATATAATGAATTTATCATATAAAATGGTAAGCAACCACTAAAATGTTGCTAAATTAGAAGACCTTCTAAGATAACTTCATGCCTATATGACAAGCAGCCCAAAGTGATTTCTTGAGTTCCTGAAATTTGCAATTGGAATTACAAATGATAAAAAACTTCTAACATATGTTGAGACTAGATGGATCTCTTTGTATGAACCTGCATTCAGAGTTCGTGAGGAGTATCATTCATTGGTTGGTTTCATGCACAAATATCATCATGAATTTGATAGGGCAAGGGACTTGTTGTTCCGTTTAACTGATTTGGAGACATTGCTTACATTGGTTGGTATTCTTCCAATGTTGTAGGAGATCAATACACTGATGAAGCATGCACAAGGGAGATTAATCTATATTGTGGATTTTATACGGATAAGAAAAATGGTATGTCAAAGTCTTGATATCTTGTACTGTTCCCAAGATAGTTTTGATACATTTGTTTTTGAGAATTGGAAAGCTTTATTAGATCTTAAAAATCCCAGTAACTATTGGAGATTTAATATCCATGATCACCTCTATATCACTGTTAATGGGAGGGACATACCACTACACATTTTGTAAAAATGTCAAGATATTACAGGATTGGAACGAGAAGATGTTCCCGTGACATGTAATCTCTTTGAGTCTATTATAGTTGAAACAAGAATAAAGCTTAAAAAAATTTTAGAATCCTTATCATCAGAAATTAGAGAACGTTTCTCCAAAGATAAAATTCTTGAAGCCATGGGTGTGATGAATCCTAATTTTTGGAATACTGAAGGTGGTCGTGCTGACTTTATAAGAAAGCATTTCCATAAATCCATGGGTACAATAATGGAACATTTCGCAAAGAATTCAGAGTTCAAGGGTATGGAAATCAAAGGTATACTGAATGCTGATTTATTAAAATTTCAATCAACAAATTTTGTAACAACAATGAGGAACCAATATAAAAATTTAGACGAACCTTTTGAAAGTGGTGCTATTACAAGGTTGCGGCGAGGAATCTATCAAATTTCTATCTTACAAGAAGATATCAGTGAATATTTCAGATTATATGAGTTATGCCAAACAATGATTTTGGGGTCTGTGGAGGACAAAAGGGTTTTCAGTGCATTATCATTTATAAAATTAAAACTGAGAAACAGGTTGGATAAAAATCTGGAAAGTTGCATGAGGTGTTATGTATCTCGATAATCCATGGAAACCTTTCCTTTCGACAGAGCAATTGTGCATTGAAATTCCCTTTGTGAAAGAAGAGGTGTGAATAATACATCTACAAGTACAACTATTCCCAACGTTAAGAGTGGAATTGGCGCATCGTCACACTCTATAGAAGAGAAAATTGAGTTTGAAGAAGCTATTGATAATGGATTGTTTCAACTTTAAATAGGTATCTTCTTCACCTTAATATTGTTGTTTGTCACTTTAAATTTTTTTCAACTCTTGTTATCATTAAAGATGTTACAGTTATATATATTAACATTTATTTAAATACAATTTTTTGTTTTTTTGAAAATGTGGGTTGACATCCATCCGAGGAAGCTGGTACTTCTCGGGACTGACAATGTTAGGCAACTCACCCATCTATCTACTAATCCATTTCTCGTGTTGAGTTTTCTTAAAACAAAGATCTAGCACATTACCAGTGATGATTTCGTAGCCATCTAAAACACTAGAGGTAAGTTAAACCCTATCATATCATCTTTCTTGATTTCTTACAATTATGTTTAATTTAGTTTTTATATTTGCAAAATTCTTTGATATATTTTTTAAAATTTGTGGGATAAAATGACACAATAGAATTTTACAAAGGAAGATATTTCCATATTATACAATTCGTCATCCACGATCGTGCACAAATCTACGTTAAAATTCATATCATCCATTATATCATATCATCATCATAATCCTGACATAGAATTATTAAATCAATTATTTATCTATTTAAATTTAAAGTGTCTTTTTCCTAACACATTCCAAAAACAATTCATCATCATCCATATCTATTCTAATGTCATCATCCATTATCCAATGAAATCATTATTATAAGTAGAGAGAAGACTATGAGAAAATTTAAATGTGAAGAAACCTGATACAGAGTTTTAAAACAAGTTTACAAGTAGAGAGAAGAAGATTTAATCTCTATTAAGATGTATCAATGCATATACGACATTCCATATTTTATTAAATATAAATAATCAACCATTATCATAATTCCATCACATTCATATTTTTAAACATAATTTACACCATATACAATCTAAAAATGTCTATATATAATATATAACAAGATATAAAAAATCCATATCTATAAAGTATTTCAAATTTTGAAATGCCATCATGTTCAAGAAGAATCATACTTTGATATATAAATATTTAACTCTATTAAGATGTATCTGCCATATGACATTCCAAATTTTATTAAAATAAATAATTAACCATTATCATAATTCCATCACATTCATAGTCAAACATAAACAAACCATATACAATCTAAAAATTCTATATATAATATATAACAAGATTTAAAAAAATTAGATTATAAAGTATTTCAAATTTTGAAATGCCATCACGTTCAAGTTTCATACTTTGATATATAAAGTATTTCAAATTTTGAAACACCATCACATTCAAGTTTCATACTTCAATATATAAATTATTTCAAATTTTCAAATTTAAAGTTTGAATTTTTCAACCCTCAATCATGAAAATTTTCCCTAGACAAACTGACATCTTCTATACCCCTTTTCCAATGGCTTTCATGTACTCTTTTCTTGAATAATAACATAAATAATCAGATCTTCTACACCACTATTTAGATTCTTTAAGATTTTTTTTTCTTCCTTTGTTGCATCTCCATGGGATACCAAATTAGCATCTGCAGCTACCTTTGTTTTGAACAAAATGTCAAGGTCAAATCCATTCTCTTTAATTATCTGATTTACTACATTGTTTTGTTTGTTAACTAAAACAATATTTTATTTCATCTTCATTTCTGCGGATACATTGTTCTTTTCGGTTTCCAAGTGAACTTGGAACACCTTTTCTTGAATCTTAAATTTTTCATATTTCAATTACAAAAAAACTAGTGAGCTCAATTAAACATATTACTGAAATAATACAATTAAATATTAAAAATAATATTGTTTCAAAGTGATAATACTTATGACTTCTCTATCTCTTTTGGCATTTTCAATTACCACCAGATCCTTTTCCTTAGACAATTTTTAAAAATATGTCAGGGCTTCAGCACAAATATTTTCCAATTTGTTTAATGCTTTATCTAAAATATTGTCTTTATAATTATTGTTATACGTGATAGTCCCACCTCTTACTTGGGTAAGTAAGGCATCCATCTTCACAGGTTGATTCTGAACTGCATCGCATAAACTGTCCCTTTGCCAATAATTTTCATAACGACTTATTATCTCATTGATTAGTACTTTTTCCCTTCTCTCCCATTCTGTGATCTGATTGATATGAGGTACAATAAAATCTTGGACATGGGATTGACAATCATAACCAATTAATTTCTCTAAAGGAAATGATGGAAATTGTTCACCTTCTTTATCCGGAGAAGATGATGTCGAGGGACAGGTTTGGGGGATTTTAGGTTGATCATCATCTGCTACCTCTTTTTTGCCTTTGGGTGGCCTGATCCTATTTGTGATAAAATAAATCAATATTGAAATATTGAAATCAAAAGTGAAATGTAAAAAGGTTGAATAAATTATGTTGAAATAGAAATATACTTGCTGGCCTTGAATCATCTCACGTGTATTGAAAAATCCTGTTGGGTCATTGTTATCAATGCCCAAGTAATCTTCATCTAAAGCTATATTATTTAAAACTGATATGCTGGTTGTGTTGGGAAAGACACTGAGAGAGAGGGTTGGAATTTGAAATGAGGAGGTAATGTTTCGTGTCTTGCTAGGGACTAGATGAATTGGCATGCGTTTATCAATGTTCTTTTTTCTTAAACCTCTGGTTGGTATTTTGAATCATAATGGTGGAGGATGTGGTGGTGCCGCTATTTTTATAGATGGAGAAGGACTGCAATGTACTGAAAAGTCCAAGAAAAATAAAAAAATCATTACTAAATCATATGAAAAACAATTAAACTATGTAAAAACTATGAAATTATATGAAAAAATATTTAAAACTTGTACTAAAGCAATAAAATCATACCTTGTTGTTGAGGGGTAAGCTATCACTATACTTGAGGTAGATCTGTTGGAGTAGTAATTGGTTGTGTTTGAGTTGTGTGGAGCTGGGATTGCTGGGCAGGGTCTTGAGAATGACAATTGCACATGATTGAATTGAGTGAGTTGGAAAATATGGTTGAGAAGCACATGTATAGTCCAAAGTCCCTACAAGTGCAACAATAGTCGATTACATGTCAATTCAATATGGCAAATGGTAATTTGTAAATAGTAAATATTAAGGTATTACATCTCTATCATTTAATTAATGAAAATGCTTGGGGGTTCTATGATGAGTGAACTTCCATTTAAGATTGTGAATTTGTCGATGCCTCAATGTGTTGTTGGCCTCTTTCTCTTGATGCCACTTTTTTTTGTGGAAAGGCATCCAAAAATTTTCTCTGCATACGGTCAAGATTTAATCAGATTCAGAAGCACATAATGTTAGTAATGCATAAAGATTCATTCACAAGTACATAATCAAGACAATAACCATACTAAAGTCTAATGTCAAAATATAAAGTATATACATGTTTTTCTTGAAATGGAATTGAAAAATTATTCATTGTATCGTCCATGCAAGTAGGAATTGGTTTTTATTTTAAATTAAAAAGAGTCTCGTAATAAAGGCCAATGAGATAGTTTGTGGATTGAATAACTGGTTTTTCAGAAAGTGATGCATTTTTATGTAAGATTTTATTTTTTGGATAAAAAGGTGTACCAATCATATTTAATATTTCTGATCGTTGCAAGAATGTATGCAATAACCCAATTTGGTATATCCATTTTCTAACCCCACAAAAAAAATTAGATTGAAAGAAAGAAATCATGGTAGCAAGAATGTGGTGTGCAATTCCTTGCGTATCCACACCTCATCTTGATTTATTGATGTGATCTGCAAAAATTAATTGGAATTAATATCACATTTGAATTGTATCAAAACAAAAAAAATTTCAGATGAAAATTGAAAACGATATTACACTGTACAATCAACATGGAAATTCAAAGTAGATTCGAGGTACTTCTTATCATTTTCATCGAGGGTTATTTCCTTATTGTTACTATGGGTAAATTTTTAAGTGGAAGGCCCATCAACCGATGTATATCAGCTTGATTGACACTGAATTGGAATAATACAACCATCGTCCACAGTAATAGTAAAATTACCGTCTTCCTTGTATTGTACGAGGAGAGAAGGTAGTTCAAAATGTCATGATCAATCTCAAAATGGGGCATCTTAACGAGCTCACTCAAAATCACATGCATCTAGATCAAATCCTTGTAATCTCGGAAGTCATTTGCAAAACTTCCTGAATGTGGGGGCACAACAAGATTCATGTATTATGATCTTGCCCTTGGCTAGGGATTGTGGGTTGACCAATGCCTCATTAACTTGATTTTCTGTTGGATCTTGAGTCTTGAGCTTGGGTTACATTTGTAGTATCTATTGTACTTGAGTTTGTTGGAGTATCTTATGTTTGGTATCTTGGTTGCATAGTTGGTGGAGTGACGTATGATTCTTGCAGTAGTAAGTGCTAGGAGAATGAAGAAAATTTGGGAGTCTAGGAAGTGTAAACATGAAAATGAGGGGTTGTGGGGTATTTATAGGAAAAAATTCAAAGGGTTTCTCGAGACCTAAGCACACAAAAATAAATTTTGTTGATGCACGAAAATAGGGGCTGTTATCACGCGTCAATAAAGTTTTTTGATGCGTGACAACAAGGGTTACTGTTCACGCATCAACAAACTTTACTAATGCACGATAGGAACCCTTATTGTCACGTGGTAGAAAAATTTGCTGACATGTGACAAAAATCCTTACTGTTGTATGTCAACAAATTTTCTGACACACAAAAACAACCCTTATTATCATGCGTCAACAAGCTTTGCTGATGCCCGACAACAAGGGTTGTTGTCAATCGATATCGAGCGTTTGTTATCGTGCGTCAACAAATCTTGTGACAACTATGTGTCAAAAATTAACAATACCTTTTTTTCTTTGTTTGCATAAATTTTTTTCCTTAGGGCACTCACTCTTGCTCAAATAATATTAGGTGAAAATTTTGGTCTCAAAAATTGGAAAATCCGCCTTTATGAAAAAATGGTTCCAGGCATATTCATCGGAGACTTTACACCTCCATTTTACTAGAGGCTTCTTAAAATGAACCCAATTTCATCTAAAAAACCTTCATATTCGAATTTGAGATTAGCTGGATACTCATTGAAATCTTCATTCACTTGTTGTTTCCCAACTAGGGCTAATAAACCTTATTGTCTTGAACTAGGCTTGACAAAATTGATTTTTCCTTCTTGATCATATCAACATACCTTCGTAACATGAATGATCTTGATTATCCCTTAGATATAACTGATTCTTTCTCCTTAAAACATCAACATCTTCAACCTTCTTGGAAGTTTTGAGTTCATCTAATTTCACATTCTTCTCACTAGGTTTATAAATATATTATTTAACTTTGGTTATTTTCTGAACAACTTTGATAGTTATACCAACACTTTCTTCAGTCTTCGAAATGATTATCCTCTTGAATACCTTCTTAGTTTGTCTTTTTAATCCATGAGACCTGCTATCATAACTCAATTTTTTTTTGATAACAAGACTTTAAAATGTGACCTTATTTGTGTTAGTTGTAACACACAATCTTATTCCAATTTATAGGTTCATACATACTGAGATTCTAACCATAATCAGCTACCTTATGGCCATATTAACAACATGAGTAATAATAACCCTTGAAATATATTTCATCATTCATAAATGAATCACCTCTTGAGAGATTTCTCTTGGAATACCTAGCTCTATGACCAAAACAATTATAAACACAAAAATAACCATTAAATGAAGAAACATATCTCATAGCATTAGGTTTCCTAACATATGTATACCTTCTTGGATAAGCCTTCTTGATCACCTTCATGTTTTCTTGAGAAATTGGACCCCCTTTATCATCTTTCTTCACAAATTCACTGTTGAATCCTAAACCTATTTTGTCACTAACATCTATTTGTATTCCGAATCTCCACCAAGAGCTTTAGAACTATTTTATAACCTATCATATATTTTCAATCTATTATAAGCATCTACAAGATTAGATTCTAAAGCCTTGAACTTATCTCCATAGTTGAGATAAGTATCTTATTTTTCCTTTAGTTATTTAGACATGATTTCAACTTGAGTTTTTAGCCATTTGATGGCTTAACCATGATCATTATCCATGACACTAATTTTATATTTAAACTTATGGATTAATGACTCAACAATATCATACATTTTCCTTAGGGCTTCTTCAACACCTAAAGATGTTCCCATTGCTTGTGTTTCTAGGATCTCATTCAAGTGACTAAAATTGCTTCTCAAGGACCTTTTATAATACCAGTTGTTGGAAGAAAAATGTACTGAGGGGGGGTGAATCAGTCCTACAAAAAATAATTCCATTTACCATTTCATCATTCATCATCATTTATACAACCATTCAATTAACCATGAACCATATGTGTGTTTACTTAAGCATAGAAACAACCATACATAAGAAAAAGAGCAAGATAGTACAAAATAATAATAAAATATATGTGGGAAACCCTCAAGGGGAAGAAAATTGATCATTTTTTTTTCTAATATTACTTAAAACAAAGAAATTTAGTGAAACACCTAATTCACAAGGAGCACCAACCCTATAAGGAATCACCAGACCCTAATTTAGTGAAGCACCCAATCCACAAGGAGGATAAAACCTCCTAAGAAGAATGAGCACAAAATCAGCCACTTAATGATGATAATCTCTAAATATTTTTCTGCAACCACTGATGGAGATCTCTAATTCAGCTCACAAACCTTTTCTCAAACCCTCATTCCATTATCTTACTTTATCTTCATCTTTTTGGTCTTACTTTAGATCTAAAACCTTCCTCACATGCCCTAAATAAATATTAACCTATTAAACACATCATAACATCTGAAACAATTCATTAGAAGCTCCTTCACACTCTTAGGAAGGTTGAACTTTTCCCTCTCATTCAACTAGTGCAAACTAACACCTAAAACATCACTTTTATATGCTCTTCTTGATTCAAATTCAAACAAATTCAATTTAAATACTTTGGTTAAATGAAGAAAAATTATAAAAATACCAAATTAATCATTAAAACATTCACATATGACTTATGTAGGTTGTCCATGCTAAAAACCCTCTTACCTTGCACTTAAAATGCTCAAAACCCCATCACTAGGATGAGCTAAAAACATAACTCATAAAACCATGCTTATTCAAGCTTCCATAATCACCATACATGAGTAATATAAGATATAATAATAATAAATGGTTTCAAATTTACTTTAACAAATCAATTAAATCATTAAATGGGCCCACTGGCTTATATCCTTCTCAAAACACCCATTTCCATCACCATGTCTTTACTTTTTGGCCTCAATATCCCTCAATATGAGCTCAAATATTTCATGTGAAAAATAAATTGAATCCTTAGTACCTATACATCACATATATGGAAGTTATAACTCATGAAAAATCTATACTATCAAACCACAACAACTTTCCTCTTCACTAAAACAAGCTTCCCAAAAACTAGTTTTACAAAATCAACTAGTTTGAACCCTTTCTGTCACTTCAAAGACCTATAAAGACCTTAAATAGGAACAAAATTAATCCCTATTCAAATTACATATAATAGGAAGCATAACCCAATACATATCAAACTTCAAACAACATCAAAATTGCACTCGAACACATGTTGTCTTGAACTGCCAAAAATATTATTGTAACTATGAAATCACCTAATCATGAGGAAAAACTTATATAAATATAACTACCTCTGAATCATATTTCTAACACAACTTGAATCACCTTCAAAATCCACCTGTAGCTCAAGGTATGGTCATTTTACTGGACCCTGCTATTTTAGACCCCAAAACTGTCCTTTAACTAGTCAACATGTTTGGACCTCAAAACACCATGTACCTCCATAAACTTGTCCTAAAAACTCCATTTAAATCAATATCATCTCCCAATAATCATGCAACATAAATTTTGCATTCTACTCCTTTGGATCATCTTTTCCTAAAATATTCTTATTTAGAAACTACTATTTTTAGGTGGGTCCCACTCATGACCTATTAGGTTAATTATTATTTACCTATATTAATTTTGTATTGCATATTAATAGGTTTATTTATTTACTGGTTATATGGTTATATTTCTTCATAACCATCTAATTGTCTTTATTTTGCATACAGGTGTTGTTATATTGTTTTAACAATATAAATTTTTGATTGTATTTAATATTGGTTATGCTTCCCGAATATCTTTTTGGAAGCTTGTATAAGTTAGGTATTGTTGAACTTGTGCAACATCCATATCTATTTTTATCTAGGCTATCCAATATGTATAAGTGTTATAGCCTTCTCTATTGTATTTTGGTTATGTTGATTAATATAATTTATAGGCTTTCATCCCTATTCTACATTTGGTACCAAAGCAAGAATCTAGACCTGTGAAGGTGTGGAAAGAGATAGCAACATAGATAGAGGAGATTGAAGAAGTGTTTTCAGAAATAGAGATCTTGTATAGCCTCCTACAACCTCCCACCCCCGTCCCTTCCTCCCCACATCCTCCTGTTTGTTCCAGGTGTTTGGAACGTAAATTGTTTTTTACACTGGTACACCCAACACCAGGAAAAATATTTTGCAGGTATAGAAAATTTTTTTTAAAAAAACTATTTTTCCCCCATTAGGGGTTTTATCTCTAATATTAGAGAAGTATTTAGTTGTTGCTACATGTAGCAGTCTACTATATTTGGAGGAATCAATTTTCATTGTGTAGTGAACACAGCCCCTGACCGAGCTATTGAAGGAACCTCCTCATTGACCGAGTTGTTTAAGCATCTTGGAGAAGGATTGAGAAAACAGAGTTATTCTACTTTGGGAGCCGAGTAACATTTTTTTTCTTTCAGGTCTATCTCTTGGCAAGTTAAAGGAGGTTAGGGTCCTGCATCGAATTCAGGTCAAGTTGCATATGAATCAATTTGTTCGTACAAACATTGTAAGGCTCCCCACTAAGCCCATTCAACATTGTGGGCAATGCATCATTGTTGGCAGAAGCCAACCATCCTCCACGACCACTCCTATACCAAGAACTTTGCGGCATTCAAATAGAATAACACCTGAAAATAATATACAACACCGCTGAGCCATCAAGCATCCTCCTTCCATTCGAGTCGTCCTGGCTCCACCTCCACACGACCCTGAAAACAAAAGAAATATGGATACCTTCAACCAAAAAAATGTAGCTACAACAACTTGCAAGCCGCATTCTCCACGAACATGCAACATTGCAAATAACAAAATGATGAAGCAAATTTCCTCCACATGCTCTGCACAAATCCAAAGCGACAACGTCAAAGCAACTCTATTAAAACCCGATGGCAAACAAAAAATAATTTATCAAAGGAGATAAAACACTTTAGATTATCATTTCGAGGAAACCCTAAACATTTCTCCAAATCTACCATGTAGGTCTCCTCCTCTGTCACATCGCCATTGGAAAAGGTCAGCCAGAGTTTCTTTCATTTAAATATTATTTTCTTCATTTCTATATCAAGCGCTCATAAGAGCCATGGCGGTTAGAGAGAAAGCTTTGGGTGAGTGAGGTGAGGGGTTTGACCCCCACCCCCAACAAATATTTTAAAACCGATGTGTTATTAGTGCAAAAATAGTAAAAATGCTAAATTTGGAGGATTATTTAGTCGAAAAACCATCTCTAAACTCCTAGTTACAACTAAAAAGGCCTTTAAATTTTTTAGTGAGAAAAACCCTAATTTAGGGTAATTTTTTTCTCCTATTTAGCCTATTTTTCCATTTCAGACAACATTTTCCAAAGGAATATTGTCTAAAAACTTCATTTTGAGCTACTTTTTAATGGTTTTTTGAATTCAGGGTCATACTAGGCTCTAGAGGCCCCCAGGGCCTGCAAAACAAAAACAAATTGCCTGCCATTCAATTTTTTCAAATTTTTTGAATGTAATAACATGCTTCAATATATTTTACTAATTTGTAGGTTTCCATAGTCAACCAAAAATATTGTAACTTCTCAGAAATTGGCAGAGATTTGTAATCAAAAATAGTGAAAATTGGTTCTAAAACACTCACGAGATCCTAAATGTCATTCGCAGCATTCAATATATACGGTGCCTCTAGGAAGTGCTTACGGGTAAAGCCATCATGACTACTACTAAACCTAATGCCTAATATAGCTGCAACAACCGTCGTCTTGTTCATCGATTCTTTAAATTGACAGGGAGTAATAAGGTCATAGTGCACACACTATGATCCATCCCATCCATCTGTGAACAATTTCACGACATAAATAAGGACTGAGAAAATATATTAGTATATAGTGAAGTTAAGTGTGTGTATGAGGATATTTCTTTGATTTGGTTTCAATAATCACACAAACCCCTTTCAGTACTGTCTTGGTGCCATGTATTGAATTCTTTCATGTATGTTAATGCATCTTTCATGTACCACCGGGTATATAGAAAGGGCGATATTCTTCAACATACCACCGGATATATCGAAAGGTAATGTATATAGAAAGGTTTTGTATATAGGGCTGAAAGTATATATATTGGGAGACCTTATACCTAGAGTGATAATAGCCAAGCCCTGTCAGTGATTTCTACAAAAATGGGCACCAATGCCCTCAATTGTTTTCTTCCAAATTCATAACTACTCAGAGAAAACAACTATGCTACATGGAATACTAAAATCAAGACATTACTTGAGTTTGAAGAGATCTGGACTGTGTTGAATGGTACTCTGACTAGGTCAACTACTGATACAACACAACAATGGCAGTTTGATAAAGCAGATCAAAATACTAAACTCATCACCTTGTTTGGATTGTCTGACGATGTGCAACCCCACATTCGATATTCTAAAACAGCCAAAGATTGTGGGATAAATTGTGCACAATATATGAGGCCAAAAACAAGAATGTCATACTAAATTTGCAGATTTAGTTACATACACTAAAGTTTAAGAAGAATGAATAAATTGAAGCTTTCTTTAAGGTCAA
Source organism: Taxus chinensis (assembly GCA_019776745.2). Classification (NCBI taxonomy): domain Eukaryota; kingdom Viridiplantae; phylum Streptophyta; class Pinopsida; order Cupressales; family Taxaceae; genus Taxus; species Taxus chinensis. Next base: position 176,683,546 of record CM034157.1, on the reverse strand, counting down.
GTGATAATGATGTCCTTGTCTTGTTAGTAAGTAGCATGCCACTGAAAAATGCCATAAGATAGAATACCACTTGGGATAGTCTCAGATCTGCAACACACTGGTGTATATGTACCATCATACCTCGGTGAGGTCTCTCATCATGACCAAATAGCTAGATTAGCTAGCTAGTAATATGATCTTTGTCACTAATATAATCTATCAACTGCTCTTAGATAGGCACATGCAGTATGCACCAAACATCCTCAAAGGTAATGGTCATCTCCCCATGTGTGATCCAAAAGCACTGGCTCTCACTTTTCCACCTCCCAGCTAAGGTTGTGAGTAGGCTATGGTCTAAAGTGATCTGTGGCATTCCCACAACGTAAGCTAGTCCTATGAATTATAATAAGATATCCATAATCTATCTATCTCTTTGAGAGAATCTCACCTATAGGGTGGCCAAATAGCCATGACACTCTCTCAATTGCAAAGCTAATCGTCATCTCTGTAAGATAACACAACACTTGTTAAGACTTTCTTTTCTTCTATCTATATTCTTCTAAGTACTAACTCATATTTTCTTCTACACTTTTCCTTTTTTTTATTTTAAGTGTTGGCTAAAACACTTTATCAGCACATGTATGCCCTTAAAGATGCCTGTAAGCCCTATTTGACACCTATACGCCCAGAACATGTGTGTCATCTTTACAGTGCATGAGCGCCCTTCATGACACATGTGCCTTCAAAAAATTTCACCCCTCCCAAAATGTACATGTACGTCATTCAAGATGCATGCATGCATGATTTTAACACATGCACCTATGTGCACAGGTTTTTCCATCCCCAGATGCTTGCGTAACCCTTTTAACACCTACATCCATGAGAACACATTTTTTCAACGTATGTGTGTGTGTGTGCACTTTATTTTTCAATGCATGCAGATGTACACACAAGCTTTTCAATGCATGCATGTTTCCCGGTGACGCCTACACACCCCTAAGGCACACACACACATTTTTGCTAACCCTAATAATTCTAATTAATGCAATTAAATGAAAAATTTGATAAAGAAGGATAGGGCACTCATGAAGGGTCCATCATCCTCCTCTCATACATACTCTCAGACCACCTCTGCGCACCTCCTAGGGTTTTGAACTCTCGTCATCTCTCTCACAGCTCAAAGAAACTCACAATAAAAATCAACAGGGGTTTGGTAACAAATGTATTATACACGATAATTTAGCCCACCCCCTTCGGGGAGGGTATATAGGGTAACTGTAACCATGGCATTCTATTTTTTCATCTTTCATGCTAGCCAAGGGCATGTTTTACCCGTCGTCATCATTTTAACTTTGTCTATTAACCATTGTGATTTTTATTTTTATTAAATAATTTTTTTGACCCATTTTCTTCTCACTGGGGCATATTTTTGCTACCCGATGCCTATTTCTTCTCCCTAAGGCATTCTTCATGTTTTTAGGTGATCTTCTAATCAATTAATTCTTTTGATCGATAAAAAAACTCTTAAAATTGCAGTTTAATCATAATTTTACAAAAGAATGTAAAATTATTGAAAATCCAAAAAATTGAAAAAATAAAAAATTCACAAAAGTTGGTAAAAATATCATACGTGGATAAATTTAATGTGACACACATGGTATTAATATCATATATTTATTACATTTTCACGTGTTTTGGAATCAAATGACTCATGGATTGTCTAGATCTACAACCATTTACAAAGCTAGACTGCTTGCTTCGTATGTACTCTAGGGCACAACGAGTTTCCTGGTACTGTGTCAGAGCACACAATGCTTTCTCATTTTACCATGTGTCCTTCATCAATCCCCCTTGCATTTATATTTTCTTTGGGTACCACATTTAACCCTCTTCATTTATCATGAACATTTGGGAACGGAATCTTGATAACACAACATTTGTGCAACTATCTTAAACGTTGTTAGTTTGAGTATGTGTGTTTTTACTTGTTTCCCTATTAGATCAGCTTGTTTACTTCTCATATTGCATTACATTTTGTATGTTGCACAGATTTAGAATTTTAGGAATCAAAAATTGTTTGTACTATGGCTTTTCATGTCATGTCACATTTATGTCATATGCTTATATTTTTAATAAGGACCAATGATGAAGATTTCTAGCAATATGATGAAATAACTACTTTTATACATGGTATTGGATCGTTGATAGCTCAATATCCCTTCCTCATCATTTTTCTTCTATAGCCTCTTTCTTCTTTCTTCCCTATTTTACTATTTTATTTGGGACATCTTGTCCCTCCTTATTCTTCTATTTGTTTCTTTCTTCTTTTCAGTCATTGATCGACCTCTTCCATATACCCATCGATACTTGAGGGGGCATCCTTCACTCTTCTAATTTTTCTTCTACCCTTTTCAAAAAATTTACTTTTCTGTACGTTTCTACTATATTTGACGTTGTGTAGCTATGCCACCCCAAAGAGGGGTAAATGTAGACAGTTATAGTTTGATCAAAGCAATATTTTTCCTAACATTACACTAACTATTATATTCCCTATAAATTGATGACACTTCGTCAATTAGGCTCCTTTTCCCTTTAATTCCTCTTATTCTACCATTATACATTGATTGAGCCTCTTTTCTCACAGCTGACTAATAAATATTCTTATTAGCTAACTCCCACTTCAAACGCTTCCAAAATATATTGAAATCCCCTCCAGATGCTCCCAGAAATCTATCAAAACCTATTTGTGACCCTTAATTAATCCCATGAGATTAATTAGCCTCTAAACAAAGTCAAATCTTTCTTTGACTTGCTAAAAGTGCTTTTTAGAATTACCTTTTGTCCCACATGCACCAAAATCATTCCATTCTTGGAATTGGAAACCTTTAAATAGAACCCTCCTCATCATTTCTAAGAACTCTTTCCTCCTTATAGCATAAACTATAGGCAAATAGGATTAGAGAATTTTATCATTGTTATTGAGCTATTATATCTTTTATTGCATATTCCAACTCAATCTTTGGTAAATTAGGGGAACCATATGGTCGTATGGCAATTAATGGTGAGCCTTCACTCTCAAAACCTTGAGCATCAACCAATCAAATTTGAGTGTTAGGATCTTCATAGGTTCATATTTTGTAGCATTTAAAGAGTAGAGAGTAGTATATACATGTTATTTTGGTGTTTTATCAAAGTTATAATGTATGTATAGGAGTAGATCTTGTTTATCTCTTATCTTGATGGTTCATAGTTGAGTTAGAAAAGCTTTGAGGTTTCTTTAGTGTTCTAGCCTCATTTTTGTATCTTTTCTAATTTATTTGTGTTCACATATAGAGTGGGACAGCAATCAATGGCCTTACAGAGGAGATCAAAGAGATGTATCTTGGTGGTGGTACTATTTGATTGTTCAATGATATCATAATATTTTTATAAAGTAGTAGGTTGGGAAAGTAGTGCACTAATAATAGGAGGGAGAGACATATGAATCCTCAAAAGATACTTATTTCGACGAGTGGTGATAACATTGATAGTGGTATCTATATATACAATTGTGAAGTGAGGTGGATGTTGAGTAAGCATGCAAATATACTAAGCTTGGATGGCATCTTTAAAGTAGACATGTGTAGCGATGAAGGAAGAAGAATTATCCATAACCTCATAAAAGGAAGAACAGAAAGAGGGGATCCAATGCATGGTCAATAGTAGAGTTCCACCAAATGATTTATAGAAATAAAATATTAATCATAGTACTAAGATCAAAGAGATATAATTATAATACACAAGATTTATCATGCTAGAGACAAGCAAGTGTAGGTAATAGTGAGATAAGACAGACTTAGCTTGTATTTGAAGTTCTAGGTTGAATATCAGCCAAAAATTGATTAGAAGAGGATATCTTTAGAATGGTATTTTCTATCTAGAAAACTGGCATCTAGTTATCCTTCAAATAAAACCAACCAGAGAAGGACAAGACTTCTTGGGCACTAGTGTCTGAACTGCTGCTAGTTTCTAGACAAAATGCTTTACTTTTGATCTTTTCAAGGTCTTAAATTACCTTCTTCCTTTCACTTTTTTGTCTCTTTAGATTTTTTATGAGGTTTCACTATTATACCAAAACCTAAAAAACAAATCCTGCTACATACACAAGGCTCAACATAACATTAGCTTACACAAATAAATCATATGCTTGATTTGGAATGACCTTCGCAGCCACCCTAATGTGATTGTCACTCAGTATTGTACTGTATTTCAGACTCTATTTAGCTCTAGTTTGTGTATAATTAAATTGTGTCCCTTGAAATTAGGTTTCCCTTATGCTAGTCGCACCAATATAGTAGGATATAACTAGTTTTCCCCCAATATAAATGTGTGATATGAAAGTTAGAAATAGCCCCTCTTATGCAGTGAGTAATGCAACCCAAATATAGTCCTTGAATGTTTCTCTTTTCCCAAGTAGTAGATAGTACGTAATATCCCAAGTTTTCCATCCCACAATAATAGTGATTCAGTCTCGTATATATATGGTTATATTGTTTTAATTTCATCATTAACAACCAAAAAGGTTGACCCAAATTGATAAGAAATGTTTTAGAAAAGATAACAAGTAATGTGGCATTTTAAATTTGGTCAAATGAGGGAAAATGACATAATCTCCCAAAGGGGACAATAGCACATAGGCATTCATGTCCCTAATGGGTGGTAATATCCAAGATTCTTGGATGATATAAAGGAAAATATAGATCTGGGTCACACGTTATCCAATGTCTAAAAGTAAAGTGGTCATTCCATCAAAGTAAATAATAAAAGTATGAAAAGGAAAAAGAAATGTAAAAGCAACACAAGTGTTGTTAATGCATAGTTTTATTGGTTAGAAATCATGCATATAATGACTTAATTAGATGTGTGATGTAAATAGAAAGTGTGTGATTTTTTTTCTACATATCAATGTCATCATAGATAGGAAGCTTAGGTGCAAAAAAACCAATAGTAAAATGATACAAAACAACTTTAGGTACAAGTGGATTATGCAATAATTTAGAAGATTCGATAGCATTAGAATTATGAGATACACCTTATTGTAATTATAATATTTGTTCTTGTAAAGAATTAAAAATGGAATTAATATTTTTTTATCTAAATGAAGATATATGTAAGCCATTATGCTGATATAGGAGATGTAGTAGAAATTGTGGTAGCAGGAATAGGCATAGACACATTTTTTCATAGGAATGTGAGGTGCCCCCAAGGAGGTATGCACAACATATGTGGGTATAGTAGATGCTCTATAAAGGCATGTTTGAGTTGATATATTGCAGTGCATAGAATAATATAAATGTGGTTGGTATTTTTGTGTAAGAAATTTTGTAAATGTTGTTCTTCATCCTAAAGAAAGTATTATTTATGATTATTAGGATTAGCATTAGAATCATGACCTTGGATAGGATCACTTTGAAGAGTGAGAATATAATTAAAAAATATATCAAAAACATAAATTATGGCTCATAAACATTATCCTCATATGTGTCCTCATGTCCAAATTAAGCAACCATAACAAAATCATCTATATTATCATATAAGTTCATGATAGAGCTAGGGTTAGAATGCTTAGTAGAGGCATATGTAAAGGGAACAACATGATAAGAAATTGATACTAAAAAATATATCTTAATGTTAGATGAGACGCTAGGACCACTAAGGTTAGAGCTACGATGTTTGATTAAAAATTTAGTTTCACCAAATGATTTCATTATTTTTTAATATTTTATTGTGTTTCTGATTAACATAAATAAAAATGGATGAAATAAACTAGGTGGATATTCTATATTAATTTATTTCCAACATTAATTGCACAAATCACAATAATGCTTTTCAACGTGACTATTGATCTAGCAACTATCAAAAACACAAGGGAGAATTACACTTAGCTAGTTCTATGTAGCTATGGGAGATTCTAAGTGATCTAAACGTAGGAAAAGGCTAATCTAAGATTGAAAATGCTTTGTTACAAGGAATGGAACCTAATAATGAACTTATTCAAAATCGTACAAATAGGTCAAGATCATCTATATAGTCTTGGCACTTTTGTATGCAATTTTACTAGCTAGGAATATGAGTCTACAACTTCATGTGTGCTTTGTCTACCTAGAAATAAATTTTGTTGTGTGTCGATACTATTTGCTCACCTTAAAAATGGATTTGTGATGCAATAAAATCACTCCCTTAGCCTGTATATAAGGTTAGTACATTAATTGTTTCTTTCAAGATTGTCTAGGGGTCATTTAGGGTCAAAGAGGCAAGTTATTTTTTTTCAAGACCTTCAGGAATTTGAAATTGCCAATTTCCCTCTAATTGTAATTTTGAATCTTAGGGGAATTTTTGGCTTGTATAAGATATCTTTTTTGTAATCTTGGAGCATCATTGATATGTAATAAGATTTTTATAAGCCTTGTTTAACTCTAGGAGTCTTAGTGAGGTCATTTTTGTGAACTAGGCCTAAGGTCCTAAGTTCCTAGGCTAGACTAGGCATTTAATGAACTAATAAAGAGACTAAACATGTAATAAGAAGGATCATGGAACAAGAATCAGTTTGGAAAACTTGATAATGAATATATAAGCCTCAATGTAACTATCTATCTACATCATTCAAATGATCAAAAAAAAAAGAAACGTGCTTCAAGAAGTTTAAAGGAGTGATTATGTGTATTGGCAGGTTTAGTGATATTTTTTCATGGTTTTGAGTATTGTGATGGAAAAGGAATCATGTGCATGTATGTAATTGAGAGATTATATTGGTATTACATTCTATATTACATTTTTTCATCGATCTTAATATAGTTTCATGCATTTGTGCAAGGATTCAAGATTATATATATAGTACTACATTGTGGCAATATTTGTGGGGGTTATTTGAGAGTGAGAAGCAACCAATGAGGTGATTTCCTATTTGTAACGCTAATAGAGTGGTTCAGAGAGAAAATTTCACCATCTACAGACCTTACCTTTCAGCTAAGTTCTTATAAGACCAAGTGGGAAGTTCTTCTTTAGAAAATTTGTACTCTGTATCAAGAAATAGGGTTATTATACATGTAGAAACTATGAATGAGATTCAATACATCTAAATGCTATTATTTTGTAACCTAGGAATGCATAATATGGTAATAAACACATGATTTTTTCTCTAGTTACTATTATCCTAGGGTATGTGGTGGAAGGAGAGTTATATCTAATGAAAGAAGGTGTTTCTTGATGATCAAGTTTGTGTGTAGGGTTGATGAAGTTAAAACTCCATTGCAAGTCTTTGAAGGGGAGGTTCGTCTATCAAGGAAAATTTATTCTTAATAGAGACCATCTCATTTTAACAAGATAAAAAATTATTTTCCCTATTCTAAGTTAATGTCGTTATAGTCCACTGTTAGAACATGAAGTAGTAGAGTGACATAGCTTATTGCATGATGTAAGCTCATTATTTATGGTGATGAGGTAAAGGCACGGTCCTCATCAAACCAAATAAATCAACCCAAAAAATAAAATGAGAAAAATAACATAACTTTCAGTCTTTTCAAGATTAACAGAGCAGGAAAACCCTCAATAGGGTTTGGAATACAAGAGTGTTTTAAATAGATAGAAGGTTAGATAAGTTTTAAGATATTCAAATAAATCTTGTAGAAATTTGTTATCCAAATGACTCTCCTAGTTACTCGGATAACTTGTATACATATCTGACTCTCATTTCCTCATTGAAGGTTATGCGCAGTCAAGTTCAATTGACACATTGCCTTGGTCATAGTTTCTATATGTGTCCCTTTCCTTCCTCTCCTTCCACTTTCCCCTTGCACCCACCTTCTGCACATTCTCCTTCTTCCTAATTAGTTTCTTTCCTTCCCACACACCTCGCACTTGCTTCAATCGGCTATGTCCCTGGCCCTCTCACGCACTGTGCCTATTACTTGGTAATAGTTGTGCCTTCACCATATGTTCAATGCTCACCATTTTTCTTCATTTTCCCTCTGCATTTTCCCTTACATGCCTTCCTTTTGTCTTCTTCCCACACCTCATTCTTCTGTGCATGTCCCTGTGCCCTCCTTTGTGCCCTTCCTTGCCAGGTCATCTGCTGACATACTTGAGTGTTCCATACACAACCAATCAAAGTGTGGCAATAGGGAATTGAATACTTTTAACAAATAAAAAAGTGACACGTGGTAGAAATGACAAAAATTTCCACCGTTGGCCATCATTTCAGCCAATCCACATGTGCCACATATTTTGGTGTATCGACAACTCTGAAATCTTCTGATAGCTGTATCTTTTACTACAGATCTCATATCGGCATGTACCTAGACTTGTTAGAAATTTACTGACATCAGCTACAGTACCAAAGATTCAACTTCAATTTCTTAGTAGATCTGGTAGGTGAGAAATGGGAAAACATCTTTCTGAGCATTGATGAGTAGATCTGATTGCTCCAACCACCCAATTTTATATGATCCACCCTCATTTCTTCTTCAACACACCAAATAGGCTTGGGGAAGCGTATTTCAAAGATCTCTAGGTGGATTTGTAGGAATTGAATGCTTCTTGTTGGTGGTTGTGTTTCAAATTCATATTTTCCCTCCTTCCCTTCTTCCTCCATGTATTCATCTATAAATGTAAGAGCAAGGCTCATTTGTTATGTTGGACACTCTGGATCCTTACATGTTTTGTTAAGGACTCCATAATTTCTATATTTTGAGTTACATACCTCTAGATCTAGCTCTCACATGTGGATATCATCCTCCTTCATCATTGTAACAGTTCTATGCATTTCTAGAAGTAATAGAAGCATCATTTAGTGACTATTCTCTGTCCTAATGTGTTTGCATTCCTCCTTGCATTTTATTTTGCATTGTGTGATGGTTGTGTTATTTCAGGTCCCTTACAGTTCCATATTTAGTTGTTTGCCATGAGAATGATTTGGTTAATACTTGTTTCGTTGTGTTACTTATTCCTAGCCTCCTTTCACACATTTCCTTTTATTCTCGCTCAGAAAAAATAGTGTTCGTCCCTCTTTTCTGATCCCTATCACCTTTTAGTAGTTTCCTTTTATGTTTCCTTCTATCCCTGGTCCCTTGGCATTATTAGCTTAGTTTCCCCTTTCAGTAGGAGTAGCAGTAGAGTAGAAATAGATAGAGGAACCAGCCTTCTCCAGAGATCCATACCAAACACACAAGGTCCCACAACTTGGGGATGGTTCCATTGTGGTCTCAAACACCTCGGATCTTCTGAGATTCGAGATGTGGGTGCACATTTGAGAAACCAACAGTTTCTGGCAGGCCTGGTGGGACTAGCATTGAAATCTCAAATTTCATATCGCTAAGTTTTGGTGTGTGGACTTAGTTTTTTTAGCCTTTAGAGGCTCATTTCAATACATTTGGTGACTCCCAACATTTTAAGATCTTTGTTTAAGTAGACTTGAGTGCCTTTCATGAGAAAAGTGCATACAAGAAGAAGTGCAGTAGCTGAAGATTCTTTTGAGTACCTCCAACTATCCCTGAGGAGAATCCATTCTAGAAAGTCTTGTGCGCACATCTTTGTCTCCTGTACGCCGCTCCCATTCAACTCCACCTCAAAATAGAAAACCTACACCCTACAATGGCACATCAGCAACCTCCTTCATTGAGAAACTTTACAAACTTTGCTGGAGGGATTCCCTTGTTGTTGGTTGTGAAACATGATATGCCAAATGGTGTAATCAAGAGTATTCCATACTTTACTGGTGAGAATCAAGTCACCCCTCAAGAGCATATCCAGGATATAGAAAATGTGTGTTCACTCTATTTGATCACACATGATGATGTAGCAGTCAGGCTACTTGCAACCTCTTTCAAAGGTAAAGTGCTTCAATGGTACCAAGGCCTGAGACTTGGATCTATCACCACCTGGGATGAGATGGGAACAAATCTTTGCAATTACCTTTGAAGATAAGTCAGATCACCTATCTCTGGTGGAGCAACTGAAAACAACAAGGAGGGCACCCAATGAGCAGATGACTGATTTCAACATCATATTTTAGAAGACTTGGGATAGAATCCCTCTTGTGGTAAGACCTACAGCCCAACATGCTTTCCTGTATTATCTGAAGGTGCTCAACAGTGATATTTCAGTTATGATCCAATCCATGGGAGGTAGGACTTTACCAGCTTCTTATAGTATTGTAGTAAGGGCAGAAAATAGTCTTATTCAGGCTGGAAAGTTAGCTCCTAGACTACCTATGCCCTTGTTCCCAGAAATGTCACAAGCACCCCAACCTTCTATGGCCCCTATTCCTGTTCCTGAGAAAAGCATGCAACTGGTTTCCTCAACATCCTACTCTCCAATGTAGCAAAAGAAAGATGAAGAATTGAAGGCCCTGATTAGAAATTTATCAAACAAAGTCATATCATTAGAAAAGCAATAGGAACAATCCTATAGAGCCAATTCTAATCAGGTGCATGGCCAAAGAAATCAGCCTTAGTAGAATCAGTATAGAAATCAAAGATACACACTCAACCAGTAAAATGATAGATGGTAGCCAAATGCACATCTACCCTTACAAGTTATTCCTCCTGCACCTTCTCTTCTAGCACCCACTGTGAGTCAGGAACTTGTTCCAGCTCAGAACAATTTGGCACTTGTTTCCCTTATAACATACCTCGTAGTCAATATCATTGTGCTAATGCCACACGTGCCCAAGCCTTCATGATCTAGAATGCTTCAATTTGTGATCCCTCAACAGGTGCCCCTGAAGTAGATAACCAAAGAAGACCAAAACCTCCTCCATAAACAAATTTTATGTTCTTTAGTACAGAGGACTTCTATGCAAATCAACCAAGCTGCAGAAGATACAAACAGACCACATGCCCAAGTTACAAACAACACAAGATATAAGAAGAGAATGTTAGATAATCAAGTGCGCAGGTCTCACTCCCAGTAATGCAAGCAGATCCTCAGAAGCAGAAATATCATTGTGTCAATGTTGTAGAAAGATGTAGATAAGGCATCTTGAAATAAAATCACTCAATTCCATACATAGGAAACCACTCGTAAAGATCCTTCTAAAGAATCCTGTGTCCCTCCTTTGGTAAGTAAATCCTCTACTCTAGCTAAAGTTTAGGCTTCTACACCTAAACAATCAGGAAGGGATGTTGTTTCCCAAATGCACAAAACTGGGGGCCTTCCATTTATCATTGTGGACCAAATGAAGAGAACAAACATAAATTTCATAATGTTGGATTCCCTGACCATTCCATCTCAGTGGGATCTATTGCATGAAGCTATGGCACAACTCCCGCACAATGATCCATCTATATAGAAGTCACATGCTTCTATCAACATCTACCAAGAAGAGTAGAAAAAAGTAAGTAAATTTGTTAAAACCCAACCTTTCTATATGTCATTGATCATAGGAAAACACCTAGTGCATAATTGCATGATTGACTCGGGTGTTAGTACTTTCGTTATGCCTAAGAAAATAGTTGATGTCTTAGGTATGAAATATAGCCCTTTGTCTAAAGGAGTCCTGCAACTTGATGGTTCAACTGTCACCACCTTAGAGGAGTCATCAAGGATCTTGAGTTAACCCTCCATGCATTCCCAAGCCTAACTATTACTCAATATGTGCCAATCATTGACCTACCTCCTTTGTTTTCCCTATGTCTATTAAGACAATTTACTGCTAAAGTGGGTGGTTACTTGTCTTCTGATTGGTCTCATATGCTACTCAAGACAAGGTATGGTACCAGTTTACCATACAAGATAAGCCTATATTTTCCTATCATGTAGAGTCATATGTCCCATCCCCTCTCTAAGCCAACTATTTAATCCAAGAAGAACAAGCTTCAATTCCTGAAGAGCAGTCTCTTCCACCCTCTATTCCTAACCTAGTGCTTGATGAATGGGTGGAAAGGAACCATAAATTTGACCCCTGTGCTGAAGAAATATAAGCTTATGAAACTAGGCTTGGTACTTATTGCATTCTAGAAGAAGAATTTATGTTACCATGCATGCTCAAGAAAAACAAAGTTGAACCTTGTCTGTGGAAGTTGTACTTTGATGGATCTAGAAGCAGAAATGACATGGGAGCAAGAGTGGTTCTCATTTCCCCTAAGGATGAGAAATTATTCTTCATGCATAGGCTATAGTTTGCATTCTCCAACAATGTGGCATAATATGAAGCATTGGTGCATGGCTTGCTCATTGCTGAGAAGAAGAAAATTAAGGCATTGCAGATCTTTGGGGACATAGAATTGGTTATCCACCAAGTTACCAACAAGTTCAAAAAAAAGAATAATCTTCTCAAATCTTATAAGCATATATTTTGGGACCTCCTTGAGAGATTTTATGCTCTAAATCTACAAGTGGTGCTGCACATAATGAACAAGGAATTTGACCAGATGGCCACACTGGGTTCACAATTTTCTCCTGCTAAGAACTTTATCAAAGGAAACACTCAGCACATCAAGATGGTGATCAAGCCATCCATTCCAAACAACATCACCAGCTGGCAAGTGTTTGACAATGATGTGCAAATCATCCAGTTTATCCAGAATGAAGTTGAGTTCTCATCAAGCATGCAAGCTGACTTGCATGACAGCTATGGTGACCAAGTGATACAACTAAAGACAAACAAGTTTCCTAAAGGGCTGGTCACCTTAGAGAAAATGTTTAGCCCTGATGATGAGTTCAAGGGTGAAGAAAGGTACATGTGCCACAAAAGAATACTGATCCTCAATCACTATTGCACATGGGAAAGATTTGTTCCTCAGCAGGACTTGTGCACATGAAGAGAAATAGGCCTTCATCTCTCTCTATCAAAAATATAGTGATATCTTCTCATGGGAGTATGAAGACCTCAAAGGTTTTGATCCAAGTGTTGCTCAACACTCCATTGACCTTGATCCTGGTATCAAGCCTGTCAGGAAGAAGCAGTGACCAATCAATCTAAATATAGAGCCTCTCATGAGAAAGAAATTATCCAAAGTCATTGAGGAAAAAAATATTTTTCCTATCAAATACTCTACCTTGGTCACATATTTGGTTCCAGTACACAAGAAGAATTGTGAAATTAGACTCTGTGTTTATTTTAGAGATTTGAATAGGGAATCTCTAAAGGATCATTATCCTTTGCCTTCCATGGAGTAGATTCTGTAGACTGTGGCTGGCACACAAAGATTCTCCATGCTAGATGGATATTCAGGTTTCAATCAAATCCTGGTCAAGGAAGAGGATCAATTAAAAACAACATTTACAACCAAATGGGGAACATATGCATATCAAAAAATGCCCTTTGGTCTATCAAATGTAGGTGCCACATTTCAGCACACCATGGATATTGCCTTCAAAGGATACATTAATGAGTTCATCCTTGGTTTACCTTGATGATATAATTGTCTTCTCAAAGCAAAGTGTGGATCATATGGCACACCTAGAGAAATTCTTTGAGAGATGCAGAGAATTTGGGGTGTCTCTTAACCCCAAGAAGTGAAATTTTGTAGTGGTGTAGGGTAAGCTTTTGGGCCATGTGGTTTCAAAGGATGGCATCGCAATTGATCCTAACCATGTTTCAGCCATCCTAGCTCTTTCCCTGTTAGCACAAAAAAAGGCCCTACAACCCTTCCTTGGAAAGATCAATTTTGTTAGGCGTTTTATCCCTAACTTGGTGGGACTGGTTCGGCCCATCACCTTGATGCTCAAAAAGGACATAGCCTTTAGATGGAAAGCAGAAGGAAAAGAAAGCTTCAACAAAATCAAGCAAGAAATTTCTTGCACGCCAACACTTATCAACCCATATTATTCAAAGGATTTCATCCTTTATGCTTATGGAACTGATACAAGTGTTGTTGTTGTCCTAACACAAGAAAATGAACAAGGGCTGGAATAACCAGTGGCTTTCTTTAGCCAGACACTGAAGGATTATGAACTAAAGTATAGTCACATGGAGAAGCCAGTCTTCACCATTATGCACGTGCTCAAGAAATTCAAGAGTATGCTCATCACCAATCATATCAAGGTGTTATTCTCCCACTCTTTGGTCAAAGACTTCATCATGGGAGAATGAAATCAGTGAGAAAAGAGCATGATGGGTGACCAAAATCATGGAGTATGATGTGACTATTAAGGCCACAAAGCTAGTAGGAGGTAGCACGCTCTGTAGGAAGATTGTTGAGGATGCACAGAATGAACCTGAGGCTTCATTATTTCTAGATGAGGACCTCCCACACGTAGAACTTGAGTAGAATACAGACCCTGATGCGCATGACTGGATGAAGGACATGATCACATTCCTTTCCAAGGGTGCATACCCTCCTAGTTTAAATAAGAAAAGAGAATACATTTGAGGTTATAATCTATCCCTTATGTGTTGATTGATGGAATTCTCTTCAAAAGAATCTTGATGGCATGTTGTTAAGATGTATCAATGATGTGCACAGACTGAAAAAGTGTTAGCAAAATTTCATGATGGATTCTCTAGTGGAAACTTATCTGCCAAAACTATAGCAATGAAAATCATAATGGTAGGTATCTTTTGGTCTACCCTATTTGCAGATGCACACAAGTGGGTCACAAAATGCAAGGAATGCACTTTCTTTGCAGGAAAGAAAAGATTGGCAGTGCTTCCCCTCTGACCAATCCAAGTGGATCAGCCTTTTGCGTAATGGGGTCTCGACTTCATAGGCATGATCAATCCACCTTCAAGTGCTAGACATAAATGGGTGTTGACAACTACAGATTACTTCACCAGATGGATAGAAGCTGTCGTGCTTAAGGAATCAACCGATTCAGTCATCCTTGACTTTCTCAAAGGTATAGTCACAAGGTTTGGCATTCCTCAAACCATTATCTCTGATAATGCAAAATCCTTCCTTGGTACTAAAATCACTAATTGGGCTCTAAGTCTAGGAATTTACCTAAAGAATTATTCCAACTATTACCCTCAGGGAAACAGTCTGGCAGAATCAACAAACAAGAACCTGATCAGAATCATGAAGTGCACAATGAACATCAGCCAAAGATAGTGGCATACAAAGGTCTTGCGTGCACTCTGGGTAGATAGAATCACAGTCAAAAAGGTAATAAGAACTTCACCTTACAAGATTTTCTATGGCAAGGAGGCTACCCTTCCTTTGACACTAGATTTGAATTCATTAGCACTTGCCCAGTAGCTAGAATTTGAAGGCACAGACCAGAGAGAAATCAGAATGGTAGAGCTGGTTAATCTTGAAGAACTAAGGAACTCTGTCATGATCAAGCTAGAACAACATCAGCAAGTAACAAAGAAATGGTTCGACAGAAAGGCTAGGCCTCAAGATTTCAAATTTGGGGACTTGGTTTTAAAATGGGATGCTGACAGAGCTAAACCAGGGTGCCATTCAAAGTTTGATGCACTTTGGAGTGGCCCATACATCATCAGTTCCTGTAAAGAAGCTAACTCTTTCGAGTTAACTCATCTTGATGGAGGTGCATTGTATATCCCAATAAATGGGATCTATCTCAAACCCTTCCATTAAGTTTGTTGCATCATGTTGTATATATTAGAGTAGTTTCAATTCCTCTAAGTGTGTTGCGCACACATTGTTTGTTTGTACATAGTTCTTTTTCTTCTTGCATGCTTCTTGCGTGCTCTTTTGTTGCTTCCAGAATACAGAGCTTCTCTCAGCAATTGCAAGATTCAGAATAAGAGTCAAGAAATTATCTTCAAGTGATTACAAGGGTAGTTTCACAATTGCATAAGTAGACTCCATGCCCAATGGATGCTTCAGGATACCGATCTTCTTCATCTAGCACATAGATGCCCTCGAAAGTCACCAAAATTATTATCCAAATAAACTCTCCTAGTTTTTGGATAACTTGTATACATATTCTGGCTCTCAGTTCCTTCATTGAAGGTTGTGCGCACTCAAGTTCAATTAGCACTCCTTGGCACATTTCCCTTGGTTGTAGTTTCACCTTTTTGTTCTCGCCCCTTTTCCTTTCCCTCTTTGTTCCACTCCCCCTTGTGCCCAACTTCTGCGCATTTTCCTTCTTCCTAATTAGTTTTGTTCCTTCCTGCGCGCCTCGCACTTGCTTCAATCAGCTAATTCCCCAGCCATCTTGTGTGTCGTGCCCATTACTTTGTAATAGTTGTGCCTTCACCATAATTTCTCTACTCACCAGTTTGCTTCATTTTCCCTCTGTGCACGTGCCCTTATGTGCCTTCCTTCTATCTTCTTCCTGTGCCTCATTCTTCTGTATGCACAATGCCCCTATGCCTCCTTTGTGCCCTTCTGTGTAGGTCATCTTCTGACATACTTGAGTGTGCCACGTGCAACCAGTCAAAGTGCGCCAACATGGCACCAAATCCTTGCAAAAAATCAACAAGTGACATGTGGTAGAAATGACAAATATTTGCACATTTGGCCATCATTTCAGCCAATCCACGCGCACCACGTGTTTTACGTGTGTTGATGACTCTAACATCTTCTGACAGTTGTATCTTTTTCTACAGAGCTCAGATCAGCATGTGCCTAGACTTGTCAGAAATTTGCTGACATCAGCTATAGTGCCTAAAATTCAAATTCAATTTCTTGGAGGATTTGCTAGGTGAGAAATGGGAAAATGTATTTCTGAGCATTGATGAGCAGATCTGATTGCTCCAACCACCTGATTTGATATGATCTGCCCTCCTTTCTTCTTCAACATGCCAAACAGGCTTGGGGAAGTGTATTTCACAGATCTCCAGGTGGATTTGTAGGCATTGAATGCTTCTTGTTGGTGGTTATGTTTCAAATTCAGGTTTTCCCTCCTTCTTCCCTTCTTCCTCCATGGATTCATCTATAAATGTAAGAGCAAGGCTCATTTATTATGTTGGACACTCTAGATCCTTACACATTTTGCTAAGGACTCCATACTTTTTGTATTTTGAGTTGCATACCTCTAGATCTAGCTCTTGCATGTGGATATCGGCCTCCTTCATCATTGTAACAGTTATGTGCATTTCTGGAAGTAATAGAAGCATCATTTTGTGACTATTCTCTATCCTAACATGTTTGCATTCCTCCTTCTTACCTTTTCTTTTACGTTGTGTGTTGGTTGTGCTATTTCAGGTCCCTTGCAGTTCCATATTTAGTTGTGTTCCATGAGAACAATCTAGTGAATACGTGTTTAGCTGTGCTACTCATGCCTAGCCTCCTTTCACGCATTTCCTTTCATTCTCACTCAGAATAGATAGTGTTCATCCCTCTTTTCTGGTGCTATCACCTTTTAGTGTAGTTTCCTTTCATGTTATCCTTCTATCCCTGGTCCCTTGGCATTATGAGCTTAGTTTCCCCTTGAAAATCATGACAGTTATAATTATGACCCATAATTGGGAATGCTAGAGAAAGTTGTAGAGAATCAAAATGAATAATTGGGGTATAAACGAAATTCAAGACTCAAAATTAATCTTGAATATATTTTGGCAATCTTGCAATGAATGTTTGGAGAGATCAAAGACTATACTTGTTGGTTTGTTCTTAATAAAGACTATCTTGGTGTTTGAAACGTCACAAAGTTGACTAAGAAAGAGGAAAAGGAGACTAGAAAGAGGTGTAGGAGGTTAGAAAAGAGGTTAAACTTTGAAATTATAGTCTTGTGATAATCCTATTAGATAATTTAGAGGTTTTAAGACCCAAACCTACCTAGATTTCCCTTACTTCATGACAATTTATATCTCAGTTAGGTCCCTGTTGAAGAAAACCTATTTAGTAAGCTAGAAAGGAGGTTTTAGAAGAAACTTTGCAAAGTGAGTCTTACTAAAACTATACCAATATGAACAAGATCTATATGGGTTCTCTGAGTGAAGCTTATATTATCAGGTGAATCATCAAAATGATAATTAATTGTAAAAATCCCCTAATGCAGGGCTTGTAGAAAGTGGAATAGCTAGATATAAGAAGGATTGATTATGAAAATATATTTAAGAAATTGAAATTTGAAATTTACCAAACACCAAAAGGGTACTATATTTATTTTTTATGTTAATGTGAATCCGTTTAAATGCTCTTAAATATGAAAGAAACGAGAACAATGAGTTGAGAAGCCCATACAAAGAAGTTTCATATAATCAAGGTAAAGTTGAAATTTTGATAACTATATACTATTTTAATGATTTAATAAGTACAATTGAGGGATTAAGATCACATTGTATAGGTTGGTGTAGTGTAATAAGAGTGAAATTAATAATTTGCATGATTAGGAAGAGCTAGTGAACTTGAGTGAAAAGCTAGTTTGAATACATTAAAGGGAATAACTAAGGTTTGTATCATTTCTAACCTTAGGGGTTGTGTGATTTTGATTTGGTACTACACCATAGTGGTATCAAAGAGTATATTGGATTCTTGAAAATAAGATAATTTATTTTTAAAGTTATTACAAGGCATAATAGACAAAATGGTGCAGGTAAGAGAGATGATACGGTCATCTTGGGAAGAGAGGTTGGAGAGAATGTTAGAATTTTTTATGAGTAGGTTAGAGAGTATGGAAGAGGTTCATAGGAACATGAGTGATGAGATGATATATTTACAAGGGAATGAAGAAAACAAGAATATGCAATTTTCATAAAGATACTACAAGTGTAAAAGATTTCCAGGACATAAGGCATATGAGTGTTATGGGATGAATACAGAGAAGATAAAAGATGACAAGGTTGTTGTTAAAATTGTACAAGATAGAGGTAATTTGTTTTTTATATAAGAGTGCTTTTGAAACCAAGTAAAGTGATGTAATATTTAAATCAAAGAAGGTTCTTTTTTAGAACTACATGTAAAGCCATAGCAAACGTTTGTAAAGTGGTTATTGACAATGGAAGCATTGAAAATATTGGTTCATTTGAGATGGTAGAGAAACTAGGATTTAAAACCACTATGTACCCTAACCCCTATCAAGTATCATGGATTCAAAAGGGACATCATATCTTTATTAGGGAACAATTTCAAGATGAATTTCATATTAGAAGGTATAAAGACAATTTTCTATGTGATTTAGTTTCTATGGATGTTTTTCATGTTTTACTAGACAGAGCCTAACAATATGATAGGAAAGCAGTCCATAATGGTAATAAAAACACTTATACTATTTTATCCAATGGATTTAGTCGCACTCTTCCACCTATCAAAGGTGAATAAGAACAAGAATAAGGACTAGTAATGATTATAGCCAAGAAATTTTTGGTAGAAATTACATAAATATGCACGAAGACACTGTCCAGGGATGTTAAGCCTCAGAAGTCAAATTTGAACAAAGGATTTGAGAGAGATATAGATATGGTTTCATTACAAGAAGAGGTGAATAATGAAGATGAGAGAGGTGAACAGTAAATTAAGATGAAGGAAATGGGAATGAAAATGCCATGTGAAGAAGTCATGGGTAAAAGAGAAAAAAAATAGAGCATAGGGAAGAGGAATGACAAATGCAAGCCTCTTTTTTTATTCTAACACTTCTTTGAGTATTGGTTTTACAGGTATAGGTGAAAGGAATGAATGTGAATATTAATTAGTGGAGGGCATGGTGCAGTCAAAGTGGACACTAGACAAGGAAGATTCAAGGAAATTTAAAGAAAGGAATACTATGTGAATATCCAAGAATATGAAGACCAAGAAGAGCAAGAAGAAAAGTGGGATAGAGGTATGGAGAAATCATGAATGGATAATCATGAAATCAGTTATGACAGTGCAACAGCTGACATGAAGGAAGATAAAACAAAACAAGATAATTCTTACTAACCAAGAGTAGTGTTTATTAATCTTATAAGGAAGATGATTCAAGAAGGAAAATAGGAATATGAAGAGTCTAGTATAATAGCTATGAAGAATGAGAAGACCTAATGGATAAACATGAATCAAGCATTTATAATCTGAAACAATATAGACATAGTAATATACAGTCCTATAAGAAATAGTTTGTTCAAGAATTTGAACACTTCAAGGAGAAAACAATTGATTAGAGATGAAGGGAAGCTAATGATGATGAAGAAGAGTTGGTTTTCAGTTAAGAGGCATTTTCAAAGGTTCCTCTTCAATTGGAAATAGAGAAAAAAAGGATGAGAAAAAGGAAGTAAGCACAAGTATGGGGAAGCATATTTTTTCCCCTTAGGAGTATTATGCATGAGAATTTCTCCCTTAGCCTATATATAAGGTGAATACATCAATTTTTTATTTCAAGAGTGTCTATGGGTAATTTATGGTGAAATAGGAAAGTTAGTTTATTTTAAGACCTTCATGAATTTGAAATTGCCAATTTCCCTCCAATTGTAATTTTGAATCTTGGGGGCAGTTTTGGCTTGTATAAGATATATTGGTGTACTCTTAGAGCATCACTGATATGTAATAATCTTTTCATAAGCCTTGTTGAACTCTAGGAGTCTTACTGAGGTCATGTTTTTGAACTAGGCCTAAGGTCCTAAGTTCCTAGGCTAGACTAGGGATTTAATGAACTAATAAAGAGACTACACATGTAATAAGAAGTGTCATGGACCAAGAATCAATTGGGAAAACTTGAGAAGGCATATATAATCCTCAATGTAACTATTTATCCCCATCATTTGAATGATCAAACAATAAGAAACGTGCTCTAAGAATTTTAAAGGAGTGATTTTGTGTATTGGCAGGTTTAGTGATATTTTTTCATGGTTTTGAGTATTGTGATGGAAAAGGAATCATGTGCATGCATGTAATTGAGATATTATATTGATAATACATTCTATATTTTATGTTTTCATCAATGTTAGTGTATTTCATGCATTTATGCAAGGAGTCAATATTATATATATAGTGTACAAAGTCGTGATAGTCTTTGTTGGGGTTATTTGAGAGTGAGAAGCACATAGTGAGGTAAGTGCCTATTTGGAAGGCTAAAAAATTAGTTAAGAGAGAAACATTCACCATCTACACACATTTCCTTTCAACTAAGTTCTTATAATACCAAGTGGGAAGTTCTTCTTAAGAAAATATGTACTTTGTATCAAGAAATAGGGTTGTTTTGCATGTATAAACTGTGAATGAGATTCAATACATCTAAATGTTATAATTTTTGAACTTGAGAATATACAATATGGTAATAAACACATGAATTTTTCTATAGTTACTATGATCCTAGGGTCTATGGAGGAAAGAGAGTTATATCTTATGGAAGAAGGTGTTTCTTGATGATCAAGTCTGTGTGAAAGGTTGAGGAAGTTAAAAATCCATTGCAATTATTCGAAGGGGAGGTTCTTGTGTCAAGGAAAATTTAATCTTAATAGAGACCATATCATTTTAATGGGATCTAAAAGGATTTACTTTGTTCCAAGTAAACCTAGTTATAGTCCATTATTAAAACACAAAGTAGCAAAGTGTTAGAAGTTATTGCATTACTTGATTTGATGATAGATGTTGATTAGGTGAAGGCACAGTACTCGTTAAACCAAAGGAATCAAACCAGGTAGTAAAATGAGAAAGAAAACATTAAATTTTTTCTTCTTAGGTTGAACAGAGCAATAAAACCCTCATTAAGGTTTGGAATGCAAGAGTGTTTTGAAGAAGTAGAAGATTAGACAAGTGCAAATATATTTAAATAAATAATGTGGAGTCCTATCATACAAGGATAAGGTGATTAGAGGCTTTGAAACCTTTTTGGATAGAATAAAATCATGATAGTTATAAATTTGACCTATAGGTGGCAGTTATGGAACCCTAGAGTAAGTTGTAGAGAATAAAAATGAATAATTGGGGTATAAAAAAAGGTCAATACTCAAAAGTAAGCCTGAAGATATTGTGAAAATATTTTAGTGAAGGTTTGGAGAAATCAAAGACTATACTTATTGGTTTGTGCTTGATAAAGAATATCTTGGTGAATGAAAATTCACAGTGTTGACTAAGCAAGATGAAAAAGAAACTAGATAGAGGTGTATGAGGTAAGACAAGAAGTGAAACTTTGAAATTCTAGTCTTGTGCTAATCCTCTCAGATAATTTAGATGTTTTAAGACACAATCCTACCTAGATTTCCCTTATTTTATAACAATTTAG
Organism: Taxus chinensis; assembly: GCA_019776745.2. Lineage (NCBI taxonomy): Eukaryota > Viridiplantae > Streptophyta > Pinopsida > Cupressales > Taxaceae > Taxus > Taxus chinensis. Next base: position 176,661,535 of record CM034157.1, on the reverse strand, counting down.
ATCTCAGTCAAGTCACTATTGAAGCAAACCTATTCAGTAAGCTAGAAAGGAGGTTTTGGAAAAAAATTTTCAAAGCAAGCCTTACTGAAACTATAATAACATGAATAAGATCCAAATGGGTGCTCTGAGTGAAGCTTAGATTTTCAAGTGAATCATCAAAATGATAATTAAGTGTAAAAATACCCTAAAGTGGGGCTTGTAAACAGTGGAATAGCTAGATAGAAGAAAGATTGATTGTGAAATGAGATTACAGACTTGGAATTTGAAATTTAATAGACACCAAAAGGGGCCTAAATGGTACTAGATTTAGTGTTTATTTTTCTATGAATCCTTATAAATTCTCTAAACTATGAAAGCAACAAGAAAAATGAGTTGAGAAGCCCATACAAGGTAGTTTCATACAATCAAAGTAAAGTTGACGTTTTGATGACTCTAGACTATTTAAAATATTGAATAGGTACAGTCAAGGGATTAAGATCACATTGCAGAGGATGGTGTAGTGTAATAAGGGTGAAATCAAGAATTTTCATGATTGGGAAGAGCTAGTGAAAAGCTATGTTGAAGACCTTAAAGGGCATAACTGAGTTTTGTATCATTTCTAACCTTAGTGGTTGTGTTAGTTTTATTTGGTACTACACCAATCTTAAATCTCTACTCAAACCATAAAAGCCTTGTAGTGCAAGAACGAGTTCCTATAAAATAAAGTTAGGTGGGTTGTAGGAACCCCTGTGCACCTTCAATGTCTCTAGTACTCTAAAGATGGATCAAAGAACATGTTATTCTCCTATTGTGTGATATTTTCCTTAGTTCAATTATACTTGGTAATCATTCTTTGACAATGATTTGTTTGAGTTTCACACTTACTTGAGTACTTGGGAAGGGTCACTTTTCTTGCTTGTAGAAACAAGATGGAGACTCCTAGACATAGAAGTAGACTTCAAACCTATAGAGGGTTCTACCCTAATGGATGTACATCAGTTATCTCATAGTTTAGGGAGCTTGGAGTGCCTTTTCTGCTTGCTTTTACCTAAAGAATTCATAAAGTGTCAGGTTTTCAAATGAGGATTTGATTTACTTTATTATATATGCTTATAAATGTTATTATTTCATAAAATTTCAACTAATAGGATATTCTTACTCATAATAATGTGATATAATTAGAATAATTTGCACAAAGTATGTCGGTCGAAAACTGTATAATAGGGTCGACTTGTATAATTATACAAACCGACCGACAATGGTGGTTTTGACCAGAAAAGTAAAAATCATATTTGTTTCTTTTCGAGTCAGAGGATGGATGTTTCTATCTATTTTTTATGTTATTACACTTTAAAAATTGATGACAGAGAGGTGTGTAATGATAATAAAGTAGTTGAAGAGTTATCATGGTCTGCTAAGCATGAGTGAGGAGAGTGCATTTGTATATGAAAGTGTGCAATGTCAAGATCAGAAATTTAAAAAATATAGATTGGAAAATTTGATTGTATACATGCCTCATTTCCCTCTCATGTGATGCAAAATTGGATAGAATTTGTAATGTACTAAAATGTAACTAGAAGAAGGAGACTTATGCCCCCTAAATTCCTAAAAATGTAATAGAAACTAAATTCCATGACAAAGGAGGAGTTAATTATTTCATGCCACCTATACTATTCTTAACTAAGTGAACTAGATCTTAATCTATGCCAAAAACATATAACATTAGCTGAAAATCTAAAACCTACTAAGAAAGTTGATGTAACTACCCTTGGGAAAAAATGTGCATTTTTCTCTAGATTTTTTTGCTTGATTGTAATTTGTAGTGTATATACCTTATTTAAACCTATAATTTATCCCAAAATTATTCCTATGTTTATTGTAAGTGTGATATATTTGTATATGAATGCCCCCTCTTTTGAGACACATGCAAAAACCATATTGAGCACTTGGTTCAAAATAAAAGATGTTTTATCATGTAATAGATGTCTTACAAACTGTAGGAGATTGTAGAATGTTTAAGAGGTGACCACCTTGAAAAACTTATACCTATAAAAAGGAAGGTTTTGATAATGGTGGAAACCATGGTGCACAATAAAAGTAATGGTAATGGTAAATACTAAAAATATATATGATAACAAAAAAATTATAAATGCATGTAGGAGAAGGAAAGTACCACAATATTTAATTCAAATGTAACAAGTATGAAAAAAATTTCACATAAAATGTGTAAATCCACAATCATGGGACACCCATGGTTTTGCAATAAAATGAAGGCATGTAAGCCTGCAAACAAGAGCAAGCAAGAGTAAATAATATAGACATAGTGCCATAAGCATGGGACATTGATGGAGTTGCAAGATATCAAGGAACATAGACCATAACAAATAAAACATCAAGCAATAACACACATACACAAGAAAGTATGCAATAAACAATAGTGTACGAACATGATAATATGGTATAGTAGACAATGAAGGTGAAAATATGTGAAATAAGATATGTCAACACTACATAAGACACATGTGTTAGTCATGCTAGCTCAAAATATAACATGTACAAAACATATATAATAAATCATGATGAGGAAGTAGGAAGTAACTATATAAAAAATAATATCACCTATATGTATTGTAAAATAGATGCCTCCAAATATATAGGAAGTCTAGTAAAGTTCCAGTTAGCACCTCTCATCATGTACATATGTGTATTGTCCTACATCAAACTCAAAATACCTTGTGAATGCATGTTGGTAAAGAGTAAGGAATCATACTATCTATCAAACCAAAATGACAAACAATGTGTATATTGTGAAGTGTTAACAACTCAAGTGAAGTGTACATGTCCTTGTTTTGTATTTTTACAAATATATGAAATTTTTTTTTGTTTTGAAATTATGTGAATGTTTTTTGTATTTTCAAAGTGCTTAGTTATGTATAAAAAGAAGGGGTAGTAATGATATATCCAATGAGAACATCCAAAGGATGTGGAGTGAATTGTAAAGGGGTAGAGGTTTGGGCCTCAATTTTATAGAAGGGAGTGACTCAAATGCAAGATGTACAATAGTTGTAATTTTTGTAAAAGAGGGTCCAAGGATGAAGAAGATTTATGAGGAGTTTGTGAAGTATATGTTTTGCATGGATGGATGGAAATGAATACTCCTATACATACCATGGGCACAAGAAGTTATTTAGGAAATGTGATAGAGAGTGTGTGCACTAGAGGATGTAGGTATAACCATATGAGGAGAAGATCCATGAGAAATAGTTTGTGAAAACGAAGGCCTATTAGGAACCTAGCAGAGATAGAGTTTTGAGAGGTAGTGTGTGTAATCATAGGCCTATCAAGATACCTAGGATATCTAGAGCTATGATAAGTAGTGGGTAGAACCACAAATCTATGGAGAAGGGCTAAAGTTGTGAGGGACAATGTGTGAAACTAAAGACCTATTTGTAGATGCACTAGGTGTAGGAATAGGAATTGTAGAACAAGAATGAAGCTGGAGAATTAATAGAACCAAAAGTGATGGGTTAATTAATGCATTTATATTGAGGATTAGTGACAAAAAATGATATTTTGTGTAGAAATTTCAAGATATTTTAGTAGCGTGAGAGTGCATACATTATCTTTGTTGTGTAGGTCAACCAAAACATCATGTATAGGTAATTGATTAATATAGACAAGAATAGATAAAGTATTAGAGGAAATTATGTCGTCTATATAAAATTCATTAAAATTAATAACTGGTGCAAAAGTTGATGTATGAGTGATAGTGAAAATCATTACATCTAAGGGGAGATCATAAGATGGTCTTGGTGGCATTGCATGATAAGCATTGTGCACTTCATATGTATATTTGTCATTTTTATGCTTATGAAGTGAATCTTTGAAGATTTTTATTTTTTCATTATCATTGTTTGGCTTGTAAAATTCTATGGGATCTTGAATGATATGGTGAAGCTTAAGACACTTATTAAGGAACTGATCAATACATCAATGATAGTAATAGTCAGAATTGACATCAAAAATATTTTTTTAAGGCTTGTTTGTATCAACCACAAATGGTAGAGGGGGAGATAAAAAATCGCACTCAAGTAATTATTTCAATACAATGCGTGGGGACAAGTTAAGCGAGTAAACTACCAGTGTGTAGGCTGGAGTTGAAACTTAGTGGTTTGAGAAATAAAATCGATATTGTCCTTAGAAGAAACATTATCATGATTAAAATTTTCTTTGAAAGTGGATTTAATTGGAAACTTGCTATTAGATGCAGTAGGAGTGTTTGAAACATACTTTATTTTATTTATACATAATAACTTATCTTCGTACTCCTTGAGCACATGACATAAATGGTCAAAAGATCATAACTTGTCAAATATAATTGATTCTTGTAAAGGAGGAAGAAAGATTTTTGTGAATAAATATTGGAGTTCACTATTAGCTAATATATCACTTAGTTTTGTAAGCATGGTCATATATCATAATACATAATCATTTATATGTTTTTTAGATCCTTGTGGTTTATATAGTTTTTCCTAAGAAAAATTTTCCCCGATGTTAATAGATTATTGTGCTAGAAATTTATAAAGTGATAAAGAGAACATGTAATGTGTGGTGAGATTATAGAACTATTATAATGAAAAATCCTTAAGACTCCTAGGAAAGATCTTGGTGAGTAATATTGCATGAGAGGCGTAATCAAAAAAATCCATATGAAAGGAGAGAATACACTTAGCAGTATCTCCTTTCTATCGTAAATATGGATTTTAGGATCAACAAAACCAGTGGGAAAAGAGTAAGAAACCAATTAAGTTACAAGTGAATTATGAAACAATTGAGTAATATCCATATCATGAGTAGAAGAGGATGTACCTTATTATGATTTTAATATTTGAGCTTGTGATTTATGAACAAGGTTTTCATTAAGGAAATATGTGCTAGATGAGGAAGTGTGTGAACCATAAGGAGTGGATGTAGGATGTGTATTAGAAATGGTATTTTTAGGAAGAGGGATAGAAATATCGTGCATTAAAATATTTGGTTCCCCTAAAGAGGTAGGCATCTTTGATGTAGGAATAGTAAATTTCTCAATATAAGAGAATGAATAATGTTTAAGATGATCTCTTAAAGTATAAAGGATAAGATCAATATGAACAGGATCCTCTTGTAGGAAATGTGTGAGGTTTTGTACCTCATCTTTGAGAAGATCATGAGAGTGAGTAGAATGGTTTTTATTAGAACCTTCACCTTGTATAGGATCAGCATTAATGGTGAAAACTTTATTAGTAAAGAGATCATATGTAGAATAAGAACCTATAGTATGGATATGGTGCCAAAATGTATATTAACATAAGGGGAAAAATATTTCCTAGTGGCAGAGGATCGAGAACCCCTAGGTTGATTTAAAATATCATATAAGAGTTTAGGGTTAATGATGATAATAGATAAGTATAGAAATATAACACCAAGATTCAAAAGAAAGATCATAAGTAATCCTTGTAGTGAAGCTAAGGTGGATGCTAAGGTCAAATCAAAAGTTAGGATCACTAAATTTTTTACACCTTGATTAGATTTATGTGATATCTAATCATTAGTGAATTACTACATTAAAATATGTAAAGGTTAGAAATGATTGACTATTTTGATTAATTAACTTCTAACATTATTTACCAATATTAGAATAACACATCAATACTTGTAACTGATATGGTAAACAAGATACAAACTTGAAAACACAAGGAGATGAGTATACTTAGATGAGTATAGATTATTCTAGGAAGTTTTGAGAGGATGCACTACTAAGACAGGAAGATCAAAACCTGCTTTTTTTTTTTTTGGACACTTTGACTAAGAATGGACCTGGGGTAGTATCATACAACTCTGTCAAGACCGTCTCTATGGTATTGACACTTTTTATGGTCTTATACCTTCTTATTTTTTGAATATGAAACTTTCTAACACTATGACCTCCCTAGAACTATATTTTGTTGTTAAACCCTATTTTTCATTCATGTTACAAATCTCTCTTAATATTCTAGACATAATCTCAAACACGATTCATGTATGGGAAGTCCTACAAAATAAACATTTTTTCAGTTGTGATCACCCCCGTGCACCATCGACATTAACACTACCACAAAAAGACCTCAAACCGCACATCTTTCTCAACCTAACATGTGATTTCTAAATGATTTTAGCTATATTTGATGACCCTCTTTAAAAATTCTTGATTTTATTTATATCTTCATAAAATACTTGGGGAAAGGATGTTTTAATACTTGTGGATGGGATAGACTAATGTATTGACCTTAAATTGGTAATAAGATTTAGCACCTATAGTAGATTACTTCGCCTAATGAGTGTAGCATGAGATTATTGTGAAATTTAGGGAGCCTGTTCGTGCTACCTTGCAAGTATTAGGAAGTGAGTGTATCAATGGAGTTCGATACAATTTCCATAGATTATCAAATGAGGTAGTGCTTTAAATTGTTTGTATAGGGTTCCAAAAATAATGTATCAACACCTATTTTCCACCGCATATGAATTTTAACACCTAATATTTCACTACTTATATTCTTCTTGTCATCAATTGCTATAATTAGTGAATCGTCCTCTAATTTTCCAATATTCACCAGTCAGCTACTTGATTAGCTATAACGGTATCCACGTTAGTTAATTAGTAATTTCCTTCATCCTCAGGGATGGAAAACATGAAATGTCGAATTTTGAAACTTAGTTAAATGATCCTCTTCTCTATTTAATTAATTACCCATTTAATAATCTTGTATTTAATTAATAAACCTTCTCAGTGTGCAAGGATAAATCCCACTCTCAAACCCATCTGATTCCTTACTAAGTTCCCTCCAAATGGGAATGGGAAACATGGCCTTGTATTTATCTTAGCATGAGTGCATTGTCAAAACTAGTAATGTCAAAGAATGCATTTTGAAATTTGAGTGTCTACAATATCTAATTAAAAAATGTCTGAGACATTCTTAGCTCCACTCCTACATTCTACATCTCCTTTATCCCACATTCACTAGGATGTATGTTCTCACCAAATTATAAATCTATATAAGCAACCTATTACCTTCCTACCAATCTAACACCTTTTACACCTATACAATCTTTACAAATTTTTACACATACTCAACAAAAGCATTTCTATTATGGGAAGGATTACAAAATTTAGAAACCCCCCTACTTACTAAAGTTAGAAGGAGAAGGGTTCAAACATAGCCTTTACGCCATTTTGAGGAGATATATTCCCTTTAGTAACATCCTTGATCATGTGTGGATTATTTTTTATGTATAAATAAATATCTACATATCAAAAGAAAATCAAATTTTGACAGGAGGTTTTGCATTCTTTGTTTTTAATGTTTTGTGCAAGTTTTTAGTTTATTTTCATGCTTTAGTTTGATGTATTTGATTAAATAATTAATATAGGATTTACTTGGTGTTAAATCATATTATATTAGCATAGGTTCTTGTGGCATGCATAAATATGGCATGCCCAGTGGGACACCCCCTTTGTCTCATGCACATTTTTTAGTTTAGCTTCATTTACCACTTTCATGTAAGTTCTCTCAATTTCTTGAAAATTTCTATGTTCTTGTAGATGTTTGTTGGTATTTGGTAGTCTTAAGAGTTGTTTACATGAAATGAAGAGGTGAAGTGCTGTCAAAATTTGATGTTGCCAAGAAAAATCTATGTTTTTTTATGTTTGTGCCTCATTTTTTTAGTTTTCTGCATGAGTAATGACTTTGCCCCTGGTTTTCAGCCACCTCATCTATGCAACCAGTGACCTTGTTAGTGAATAATAGCTTATAGTGTGTCAATTATTATGGTAAATATCACTTACTAATTTTTGGTAAATGGTTAGTTGGTTGGTATTTTTATAATATATTGTTATCATTTAATCATATTAGTTGAGTAGTTAGATTGGTTATACTCGGGTTTATTATTCATGGTTGAATACATCTATTTTAGTAGGATGGTCTAGTTTTGTTACTTATGTGGATATATAATAGACCTTTGTAATAGCCTTGATATAATATGAGTGTGACTTGAATATTACTCTGCATATATGGCTCTATTAGTTCATCAAGTATATCTATCATGTGTTAAATATGCGTATAAGATAAAAATAGCCATGACATTTTTTTATTGAGAGTTCCAGGGGCAATTAAGCAGTTCCATCATATTATGTGTTCATATTGGTGATGTTCTTGTTCTTGAGTGATATTTTCATGATGAAATATATAGACACTCTCCACTTGTGACAGTGTATTTGTCAGCATGTACGCATTCCTGTGTAATTGTTAATATATAAGTTAACACACTGCATCAGTTAGGATCAATTATTGTTATTTTGCTACTATCAGTTTCTATATCGTCAAGAGTGATTGACAAGCCTTGCACAAATATCAGACCAGTTTTTGGCTGCATTCAATCATTGCAAAAAAATATTGGAATCTTCGATACACTCCATTCAATCCAATATCTACTTCCCACGGTTCGACTCAGATTTTCACATGTATGTAAAAAAATGGTTAGATAGATCATTGTAGATCTTGTTCATCTTTGTATTGGAGTTTCAACTACGCCTACTTCTAGCTAATCGCTGCATACCAAAGAGATGTGAATGTATGGTTTTGAGATAAATATTTTTGAGTTCTCTTCCATTAGACAATACAACGCAAGACAGATAAGATCATCTTCACCTCAGAGAGCATTCAATCGACTTTAACTCCCAAAGTTCTGTTAGGCAACTGCCTCGATATCTAAAACTTTGACCATGCAATAGAGTTGTTCACATTTATCTCTAGAAATGCGAGCTTCCCTGAAGATCTCGCCCCTGCATAATTGCTCGATCAGTTCAAACGACCATTCATTCTTATTTGTAGACCAAATGTGCATTCAAACCGTTCAACTATACAACTGTCAGTCATTTTAGATCTACGTATGTGTTCATAGCTCAATCCACGTATTCATATTTTTGAAAGTGTATTTTACTGTGCCGACCTTGATCTGCAATGATTCTGAGTATTGATTCGTGTTTGACACTTCATTTTTAAACGTGTGGCTCATTGCTTCAAACATTTTTCCCTAATTCGCATGATCCATTGTTTTGTCCAAAACCGATCAACTTCAATGATTTGAGAAGTTAAGGTAAAGTCAAGTTTAGTTTGTTTGTAAGTGTCATATTAGAAGTCATTTGTGTTTTTAGTTTTTCAAAAATTCATTTTCTGTTAGTATTCCTCAAGTCACAACCATTTACAATTTTGTTTAGAGTCATTGTAAATGTGTTTACAAAAAATCATGTGCATGCCATTCATTAGTGTTTGTCGATTCAAGAGTCATAGTCTAAACAAAGTATGAGTTTGTTCTTAGTCTCTTAAAATAAATGAGTCAACTTTTCCTCATTCATAAGTCTTAGTAAAATTCTTGTTAGTCATGTTAATAGAATTATCATTGTTTTGTATAAATCCATGTCATTAAAGTATTATTTGTCTAAAATGCTCAAGTGTATCAGTCATTATTACACAGTCATGAATATCGTTTTCATTTGTCAAAAATTAATAGTATAGTTTTAGAAGTCATCGCATAAGAGTCAATTAGGTGATTCATTAGGGTTTTTTTCCTCTTGTAGAACAGTCAAAATTCATTGTCAAGTCATCAATTGAAGTGTGTCAAAAGTTCCAAAGAAAAATATCTGTCTTGTATGGATGCATTTTCGGGTTACCCTGACATCCAATAAATAAACTGTTTCAAAATTGCATGGCAAAGATTCTCTTCTAACCCAATGTGACATGCAAAGCTTGAGCCTCAAATTCCGAATTTGGCTGAATTAAGCAACATATCACTGGAGGATGGAGGCATTGGAAGTTGGAGGTCATTCAACGACCTTTCGTCAGTCACCAATGACGGGGCCGCACGAAGCTGTGGTGACAGTGTGTGTGAGTTTGTTTCAGTTGTGTGATTCTATTTCAAAGTTCATGTTTTGTGTTGAATAAGTGAAATGATCACATTGAGGGGGGGAACATGATCTCAATGTTCCATTTCCATTTCTCCCTCCTTTTTTCAGTTTGTATTCAGTGAAGCAATGTTTCCTACATAATTCCTTGAAAGAAAAACATAGTGGATAAATGAAAACACAAGGAAAAGTAGCATCATGATATTTGGGTTGTTGGTTGTCTTGTAAAACCATCCTTTGTTGAGGTTGTTGGTTGTCTTGTAAAACCATCCTTGTTGAGGTTGTTGGCTGTCCTGATAAAACCATCCAGATCATGAGCATGCACTAGGGCGACACGCTGCGAAGAAGTGAGATTGTTTTTCTCCCATGCTTGCACTAAAGGGGGGAATGTTAGGAATACTATAGTGTTTCACATATGTATGTGTGTGAATAATGATTATGTGTGTATAATATATTGTTTCAACAATATATTATTATATTTATTGTTATGTGTGGGTTACTAAACCCTTTATCCTCATCACTTGCATTCATATATATATATATATATATATATATATATATATATATATATATATAAATTTCCTTAAGTTGTGAGAAGAATCCCCTTTTCATTTTTTATAATTCAACCTTTGTAAACACAAACCCTATTATAAATAGGAAAAAAGTAATGTCATAAGCCAAATTGTTAGGAAAAAATTTATTGGAAGTGACCATATTACATAGATTGTGAGTCTTTTGGGATAAAATTATATATATATATATATATATATATATATATATAAACATTCATCAAGAAAAAGAGAGGAAAATTTAGACAAGGGGAGCTATTTATATATGGTTTTCATGAGTGAATTTAGATATATATATAGGAGTAAATTCATTTATAAACCAAGTGATGGAAGATAATATAGTTTTAGATGAAATTCTCCTTTAGTAATAATATTACATGGTTCATCATCTCCTAAATAAACATTCCCAAATTTTCCCTGGACATAATTTCTCAATAACCCTTATTAAGGGTAGCATGGAAAGAAGCTTTTGAATCTAAAACCCATTATTCAATTTTTATCATCCAATGAGAGAATAAGGGAATCTTGCATTACCTCAGAAGATGTAACATTGCATCCCTATCTTTCTAACTAGACATTCTCTTTAATTTTTTCTGAAAACATTCTTTCTTAAGAAGAATCGTAATTAATCATTGGAATACTTTTCTATTGTCCATGAAGAAGTTTTAATGGTTTAGGGTAATTTAGCAGAGATCCATTTCTTTCCAAAATTCTAGTAGGTTAAAATTTACCTCTCAATTTAGATATTGCCATTCTTAGAATTTTATTTCCCATTATTATTTCTCTTGGATCTCACCTTCTACCTTCCCCTTATTTCTAAAACATTCAAATAATTATAAAGTGAGATGATAATTATGTTGTACTTTTCCTGCATATTTCTTCATTTAGGATTAGACTAACCACGGGTTCATAAAAATTTAAAATATTAGTACCATACACTGTATTACTAACAACCATTACCAAGTTATCCCAAATGTCTAGAAATGATACACAAGAATAAAATTTCTTTCACTTTATTATCATATAGAATATTAATCGATTTTAATTGATTTACAATTGAATGAAAATCATTAAAATGAATTGATGCAGATTCACTTTCATGCATGTCAAATTTTATTTAAAGCACTAGATTTTTCATATAATTAGCTAAAGCTAATTCAAATAAAATTTATTTAAAGCACTAGATTTTTCATATACTATTAGCTAAATTTTCATCAACTCTACCATTGAGGATTTGAAGCCAAAGATGCTATCAGGTTCAATCTTATAGATCCCAAAGCCTTTCTGTCAAGAATTTTCCATTCTTCATCAGTAAACTTTGTAGGTCTTACCTTCTCATCCAATTTTCTAAGTATAGATATTTTTGATAACATATAATCTAAATCCACCTGCATCATCCATAATTGATAATTATGGTCGTAAAATTTTTCAATTCTATCCATTTTCTATCTTCTCCCAAGGATACTGTAGCTCCCACTCAATCAGAAATCCCTCTATGAGTAAATCTGGTCAAGCTTCACAAAACCCTCAAATAAAAAATATTTGATGCCAGTTTTTGGGGATTAATGCACACTAGTTGTATAGATATATATCGTATCTAAGCATTATAAGCAAAATAGGTGGAAATAAACTAGTAAGAATACAATTTTATAATTATATAACATGGACCGAAGAAAATGGGCTACAATGCCACCAAGAAGAGAAGCCAATATATTATTCAAAGATGGACAAAGGAGGCATGCAACAATACACAAGATATAACATGGTTCACCGAGTGTGGGCTACAGATATATATTATTCAAAGATACAAAGGATCTTATGTAATCTTCCACACCTCTCCCATATGTACAATACTTTCTTCCTCACAAGCTTCTCTTTCTCTCTCTCCAAGAATTCATTCTTATAATTCTTCTAATTCTCTCTTCCAACCCTAGCTTTTTAGCTTATATAAGCATATACAAAATTAGGGCACTTTCGCTATGCAATTACAACCATTAGATTAACTTGATATCAAAGGTTAGATCTAATTCCCATTTCTTAAGTAAAATTAATCACACACACGTAACTGATTCTAGTTACCCTAACTGATATTGGTACCTAATTGCTTTGACCAATGCCATTCTCCAGGTTACTGATGGTGGTTACCCAACCGACGCAGGTTACTATGTATTTCAGTAAGTTGAATAAAGATATGTAGCCATTGGTGGGAATTCATACAACTGAACAGAATGTGCAATCAATGTCAGAGAAGGAGTTTAAGAAATGGGACATGATAGGACAAGGATAGGAATTCAAGGATAATTTAATTGAGCTCCACAACTCAGATCAATCACCTCATTTTAGTTTAATAGATGACCGTAGGAAGGATATATTCAAGGATAAATGATTTATCTCTATAAGTAAGGATATAATTTGAATGAGATGAAATATAAGAATCAAGAAGTTTGAACATCATAGAGTTGATCTATTATCACTAGGGTGAAGTGCAATTTCCTATCAAAGTAATAAAGTGATCCTAACATCACGACTCCTCCTTCATAATCAGAGAGATTATCATGTTCCCATGATAGTGTTGATATCATAATTTATTTATTTAAACCACATTCAATGCCTTGAAATGTTTCTCCATCTCATTAGGGGGAATGTTGTAACCATGGTGTTTTGATTCCACATATGGTAACTTTAAAAATAGGTTGAAAGTGCAAGAAAATAATTTGAGCTTACGAGGATGTTGAAACATTAAAATTCAAATCCTTAAGGAAATAGTCATGATAAACATGATAATTATAAAGATTCAAACAGGGTTGGACCCTCTTGCAATTTTCGCAAGCAATGTTTATATACTCAGAAGTCAATACTTGGATTCAGGCAACTCAAATAGGAGGACATCTTGACATGGAGATCACTACTTTCAAACAATTTTCTCATTCAATACTTGGAATGTTCTTGCAACAAAAGGAGGAAGCATATGAATCACATAGTGCATAGGGTGAAGAATCTCATTCATGTGAAGCATTTCCTCAAAGGTCCATCATAAGGCTTCGTCTTCCATTATATTAGTCGACCCTTCTATTGTCTATCTCTCCTCTCTCTCTCTCTTTCTTCTCTCTCCATATTCTAATTTTCAATTAAAAATTGCACATTTTCCATATTTCATCTTATTCACTTAAGTGACATTCAACTTAAACATTATAATGATTTTTTTTTTCACTAATAAGAAAAAGACCCCATTTCAGATTGGAGGATCCTAACAAATATACTGAATGATATCACAAGTGACGAGGAAAGATGAAAAGTCATGTGGGGGAAATGAAAGGACAATAGATTGTAATACCTATAAATTGGAATGGATTTTCCATTCCAAAGGGTTAGTATTTCTTCTTTATAGATTTGTCTGAAGTATTTAATACTACAACATGGAAGGTAGTCAATCCCATGTTTTTTACTACTACAGGTGAAAATAGAAAGCTACATATTTCCTATGCCTATGTTCCTGAAAAATCTCTCTCTCTCTCTCTAAGCATCTCTCTCTACTCCTCTCTCCTCTCTCTCTCTCTCTCTCTCTGAGTCTCATCTCTCATTATCTCTCTCTCGCTCTCTCTCTTTCCAAATTTATAAGCATGGTGATATTTCATAATGAAGAAAGAAATTTATGTTCTTGATTAATGAAGGGTTGTATAACTTTGTTATCTCTTGTTTTTTAGTATTGATAATTGCTTCCATTGTTGAAGTTCTTAAAAGAATATAATGTGGATATACTATGGTTGATGTATGTGAATTTTATAAGCCTATTGTTAGGTTTAATAATCATTAACCTTATCCCTCTTGATTTCTCCAACTTCCATCTACCTCCCTTCAAAAAACATTCCTGCACTTGTACTCTATCTAATAACTTTGAATCATTCTGTTTAGTAGACTATTTCTGTGTGATCCCTAGCCTAACAACCACCCTATAGATTTAGGTATTTTATATTCAATAATGGGATCCTCCCCATATATAATAAGGATGACGCTAAGCCCCATAATTGTTGGTGAAAACCAATAATCATATACCACGAAAAATTATTTCATTAATAGATACTAACAGTCCCCAAGGAAGTACCCTTATGTCTAGAATTGACACCAAGATAGTGGGATAAATATGTAGTATAAAATAAAGTAACCCAATGTGGTAGTAATGATATGTGGTGAGTATCAATCATGTCACCTAAACATTTTTTTATTGAAACCATTATATAATTATTAGATTGATTTTTCTCTTTGCTAATAATGATTTGATTTAAATTGAATTAAATATAATTTCAAAGTATCTACTGTAATGATTATGATACAAATGATTGAGAATACGGTAAATGACACAAGCAAACTAAGATGTAAATAATATGAAACCCTAAGAATTTAAGAGAGAGATGAATTACTAATTATTTGATTTCTCAAAGTGATTTGGAACTAATAACTGAACTGGGAAAAAGTGATGAACAGTTACAAATTTTCATTAGACTCACTAGAAATTATATAACTCAAGATATGAGGTTAGACACGGGTTCCCATGGGAGGATAGGGTCACTGGGTCACTAGTGACTGATTCTAGATGCACCTAGGTGACTATGTAGGTGCTCAAATTATAGATTTTTTGTAGTCATAGGAGGATCTTCATAGTTACTCTTCATCCATTGATCAGTCCTGATTTTACACTAATGATCATCTGGGGTACTTGTAACCTAAAAAAGAGATAGTTTCACCTACACAAGCCCACAAACCACATCAAACCTAAAAATAAAGATGTAAATGGGGATTCAGAATAACTCGGTGGTCACCTGAAGAGTGAAAATTACAACCAAGTGTTGCACTACATATAATAGACTCCATGTAGTTCTATGTGAATGTGTGTGTAAAATGATGCCCTAGGATGCCCTTGTTTAAGTTACACATGATAACAAGTTGTAGCTAGAATGTAGCAATGTAGTAGAATGTGTGGATGGAATAAAATGAACTTCCCCTTCTTATGTTGTGTATGTAAAGTATGCAACCCTTATCCCTTGAATGGATGCTAGATGGATTCCTTTGAAGTAATTTAGTGCTTTTGGAATGCAAGATTAGGTGATGTAGTAATGATTAGTGTTTGGTCCTTCATTTTGAAAACATAACTATGTATTTATATGATTCCCCTATTTGAATTTTGTAATTGACAAATGGAAGGTTGACCCATAAGTGAAAAAGATGCACAAAAGATAAGAGAGACCCAAACAAAGAAAGTAAGATAAGAAGGGTCAGGGGTGCCCAGGAGGGGACAAGAGTCACTGGGTGCTTCTATCCTAAATAGGTTATAGTGTCCAAGGCCATCCAAGATAAATAATTGAAATACTAATTGGGCTGTAGGGTGTGTAATACCAAATAGAAAAAAAGAAGCAAAGAAAAGAGGCCAAAGATAGTTGTGAACCACTAGTTTTCTTTCTTAGGAATCATGTAAATGATAACACGCTTTAATGACCTAGAAATGTACCCAAGTACATGATTTGGTGCCTAAATTTTCCCCCACTTTATGGTGTTGAGTGAATACTTGAGAACATAAAGTAGATAGAATATGTGTACCTTATGATTCTATAGAGAGTGTGGTGAATAACATGTCAAGTGGACAAGTGAAGCATGAAGTGATTGTAATGTGAAGCATGGAGACTAGGAAAAGGAAGTGGACCCTAGGGGTGAAGGGTATGTGTTGTAACATGTTTTTGTAGTTGTGTTGTGTGACTGATTTTCTTGTGTATTAAGGAAACTTGTAAAAGAAGATCAAAAAGTAGTCAAATTTCTATATATGAAAAACTGGAAAAGTAAAGTATGTATAAGTATGTAAAGGAAAGTGTGTACCTGTGTATAAGAAATGAAAGTGTGCACCTGATTTAAAAAAGTTACTAATTTTGATATACCAATGGTGAGGTTTTATGGCGTGATCTTGCTAAGAGTGAGTTTTTTGGGAGATCTCAAGAGTATGAGTTTTTTGGGTGATCTCACAGAAAGAGTGATTTTTTTTGGTGATCTCACACCAAAAGAGAGTGTTGGGGATAGAGTTCTAGTGAAAATTTATCTCCATCCATGAAAATCTTACCCTCCATAAGCACCACTACAGATGGTACGTCACTAATTTAGTGACTCTGATTGTCCTGTTTTGACCATTTTTCTAATTGTAAAATTAGTTGTTCTGATTGAAGGAGATAGAATACATTCTATGATATTGAAGGTAATGTTCCTATAACTGTAAACTACTCTGTTGAACTTTGTATACTATGTTGAACTAAGAAAAATTGACTATATTTTCCCCCAGACATTAGCACTAGGGGAGGACATAAGTTCCAGGTGTTACGGTCTAATGTCTGGCATTGGTGTTTACTCTAAGTATGATTCTGAAGTCAAAATGATTATAGGTAATTTTGTTGCCTATGTTTATTTTATACTATTCATGTACATTTGTATCAGCTCTGAGCTGTTGTAGGGGTGATTTTTTCACCTAATGTATATCCCCCCTCATTTGGGGCACATGTGACAATATAGGAGAATGTGGCCTAAAGGAGAGGACCGTAAAGATGATATTGTATATGAAGTGGATATCCCTTAGGGGGGAGGGGATGTGCATGGTAGAAACCAAGGCACATGTAAATAAAAGTAAGCTAGTACAAGTTTTAGTAGTAAAAGTATCTAATATGCAAAAGAATACAATGTAACAATCAAGTGTGCAACAAGATGGACCATGAAAAATTTGGTTTCATACATGGGACATCACTCATAATGTCACAAGACAATCAGGGCCAAAGTGGCCAAAAGCATGCAATGATCATACAAGATATAGGTCATAGCCCACAAATAATAACATACAATATAAAACGAGATCAAACAAGATGTAATAGATAACCATGGTTGTATATAGTCATGTAAAGAAAATGCTACACATGAAGCACACATTAACATGTTAGAAAGATAAATAGTATGTCAAAGTGTGTATATATCAATGAAAAGTAAAGTAGCTATAATAAGAAGTATTGAATAATGTAGCCATAGAACCTGTAATGTGTAGAATATGAGAGTAGTAAAATTAGATTCCCTGAGGAGCCTCGGTGGGACTGGTAAAAGGTACAATGTCAATCATCATTGTAACGTGTACAAACCTGTAATATATCTGCATTCACTACAAAATTCCAAGTGAACATGCATGTGTATATGTAGAATGATAATGGCATAATAATAATTCATCTAGCATGGAAAATAAATTGCATCATATAAATTAAATAAGCTAGCAAGAATAGATGTAACCAAGATATGAAAATTTTGTGTATGGGTGTGATGGTGTGGTATGAGAAATTTGAAGATGATAGGAGCAGCGTGCCCCCCAACAGATGTGTATGAGATGAGGTTCATTTATAGGGACCATCAACAGTCAAGAATGAACCATAGAACAAGAGTATGTCATCAGGTAATGTGTACGAATAAATACTAGAAATATGTATCATGAAGCATAGAGTGTGAAGTGTTATAGATGTGAGGTTGATTTTAGAATTAGAACCTCAGCAATCGAGTATGAACCATGGAATTACAGTATTTCATAGGGTATTGACGATATAATGTGTGTATCAAAGGGTTTGAAAGTACTTATAAATATTAAAAATGAAGCACTGAGCTAAAAGCGTGATAGTAGATACTACTGACAAGTAGCAAGCATGGAAAGGGGGGGAGAAAGCATGATGCCCCCAAGTGGGTGAGTGATGTAAATATTTGTGGCAATGTGAGAAGGACCATGCCATGGTGGAAGAGTTTAAAAAGTGTCCCATCCATCAATGTAAGGATCAGATTGTCTGAAAATAATAATTGGATAATTAATTAGAGGAGGTCGGAGAGGGATCTTGAATAGTGGTGGATTATTTTGGATTGATAACGTTATAGATGACTTAAGAGGAGGTGTTACCTAGCAAAAGTGTGCCTGTTTTGAGGGGTGATATATTTTACAAGTGTCTTTTAGAATTTTCCCTCAAGCAATCTACAGATATCAGAGTTGAGACACCTCACAGGCTGTGGGTATCCCATATGTGAGGTGTCTCTAGATTACAAAGGGTTGGCTCCCTTTTTGGAGTATCCATAAACTAGATCTGTGGGGTTGAAGGTGGGAGAATGAACTGTAAAATGTAAAAACATGATACACTTAGGGGATTTGAGGGATTTATAACAAGAGAATGTTTATAACAAGAGAACATACAAAATTTAATGAAAATAAGTATTTAAACAAGCACGATCCAAAGGGTTGTTTTTGATTTCAAGGCAAAAATTTAACCTGCTAAGGGATTTCTCACAATAAAAATTTATAGAGCATGCACATTGAAATGAATTACAACACTTTATTTTTGCAACTAGGAAGATAGTTTAAGCATGAACTTAAACAAAATCAAGGAAAATTAATCACAAGACTTACTATCATTAATGCACAACACTACAAATTATTTCTAAAAAGACACAATTGCTTCTTCTCATAAAAGAGTAAATTTCTAGAACAATTATCTTAGCACCTTGTTACATCAAAAAATACCTCCCTAATGCTTGAAAAGAATGAATATATATAAAAAGATGTGGACCTACAAACCATCCAAAAATATCCTTTTAAGGCCCAACTCAACTCTCAATTCTATTTTGAGTTATGTCAAAAATTTATTTACATATGTTCAGTCAAACTTGAGTTAACATGCATTTACATGAGCCTTTGCAAAAAATACCTAAGGATTAAATAAATTTGGACTAGGGGCCTCTTTGCAAAGTTAAGGTAATTTTGAAAGATAAGCTTGTTTATTTACAAGTTGACTTTGAAAGATAATTTTTCATCATCGATGCGTGACTGAATACACAACTGAGGTGTCAAAAGGTAAATCTCATTTATGGCCACCAGATGACATGTAATTTTGGGTTGATCTTAACACTATCCTCAAATAATTCATGATTTGTCTTGAAAATACTCTAGCAAGGCATATGAAGTTGCCTTCCCTACATAGCTCTCATTTGGTTATAACGGTACTTAATAATACATACTTTCCATTTCCTATTCTTTAAGTTGAATTCAGTAAGATAGCATAGTTATTACATTATTGGCCTTCTTGGTAAACTTATTTAGTGTTTTTAATCTACCCATCACATAATCTTTAATCAAATGAAAATATCTCAAATAATTTAGGTTCTGATATGGTAAATGAAAATGTTGACTTGTAAGCATGGGTAACTCTTGACAATGGTTAGTTGGTTGATTTCAACTTGTTTGACAAAACTAGCATACTAAACTTGAAATAAATTTACACTAGAACCTTTTGTCTTTCTGTGGAACCACTATATTTTTTTCACTAGCATTAAAATTTCTTGTTAAATCTATTTCCTTCATTATAATTGTGGATTAATTCTATCTGAGACTGTAATGGATGCCTGATTTGTAAAGTCACTTTATTATAGGAAGCTAAGGAAACTATAGTTTGGAGATCTTGTTCACTTTTTTCTTAGCTTTCCCATGATATAACTGACCTTAGATGCCCTATATTTTTCTTTACATTCTTTTCTAAAGGGACTACTTATGATAGAATCTATGTGAACATGCCAATTTCAAATAAAACTTATGCATTTTGATTTCTCATGCTCCAGACAACAAATCTTGCAAAATAATGAATTTGGAAGATGCATGAAATGCATTTCTGTAAATGAAACCATTAAAAGTGGACTTGGGGTTTCTAATTTTCGATTGTTATTCTTTTGGAGGGTCTGTTACTACCCATGGCTAAATCTAATGCTTGATGCTCCTCTGGCAACCATGATTTTCCTTTCTAATGCATATGAATTGATTTTTGGTTGTAATTTATTTTTCAATTACGTGGGCTCAGTTAAAACCTTAGTTCTTCCTTAGCTTTGATGTATAAGCAGATATTTTTTCATTTTAAATCTTATTCAAGAAATGCTTGAAATAAATATTACTCTCAACATTTATCATGTTTATTATCAGAGTAAAGCTGAACTTCACTTTTCTTTCTGAGAAGAAAAGAAAATTGATTGCAATTTCAACACAATGAATGACTGTGACTTGCTTAAAGTAACTCGATATTCACCCTTAATTATTGATCATTTGATAAAGCTTTTCAACATTTCAAAACATTTGTTCTATTTGAAGCATGATCTAGACTATGGATTTATGATAAACTGTATTTCATGTTTCCTGAAAAGCTGATTACAATGCTTTGAAAATTTGAACTATTTGCATTTTGGGTATCTTCTTTTGCATAGCTCACATTAGTAGATGCATATTATAAAGCTTAAGGTCTTAAATTGAATAAAGACAAATTTACCATGAACTATTTAAAAAATAATGTACAGTGTAAGCTCCAAAAGAGGAACAATTTTGGATACATCATATTTCTATTTAAGCCTTGATGTTCTTGTTTAAAATGCCTTTTTGTTTTTTATTTCATTGAGCTTTCTTTGTATGAATGAAAGTTTTACTTTGATAATGCATTTCAGGCTGAGTTTGATGAATCTTTTTAATGTCAAAACCTTGTGTCATCTTGTCTTAATTTGTAGCCTTAAGTGGTGAAAACGTTTAAACTGAGGTTGAGTGATCCTTTTCTAGAATGAGGCACACCCTTTGGATTTTTCTGGCATTGTACTTTCTCATAGATATGGAAATTATCTATAGCCATTACTAATTGGTTAGAGCATTTTTTTTAACTAATTGCCATGGAATTTGAAAATTGAATGAATAAATAAGGTAAATAAATTCCTGAAATGCGTACATAAGAAACTTGTACTTCTAGATTAAAAAAAGAGTGAAGGATCCATAAGCCTTTATTTTGAAAGATATGGATTATCTTTGGATTTGTTTCAATATCTTCTACTCATGATTGATTTTGAATAGGATGATAATATTCTCTCATTTAGGAAATGCTGATAGGAACTTCTTGTTTTTATCATGTATTCTCTCATGAGTACTTTTTTTCTTTTTTTTAGGTACATTTTCAAGAACATATGTGATGAAGCTGTGAGTACTATGAGAATTATTGCCAACAATCCAGAGCTCTAACAGAATGTTGTTCAATATCTGTTTTTTTAGGTGTTCTCTAAAAATGAAAGAAGACAAGAATTCGAGTTCTAAGTTGGAAGCTGAGGAGATTTGCGATAAAATTCATCAGAATCTATGAAATGATGGATTTTCCTTTCTCTTTTAATCATAACTTTATACACATGCACTTTCTTTTCATTTACTGAATTTTCTAAGTTATTCCCCATGGCTTATGTGGGTCCATTGTACATTTAAATATGTGAAATAAATGAAAATATATTATTGTGATGAGCTGTAAATATTTCTTTTTGCATTTATTTTTCATTAACATGATGTTAAATGAAATTCTTTGCAACTCAAAACACACTAAATAAATTCACTTAATCATAAATTAATGAATTAATGTACCTTGATAAAACTAAACTATGAATAAAAGATAGGCAGCAAGCTACTTCATGTTTCAAAAAAGGATTGTCCCTTTATTCGATTTGGGATGTCCATATTCAACTTTTGTTGTCTTTCTCATTTGTGTCAAGGTATTGCATCAGTTCCTGAGGGGCTGATACATGATCATGACAGAGATGTATTGGAAAGACATCTTCTTAGGTGGAAAGTTGACATTCTGAAACCAACACAGCAATAGTTCAAACCCTTTTCCTTTTAGTTAGACCACTTAGACCAACCCCTCCAATCTGAGAAACAAATTTTCAAGTTGAACTCTCGTACAGGTGCGAGAAATGTCAACATTTCTGGCGATTTTGTGGTGGATTAGTTGTCTAATATATTTAATACCAATTCTTTAATCTCATCCATTGGGCATGGATTCAAAGCCTAAACCAAATTTGGCCTTTTATATTGAAAAACTACCTTTCCGAAAGCAAACTAAAATAGGAACATATCTGGAAAACTAGATCATGTGTATGAAATGCACTTATTGAAATGAAAACTGCAAGTGTGCGTGAGCACTTTATTGAAAAGGAAATCCTAAACTACCCTACTCTAACCAGCATTGAAAAATCTTCAATAACAATGCTTGAGAAACATATCATTCACATGAATGGGAAGTTCCTCTCCATTCAGTTTGTAAGTTGAAAAGCATTGTGTTGTTTGCAAGTTGAAATCATGTAAGGACCACTCCAAATTGTATCAAATTTTGTATGATTTCCTGGTTCTACCCTATCTTCATCCCACTTTAACATAATGTCTCCTTCTTGGAAGACTCTCATCTTTTCCTTCTTATCAAAAGTGCTCTTAACATGTGCTTGATGTTTGTCCATATTCTTTTGGGCCTGATCCCTTAACTCTTACAATTCCATCAGCTCTGCATATCTGACCTGCATAGGCTCATTCTCAATCAACTCAAGATGATGCAATAAATCTAAGGCTGGTAGCTCAAGAGAGATAGGCATTCTTTCCTCTCTTCCATAAACCAATTTGTAGGGTGAATTCCCAATTGACCTTTTGGGAGTTACTCTATCAACTCACATTACTACATTTAACCTTGTGTGCCAAGCTCTCTGATTTTCTTTGAGCGTTCTCTTGATTATCCTCAATAGATTTTTATTTGTACTTTCAGCCAATCCATTACCTTGAGGGTAATAATTGGATGAAGTGCTAAGATAAATACCATGTTTAACAACCCAATTATTTACTCTTGACTCCAAGAAAAGCTAGAGCATTATCAGAAATTATAGTGGCTGGAACACCAAATCTAGAAACAATACCTTTGTAAAATGAAAGAATGGAGGTCTCATTTACTTCCTTTAAAGTTATAGCTTCATTCCAGTGAGTAAAATAGTCTATGGCTGTAAAAATCCACTTGTGCCCTTGAGATGAATGTGGATTAATCATGCCAATGAAATCAAGGCCCCACTGCATGAAAGGTTGATCAACTGAAATAGGTTGAGGGGGAATATGTTAACCATTCTTTGCCAACAAAGAATGCACACTACTTGCACTTATTAATCCATTCATAACTATCCTTAAAAATGTTAGGCCAATAGTACCTAGCTCTCATGATTTTGAGGGTTGTTGTTCTTGCCGAAAAGTGACCACCTATAGACCCTTCATGAATCTATTTGAGCAATTGTTGTACTTGATCCCAATCAATAGAAACAACAATATTCCATTTATATCCTTTTTGAAAAGTACTCCATCAATGTAAACAAAAGGGACAACTTGTAAATGAAAATACCTTATTTTATTTCTGTCCATACTTTCTGGGTATGTGTCGTGCTATAAATAACTGATCATATCAGCCATCCAACTTGAAACTAGAGCTTCTTGATTAGTTTCAGGTTGTTGATTTTCTAGGCTGCAATAAAACTACAACATTTTGAGACTTCCATATCTGCAATCAAATGCTCACAAATTCCTTTTCCCTTTGACTATTTTGGCCACTCTAATGTCAACATCGTATTCCATCACCTTAGTGATCCATCCAGCCCTTTTTCATTCAGTTATTTGTTCAATAAGGACTTCACACTTGGATGACATAATAAGACGTATCTTTTTGTTTGAGATCATGTGTTTGAATTTTTTAAGTCCTCTTACTACTAAAAGTGCTTGTTTCTCAAGAAATTTGTACCTTTTTTCATAATCATGAAGAATTTTCCCAAAAAAGGCAATTAGTTGCTCAATATCATCATCATTCACTTGAGTAAGAATGGATGAAATATTTTCAGCTCCTGCAACAACATACATAATGAAGTCTTTGTCAAATTTTGGATTCACCAAAGTAGGAGCTTGAGAAATAGCCACTTTGATGGCTTCAAAACCTTTCTTTCCTTCACTGGTCCATGAGAAAGCTTGACCTTTCTTAAGTATAGAAGTCAATGGGTTGACCAAAACAACAAAATCTGGTACAAACCGTCTTACAAAAATTATTTTTCCCAAGAAGCTTTGAAGATCCTTCTTGTGGTGTGGTAAAGACAGCTGCAAAAATGAATCTACCCTTAGTGGGTCGATAGCCAAACCTTGTTTGGAAATAATGTGACCAAGAAATTTACCTTCATGTACTGAAAAATTGATTTTTTGGGATTCAAAGAGATCCCAAACTACCTGCAAATCTCAAAGGTATGTCTCAAATGTATTAGATGATCATCAAAATTTTTTGAGAAAAAATTACATCATCTAAATACACAAGTATAAACTTATTTAAAAGGCTATGAAAATCCATGTCCATTGCATGTTGAAAAGTAGCACCAACATTAGAGAGACCAAAAGGCATTTTATTGTATGCATAAGTCCCCCACTTTGTAGTGAATGTTGTTTTGTACCTGTCTTCCTCCCACAACAAGAATCTGATTATATAGGTTATACCCATCCAAAAGAGACAGTCTAACAGAACCTGAAACTTTTCTCAAAATCTGATCCATATGGGGCAGTGGATAGTGGTCTTTTAGTGAGGCTCTATTGAGGTCTCTTAAATCTACACACAAGTGTATTTCACCATTTTTCTTCCGTACAGGTACAAGGTTGGCTACCCAACTAGAGTGCTTTATGGGGAAGATAATGCCTGATTCAATCAGCTTAGACAATTCATTTCTCATCAAAGGCTCTATTTTAGGATTTATGGGCCTTTGTTTCTGCCTTACAGGTTTTGAATCAGGATACAATTCAATTGTATGTTGAGCCAAACTAGGGTCAAAACCTCTAAGATCTTGGTATTTCCAAGAAAATACATCTATGAATTCTTTGCATAAATCAACAAAAGCTTGCTTCTCAGAAGTGGAACATACCTTCCCAATCTGCAATGTTTTACCTTCATCAACTGATATTTCTTCATAATTATCAGCATGAGTAGATATTTTCCTTTGTCTTTTCTCAATTGATCATTAGTGCTGAAAATGTTCTCTAAAGTAAAAAGTCCTTGCGGTAACTTGTTCATTTTCAGCTGCACAATTTGATCACCATATTGATGTTGAAGTTTTGCTTGATTAGCTGATGAAAATTCAACTTCTTCTAGCAGAAATCTACAAATTTTTTGTCATCTTCAAAAACCTACCAATTCTCTTCATTATCAGGTATTGAAGGTCTGATAATAGCTTTATATGTGGCTGAATTTTATCATTTTGGACTTTTCAAGGACATCAAAATTGGCTCCAATTGTTGCAAGTATGTCTGCATGTTTATTCATTTTCCTTGGTACAAATTGAATGATATAATCTTGAAAATATTCTATTAAGTCCCAAACTCTATGTTTATAAGACTTCAGTAGTATGTTCTTGGAAACATTAAAATCTCTTGCTTGGTTAATAACTAGTTATGAATCACCAAAAACTTACAATGAATTGATTCCTCTTTTTCTATCCCATTGTAGGCCATGAATTAATGCTTCATATTCAACAACATTGCAAGTACAACCAAACTATAAGCTTAAAGATGAAAAGTACCTCTGTTTTGATGGAGAAAACAACACTAAACCAACACCTACTCCCTTTCTTGTTCTTTGCTCCATCAAAATAGAGCTTCCACATCCCTTCTTCAATATTTTCTATTTTGGACAGTGAAGGCATAGGTGTTTTCTTCATGAAGGTAGTATAATCCAAGTAATTTCTCTTCTATTTCTTTTTAAGGATCATAATCATACTCTTCTTGAGTCCTTTCATCTATAAACAAGTTAGAAACACCATCTAAAGTAGAAATCTTAGAAACTCTATCAAAATCCACTTTATCAATTATGACATAATTAGGAACTGGTTTAGGAATATGAGGCTCAACATGAAACTTTGCCAATGGTTCTGAATTGATAGTGACCTTAGTACCATACCTTGTAGTGAAATAAAGGTAAGACCAATCCAAGGGAGGTACCCTCCAATATTTGTTGTGAAATCCCTTGAAAAGTAAGTGCAAAGTAGGGAGGCAAATCTACAATTGTTACATCTTGTAAAATTCTTACATTAGGACAAGCACGCAATGTTACCTCTAAATCCTTGATCAAACCAACTATGCTTATTGTTGTCCCATCAAACTACAGTATGCTTCTTGAATTTGGCTCATAATTAAGTCCCAGCTTGTCTGCTATTGCTTTGGCATGACATTACTACTTTGCCCCACTGTCTACCATGCAATTGTGGACTAATTGATCTCAATAATGAGTGATAGATAAAAAGGAGGTGGTTTTTTTACATCAGCATTTAATAACCTTTTGAACCATCATTTTTACCTCTTTCATTCTCTCTAGGTGAATTTTTGTAAGAACTGCATCAAATTTATTTTTCTCTTTCTAAGCTGATTGAGATGACATCTTTAAATTAGCAAGTTCTCTAGCAAGAATGTCCTGTTGTCCTGGAATATTTAAAGCATCCCACAAAGAAATATTAACATTGGTCTTTTTCATGCATTCAACAATATTTAAAGAAGTTGTAATATTCTTAGAATGAGCCTTAGAAGGAGTAGATTTTGTTTATGTAGTCTTAGAAATCTATGATATAAAAAGACTTCTAACATTTGGGTTTTTAGGTGTTTCCTTCTCTTTCTGAGTTGTACTAGAACTATTGGTTTTTTATCTTAAATAGGAGGCAACCTTGAGCCTTTTTCCTTAGTTTTTTCTTCTTCAAGAGCTCTGTTTTTAGATCTGGTAAAAACTACACAATGCTCATTTTCCACATAATTTACCATTACTTTCTCTAGATTAATTTGATTCTATGCTTCCTGTTATCCACCCTCCATTTGAGGCATATGTAATGTGTCATATTGAGGTTGAGCAACAAGTCTCAGGTTCAAATTGGCATTTGGGCATGAAAAATGAGGATGGGGATGATTACAAGGAGAACACCATTCTTTTGAAGCCATATTAACTGGTACAAGAGAATTTGAGGAGGTAGGAACCTTAGGATCAGCTTTTTTGGGTTGGTAGCTCTATAATTCTGATTGTGTTGATAAGGTTTCCTAACAGCCTAATAAGGATATTGGTAAGGCATGTTAGGTTGAGCCATTTGTCTCTTTATTGATGTTAGTTTATTTCCAAATGACTACAAAGTTATATTTATCTCAGTTAATTCATTTGGTTATGCTACTACAGTAGGATCTATCCTTTGAATGGGTGGTGGAATAGGTGCTAAATCTATAGTAATAGGCATCGAAGGTCTTGGAGCCAATTTTCTGGCTTGTATAAGACTGTTTTTCAGATTTTATGGTTATGTCATAGGTTACAGGAAGTGTGGAACCACCCATTGACTATATCATGGCTATAATGTCACTTTTTAAGGCTTGTAGATAGTAAATAAAAGCATGATCAATCGAAGGCTTAACAGTTGGGGGTATCCTCTCCCATGTTTTAGAAAATATTAAGTTAAAATTTGTCATGAATTCATAAGGTGCACAATTAATTGTAGAGAGTTTATCAATAAAAGATAGATGATCAGATTTGTCTTCAAATTGCTTGCACAACACATCACCTAAAGTATTCCAAGACTCTATTGTCCCTAATGCCAAACTCATATACCATTGAAGGGCTTGACCTTTGAATGAAACAACTAAAATCCTTAATGCTACATCCTCATGAGTAATATTATGCACGAAACTGAGGGATGCAACATCTCTAATATGTTCAACAGGGGTAATTTGATTTTCACTAATAAACGATGGAAGACCTTTCAAGGAAGCAACAGGTATATCATGATAAATGATAATTAACAAGGGGATGCCATTAGTAAAAGGAACAAAATCTCTAGTTGGGTTAGCCATTGGAATGATAGGGATATGAATCACAAGATTCAGGTTTGGGGAAGGAGGATTGGCAATATTGGGCCTATTATAGGGTGTAGTATTTCCAACTCTTCTTCTCCTAGCTGAATTAAGAGGTAACTGAATGAAATCAAGGGGAATACCTCTTGTTGTTGCTGATCTGGTTGTAACTTTAGGCATGGAACATGCATTACTAGTCTGAAATCAGTTTTTCGGAGTCACCAAATATATTTTATTTGATTTTTAAAAGGATGAGTGCAACTAGTTCCTCCTAACAGTGGCTATTCTTCACTACAAAAATAGAGCTTTTTCTTGATCTTCATTCAAAATTGTTATGGCAGAGGAAGTTGATATTGTTCTAATGGATCTTGACTGATTACTATCCTCAAATATTCATTTATGTCATACTATGTGCTGATAATGCTGCAAAAAAATCATCAATATGTTGATCTTGATTGATTAAAACCTTAGGAAAAACCATGAAAAGAAACCATGCTCCTGCATGTAACTTTATAACTTTATAAATCTGATCCAAGGGGTCCCACTGGGCATGCCAAAACTGTTACCTACCAGAAGTGCACCTATTTTGAGGGGTGATATATTTTTGTGTCTTTTCTTTTCCCTCACTTCTATAGATACAATTGTGACACCTCACAGGCTGTGGGTATCCCATATGTGAGGTGAATTTCCAGATTACTAAGGCTTGGTTCCCCTTTTGGAGTATCCGTAAACTAGATCTGTGGGGTTAAAGGTGAGAAAGTGAACTGTAAACTGTAAAAAGGTGATACACCAAGGGGATTTGAGGGATTTCTGAAAGATAACATACACAATCTTATGAGAATAAGTATAAACAAACATGATCCAGAGGGTTGTTGTTAATTTCAAGGAAAATTGGTAATGCTAAGGGATTGTTCACAATAACAAACACAAAGATTGCACACTAAAATGAATTACAACACCTAATCTGCAAAGGTAGATAGCTTAAGCAAACTTAATAATTCAGGGAATAAAATCACAAGAAAATCTATCTTAATACACACCACTACAAAATTATGGAAAGGCCAATCTGCTATTTCTCATAAAAGGGTAAATCTGGAAAAAAAAATCTAGCACTCTGTTACATCAAAAAGTCCCCCTCAATGCTTTGCAAAAGCATACAATATATATAAAAAAATCACCCAACCATACACCCACAAATAGCCTCTTTAAGGCCTCAATTCTAGTTCTAATTTGGAGATATCACTCCAAAAATAATTTACATGTATTCAGCCAAACTTGAGTTGACTACAGTTACAAAATATTTGCAATAAAAGATAAAAATACGGGCTTTATGAGCTTGCATATATCTTTGGTCAACTAGAGTTGACTCCTTTAATTGTGCATCTCCAAAAGGTATGAGATCATTTGCATGAATTAAGGTAGCTTGGAAAAAATACAAGAGAATTGGGTATTTGTCTTATCTGGAAAAACAAATTCCCTTAAAAATTTTGGTTTTGGTCACTTCTGACCCTATCATATAATAAAAATCCTTACTTTTCCTTTGATTAAACTTTCCTCCTATGAAGTTGAAATTTTCTGCAAAAGAAATAAAATCCTCCACCCTGGAAAAGGTATAGTCAACTTGACCATAGTTAGGTTGGAATACACTTGGGTCTAGATGGTAAACCTAGGGTATTCAAACCCTAAAACATTATGGAATTTTCATCTTTACTCTTGCTTTGTTGGATACTTCTAGAACCTTTGGTGGCTATTCTAAGTTGAAGGAGCACTCTGTATCTTTCTAGTTCTGCAGCAAGATGAGCATTTTGTAGTTGCAACTAGGCATGGTCACCACGTTATTTGGAATAGGCTCAACGAATGTGATTTAACTTTGTAAAAAAACCAATTCATTGTGTTAGATCTATGCTCTATTTTTCTACTTGGCAGCCATAATTCTGCATTTTCGAACTTGCTCAGACCTGGGTGTCAACTCTTTTCTATTATCCTATAGTTTTCAAAGTTATCAATTTATCTCTATATATTTCGTGGCCGTATCTTTGGGGTTTTTGAAAACGATCTCTTCATTGGGATGTTATGTTCCATGGTGGATGTTTACATGAGGTAAGCCACTATTTTCATCTTATTTTTGAACGTATTCATGAACTGGGTGTTTGATTTTCTATAAATTTGAGCTCATTTTTGATTTGGGTACCCTTAGGATTTGTGCACTCTATCATTTTGTTAATCTCGGTTATGTACGACTTGGGTTAAGCTTTAAACTAATAGTTCTATCAGATTTTATTTAGGGTTCACATTGGTTTTGGGCTGGGTTATTTGAGCTTTTTGAAATACTCAAACCTGTGAGATTTATTTGTTGTTTTTGCCTTGTGAATCCTAGTTCAAGTCACATCATTATTTCTCACAGCTTGACAAGTGATATTCTTTGTTTACATTTTCTGAATTGATTTCTTTGCATTTTGGGCCTATGCATTTCTACCCATTCATGCCACTGTTGTTGTGATTTCAATCCTGTGTGAGCTTGTGAATGATTCCTTGAACCTAGGAAAGTTATCCCTTCGACTGCGCCTCCATTGTGATGGGTTTCCCCTTGCTTTTATCTTTAATGCCCACTATTAGCTGGGAGGTTAGAGTTTTGCTTTTAGGTTAGCTCGTATTATCTTCACTTGTTTGAATTCCCCTATGTTATGTCCATGGCACGACATTTCCACTGAAATAATCCATCTTTGTTCTAATTTGAACTAGAATAGGTTTTGAATTTTGTTGGCCATTCAAGAGCTCGACATGTAATTTTACCTTTTCTGATTTGACTCCATAATGTGGCTCACCTTTTCTTTTCCGACTGATGCCCTATTAGGAAAGACTTGACATTTTCTAGGTCAATGTGTTGCTTTTATGGACCTTTCATTCATGGTCGTTATTTCTCCCATTATCAAGCTAAAGAGACTTCACTTGTAAACCTGACCAATAATTTGTATAACTTTTCTTGTTAGGTCATTGCATTTTCTATGTAACTTGCTCATTTAATGGCTAGTTTGTGTCCTTGACTGGACCTGTTGGGGCTATACATTTACATAGATCTTATTCCCAACTTTTTAAAGATTTACTCATTTCAAGATTCATGTGTATCAATTAACAAGATGAGTATCCATAGTATGGTGACTTATGTTTAATAGTTGGATATGTTGTACTGAAAAGGATCTTGTGTGTAGTGACTGTGAGCCTGGTTGCATGTTCATGACTCACTCAGATCTTAATTGGCAGTTGTAACCTGATTACAAAAAGAAAACCCTTAAATTCTGAAAATGAAATTTTGAGGGCTCCTTTCCTATTGGAAAATGTTGGCTATTTGTAGCTTGATTGATAATTATATTCTTAGCTTCTCTCTTTGTGTTTAATCATTGTATCACCTGCTATGCTTTTCTGTAAAATCTATAGTCTTAGGTGACTTAAATGGACATGCCTCTTTTGAATTTGTACCAAACTTACCAGTTTTATTTTCTCGGATTTACTTTCTTTAGACTTGTTCTAGTCTCTAAATTGTTGCCAACACAATCATCCCATTTTTCATTTAAAAATGCCATTTATTTGTAATGGCTTGTTGTCATTATTGATAGCTTGGTTAGAAAGTAGAGATTAATATCCTACTTTTTGATGAGTTTTCTTTGAATGGATCTTCCAGTTTTTGGAGACTGAAAATATGAAATGGCATTTCTATGATCTTCTTGAAGGAAAAGTATTCTCCTTTCAAAATGGAAGCTTATGTAGAAGCTCCTCTCTGTTGGAATCATCTGTTTCTCTTATTGATCATTTCTGGAAATAATATTTAAGATATTTGAAGCTTCTAAACTTGCACGATGATGAATTTGTGTCATTCATTTCAAATCTGAACTTCATATACCCTTGCTAAATTTTATTTTATGGTATCTAACTCTACTTATGCTCCGGAGTTTGATAATTCGAGCTCATATTTTGGCTTTACAAACAAAAATATCTTGAGTGGTTGGGTTATACTTTGATTTTTATAGAATATGTGCCCATAATCCAATGTCAAAGACAACTCCATCCACATTTGATTGCTCATTATCCAGATAACAAGCCTTAAAAATGATAATTAAACTATGTACAGTGTAAGATCCGAAAGATTAAGCTTGTGCATTTGAAAATTGTGCCTAAACACTTGATGCATATCTTCAGTTTGGTATCTTCTTGGAAATTTCTGGCTAATTGAGTAGCCATGAATGTTTGAAACTCAATCATGAAGATATGTACTTCTACTTTCATTTTTCTAGCATGTGATACATTTAATAACTGTAGCCTATATGGATGCCATGATTATATTGGGAACCTGTATTATCTTAATAGATCTTTATCTGATTGTCCTTTGCAATACATGTAATTGATTGAAGTTTGATCAAAGGATCATGATATAAGTTTTTGCTTACCTTGATGAAAATTTTAGGCATGACACAACTTTCATGTGACCTGGAAAGGTATAAATATTTCTCTTGTGTTAGAAAATATAAATATTTCATTATACTTGTAGCTTTGTATCTGTGTTGATGGTTGTACTTTACTTAGTTGTTTTCTCTTAACTAGCTCCAAGCATATGGTTTCCAATTCATTAATCTTACTGTGAATGTATGAGTAACTCTCTTTCAGATGAGTCAACTTCACTCTTGATCCCCTGTAGCATGATTTTAGTTCTGTACTTGAAGTGTTTAACTGGCTTACAATAGATGTACCTACATACTTAGAAAAAACTAGTTAGAAAAAGTGAAAGCCATAGGCCTTTCTTTTGTTATTTTTTTATTTCTTCCTATGATATTATTCTGAATGATGATGTTTTGATCCTATATTTCCTTCTGAAATTTCTGATTTTCAAGTACATGTTCAATAAAATCTATTTTTTTGAAATTGTGAATACAATAGAACGGAAAATACGAAGCTCTACAAATTTTTCATGTTTTTTCAAGTACCTATTGAGGACAGAAAATGAGTACTAGAAGAGAAAGTTGGAAGCTAAATACTTTGAGAAAATCCATCTGAAACAGGCAATGATGGATTTTCCCTTCTCTTTTATTCATAAATCTAAACACATACACTTTCTTTTCATGTACTGAATTATCAGAGTTATTCCTCACGGCTTGTGTGGGTCCATTGTACCTTTAAATTGTGAAATAAATGAAAGTATCTTGCTGTGATGAGCTGTAAATACTTCCTTTTGAATTTATTTTCATTAACACGATGTTAAATTAATTCTTTGCAACTCAACCACACTAAGAAAATTTCACTTAATCATATTTGATAAATAAAAAGTGCCTTGATTAAATATGAAACTGTGAATAAAAGAAAAGAAGCAACCTAGTTCAATTTTTTTGAAATGGACTATACCTTTCTTCGTTATGGGATTTCCATCTTCAAACTTTATTGTCTTTCTTGTATGTGTGAGGATTTTGCATCAAATCCTTAAGGGGGCTGATGCACGATCATGATGGAGATGACACTTGGAAAGACATCTTAGTTGGAAGGTTAGCATTCCAAAACTAACACAACAACAGTTCAAACCCTTTTCCCTTTAGTTAGACCACTTATACCAACCCCTCCAATCTGAGAAAAAAAAAATTGAGTTGACCTCTCACATGGGTGTGAGAAATGAGTAGTTGGTAAGTTGATCAATTGGTGATTAAGGAGCTTGGGAAGAATATCATGTTTTTTAGCATTTGGATCAAACTCGAGAGGTGCAAGGAGTGATAAGAGTTGGGGTTGACTTATATGAGCACAGATAGAAGATGTAGAAGTAGAATGATATGTAAAAAGAGACCTAGCATGGGCTTGGGAAGCATCCTTGAGATGTTGGATTTCAAATTTAAGAGATGTAATCGTGGTTTCTATAACTTGAAATTTTTCTTGAAAATCATGGTGTAAATCTTGAATTGACTCTAAGATGGGTTGATTCAATGGAGGTGTTAGTGTAGAATCACAACAACCCTGAATGTCCCGATTGTGAAGTGGGGCATTCTGTGTGATTGCAAAAAATGGGACCATCTCTCAAGCTGTGGGATTTGCAAAACTTGAGATGGACCTCAAGAGAAAGACAGTTCTTGCTTCCCAATCTACCTGCCATAAGCTACTCCAGTGTAGGCAGAACCTATTCTATCCTAATCTAACCATTGTTATCCAAAATTCACCCCCCCAGGGTAATTTTGATAACATGCATCAGAATATCCAAATCCCAAGAAAATTGATTGATTCAGAGCAAAAATCAGGTTTCTAGGGTCCCTTCAGGAAATTTTCTAACTCCCCAGGCCGAAGAAGGAGGGAGTAAGCTCTGAGAAAATGTGAAAAAGTTACAGAAAGGCAAATAGGTTAATCCAGGAAAAAGTGTAAGAATTGGCTAAGTCCTGCTCAAGGGAGCAACTGGGACATTTGGGACGTCAAGGCGCGGATCGGCCGAAAAGCCTCCAGGTGGCCCAAATTGCATTTGGGACAATCGGGCCAGAAGTACGCGGCGGGCGCGAAAAGCCGATCCGGCTGAAAGAAGAAAAATTGGCTGTGTTGCTCAGGACGTTTGGGACAAAAGACCCGAACCGGCCGGATCGGCAGAAATGAGCACAGGCAGTCAAAAAGTGATTGGGACATCTGGGCCGCAAAGGCGCGAATCGGCCGAACCGGCCGAAAAGAGTCAAGTCAGTCCGAAGCAGAATGGGACAAGCGGGCCAAAAAATTCCCGAACCGGCCGAATCGGCCGAAATGAGTCCAGAGGGTCCAAAGTCAGATGGGACATCTGGGACAAATGGAAGCGAAGTACGCGAAGGAGCCGAAGGATCCGAAGACCAATCAGAAACTGCCACGTGTCCTCACAGGAGAAAAAGTCAAAGGTCAAAGGGACGAGTTATCGAGCGCTGAACCGAACCAATGAAATGGCGCCACGTGTCCAAGCTGGGGCCCACAAGGAAATTTCAAAGGAAAGCCCGCCAAAAGGCAGAGGAGAGAAAATTATTCAGCGAATCAGAGCTTGCCACGTGTCATCCAAGTGGCAGAGCGCGGGAAGAATTTCAAAAATCCGTTTTCGTCTGTTCCGTGCCCTAAATCTTCAGATCGCCATAACTTTTGATCCAGAGCTCGGATTTGCGCGCTCTTTATATCAACGGAAAGCTGGTAAAATTCTCTACACGTTTCCAAGGTCAATCTTGCATTTTGGTTCAGTTTGGAGGATGAAAATCAAGAAACACCTCCAGCGCGAATAACCAAACAGAAGTGATGCGTCAACAAACAATTTTAATGCAGCAGACAGTTCGCCGCTCTTGTTAGGCAGCCCGCCGTTTCGCCAGGATCCGCCGCTTCTGCCATAATGAGATGAGTTAAATGCATTCAGGAGGTGGTTGGGGTAGATTTCGAATTCCTCTCTCTTTTCTCTCTCATTCTTCCTATAAATTGTAAGGAGGGGCTTCTTTCTAACGGTTGGACATTCTTGTTTTGCAATTCCTCCCTTCTCTCCTGCTTGCAAGAGAATTCGTGGAGTTTTCGAGCCTCCCACATGGACTGTAATGCCACTGTTGCCTCTTAGCCACTGCAATGTATTGAATCGATTCTCTGAGCAATATATATGTCTGTGATTAAGTTTAAATCCTCTCATGTATTCATTGTTGTCATTTTGATCTCTCATTACATTTCGGTTACCTGTGCGTGGTGTGGTATTGCGTCTATATGGTCTGTGTTTATTTTTGCAAAACTTATGTTCTTCATTCCTCGGTGCATCACCTCCCTAGCTTAGGTTTATTTTTATGCATTTCTCTCTCCCTGTCTCCTTGGTAGTTAGATTAGTTTTTGGGGTAAACCTCTGCGTTTCATTGGTGCATCTGAACAGAGGAATAGGAACCAGCCTTCTCTGGAGATTCCTTTCTCACTCTTCAAGTCCCACACTTGGAGAAAGGATTCAATGTTATGCAATCACACTGGATGTTAGTATGATCAACCTAGAAATCTGATCAACATCCAGGGGTGCTGTGATTTTGCACTAACAGTTTTGGCACGCCCGGTGGGACAGGAGGTCTCAATTTTATTGCAGCAAGTTGATGTGCATCTGCTGCAAGTTTCTTGCTTGAAAAGAGCTATTAATTGCATATCTGGCGACTCCAAGGGGAAGAATCAACTAGTTTCAGCAGTCAGGCCTAAAAGCTTATGAGAAGAATCACAAGGTCAAGAGCTGGAGAAGAGGAAGTGCTGTTTGAATACCTGCAACTATCTCCAAGAAGAAGGCAAAGAGGAAGAAGGATTCAAAGGTCTCCATCTCCACCAAGCAGAACTCTCTCAACTCCTCCACCTGACAGGCCTTTCTTTCAATATACAAGGGTTTTAAGACCACTCAGAATGGCGCAACCAGTAAACCCCTATGTCAACTTCACAGGCAGCAGCCCACTTGCTCTCAATGCACAAAATCCAATCCCAGTTGCAGCATTGAAGAACATTCCATATTTTACTGGAGAAAATCAGACCACTCCTGGTGATCATGTCAAGGACATTGCTAACATTTGTGCAATCCATGAGATTAATGAGATGCAAGTAGCTGTCAAATTGCTGGCGTCTTCATTCAAGGGGAAAGCATTGCAATGGTTTAGGAGCCTTGGAGCTGGTTCTATCACAAACTGGAATCAGCTGTGTATTGCACTTCATGATCAATTTGGAGAGAAGGGAGACAACTTGTCTCTTTTGGAGCAGCTGACAACCATCAAGAGAGCTCCCAATGAGCAGCTAACCGACTTCAACTTCAGGTTTCAAAGATCTTGGGATAGAATTCCGGTGGCAGTCAGGCCAACAGCAGAAGGTGCTTTTCTATACTACCTTAAAGCTTTAAATTCTGATATTTCTATGTTGGTTCAATCTATGGGAGGCACAACTATCCCTGCTGCTTATAGTATTGCCATTAGAGCTGAAAATTGTCTGATTCAAGCTGGCAAGCTAGCTCCTAGGCCTCCAATGCCATTATATCCAAGTTTAGAGAGCCCAAGTACTGGTCAAGCACCTGTCTTAACTCCTATTCCCACTCCTAGAAATCAAAGTTCAAACGGAGCTTCCACTTCATCTCCAAGTGCCCCAAATGAGCTTCAGGAGGTCATGAAGCAATTGCAAAATCTAGGCAATGAGCTGGTTACTCTAAAAAGACAGCAAGCTCAAGGTTTTAGACCTTCGTATCAGCCTCAAGCTCAACCTAATAGGCAGCCATATCAGCCTCAAAGGCCACCTAATCCAGCTGCAAATATGAATCAAACAAGGCCTCCTGCCAATAGACCATTCCAGCCCTATAATCCAAATGCCATATCTGCCTCTAAGGCATTAGTACCAGCACAAAACAACATTGCCCAAGAGTATGATTGGTGTTTTCCATGTAATGAACCCCATAACCAATCCATGTGCTACAATGGTGCTTTAACTCAAGCTTTAATGGTAACAACTACTGGTGTGGAGGGTGAAAGCAATCAAGAAAACGGCCAACAACAAGAAACATTCCAGCAGCAATCTGCCCCAAATGACACCACATTGGTAAATTGGCAGGCAGAGGATTTCTGTGGTATGAATCAGGCAGTCTCTCAAGGTGTTGCAGCCAATACAAGGTCAAAAAGGAGAAATTTGGGTGAAGAACAGCCATTAGCCCCAGCCAATCCACAACCTTCCACAGCTCCACAAATGATTGGCAAGCAAAACCCAGTTTCAAATGCACAAGGGCAGCCAAGAACAGCCCCTAGGCCAACTCAAATGCCAGCTGTTGCTGCCCACATACAAGGAATAAATGTGCAAACCAAAGGACAGCAGAGAGATCCTTCATCACCATTCAATATCATTGATCAGATGAAGAAGACAAACGTCAATATATCTATGTGGGAATCCCTATCCATCCCAGGCCAAAGAGATCTGCTGCAAGCTGCTATGAAGGATTGGCCAACTTCGAATCAACAGGTTCAGAGGCAAGACAAAGTGCTTACAAATGCTGCCCAGCCTGAAGGAAATCATGGAGCACAACAAGGTAGAATGCTGAAACCTCCCCCTTTCTATGTTTCGTTAATCATTGGAAATCAGCTAGTACATAATTGCATGATAGATTCCGGGGCAAGTAGCTCAGTAATGCCTAAACAGATAGCTGATCAGTTAGGGCTCCAGTATGAAATAACATCTAAGGGAGTAGTGCAGCTGGATGGGACAGCAATAGCAACAGTTGGAGTGATTAGAAATTTGAGTCTTACATTGCATGCATGTCCAAATGTTGTTGTCTTACAAGATATATCAGTCATAGACCTTCCACCACTCTTTGCCCTCTGTTTGTCAAGGGACTTTACTGCCAAGATTGGGGGATATTTGTCCGCTGATTGGTCACACATGCTGTTCAGAACGAGGTATGGAACTAAAGCTACAATTAGGTCAGAACCTATTGCAGATTTCCACATTGAGCCCTATACTCCAAGTCATATTAATACCAATTGCTCAGCATTTGATCAAGAAGATCACCTTGGCACTGATGAAGCCGACACTAAGGTTGGAAGTATCCCAGATTTGACTCTTGATGAATGGGCAAGCAAGGTGCATGCTTTTGATCCTTATCAAGAAGTAGAAGAATCTGAGCTAGGGGTCTATTGTATACACGAAGAAAGTCAACCTATTCCTAGCATCACCAAGCCAAGCCACAAGGATGACAACGAGGTATGGCAACTGTTTTTTGATGGATCAAGGAGTAGACAAGGCGCAGGAGGTGGAGCCGTGCTTATTTCACCTCAAGGAGTAAAGTATTATTCAGCTTTTAGATTTCAATTTGCATGCTCCAATAACACTGCTGAATATGAAGCCTTGGTGCAAGGGATGCATTGGGCAATAAAGAGAAAAATAAATAACTTGCAAGTTTTTGGGGACAGTGAGCTGATTGTAAATCAGGTCAAGGGACAGCATGCCGCCAAAAATGATCTACTCAGATGCTACAAGAATAGGGTGTGGGACCTCATGGAAGATTTTGAGGGTTTCGGCATCAAGGCCATTCCCAGGAAAGAGAATCAAGCTGCTGACAGGCTTGCAGCAGTAGGGGCAGCCTTTGACATTGTAGAAAACATTCAACAAAACAAGGTACAGCCAAACATCCACGTGATTGTGAGGCCTTCAGTGCCGGATAACGATGTCAATTGGCAAGTATTTGAGAATGACCAGCAAATCATCCACTTCTTGCAGGAAGAGGCTGAGTTCTCAGCTAAGAATCAAGAGAAGTTGGAACAGCAATATGGTGACCAAGTGATACAGCTGAGAACTGACAAGCTGCCCAAGGGACTCATCACTTTGGAGTCCATTTTTAACCCCAATGATCAGTTTAGAAAGGAGAAAGCAAATATTCAGGTCAAGAGGGAGGATTCGGCATCCATCTTGGTAGAAGAGAACAAGCCACTGCAAATTGGAAAGATGACAACTGAACAGGAAAGGTATGAGTTCATACAGCTATGTCAAGAATTCCCTGATGTGTTTGCTTGGAGCTATGAAGACTTGAAAGGGTTCAATCCCAACTTAGCTCAGCATACAATCGAGTTGGATCCAAATACTAAGCCTGTCAGGCAGAAACAGAGACCAGTCAATCCACACATGGAGCCTCTCATGAGGAAGGAGCTGGACAAGCTGATTGAGTCAGCAATTATATTCCCTATCAAGCACTCAAGCTGGGTTGCGAACTTGGTTCCGGTCAGAAAGAAAAGTGGAGAGATCAGGCTATGTGTTGACTTCAGAGATTTGAATAGAGCCTCTCTCAAGGAC
Organism: Taxus chinensis; assembly: GCA_019776745.2. Lineage (NCBI taxonomy): Eukaryota > Viridiplantae > Streptophyta > Pinopsida > Cupressales > Taxaceae > Taxus > Taxus chinensis. The sequence continues at coordinate 176,621,481 of CM034157.1, read as the reverse complement.
CATTATCCACTCCCCTCCATGGAGCAAATATTGCAGGTCGTAGCTGGTTCAGAAAGGTTTTCACTACTTGATGGATACTCAGGCTTCAATCAAATTATGGTAAAGGAGGAAGACCAGTTCAAGACAGCCTTCACAACCAAATGGGGCACATATGCTTACAAGAAGATGCCATTTGGACTGTCGAACGCCGGAGCAACATTCCAGCGAGCCATGGATATGGCATTCAAAGGCTTGATCAACAAGATAGTGCTGATATACCTAGATGATATCACTGTCTTCTCAAAGAATGCTGCAGACCATCTCTTTCACCTCAGGCAAGTGTTTCAGAGGTGTAGAAAGTTTGGAGTGTCTTTGAATCCTAAGAAGTGCATCTTTCTTGCACATGAAGGGAAACTCCTTGGCCACATTGTCTCCAGGGAAGGATTAGCAATTGATCCAGAGAGGGTTGAAGCCATAAGAGCTCTACCATTGCCAAGTCACAAGAAAGCTCTTCAGAGTTTCCTGGGAAGGATAAACTTTGTTCGGAGGTTTGTCCCAAATTTTGCAGCCCTTGTCAAGCCCATCACCAAAATGTTAAGGAAAAGCATGGCTTTCAAATGGACGGCAGAAGGCAAGGAGAGTTTTGAAGCAATCAAAGAAGCCATCTCCCAGGCACCCACTCTCATCAACCCGGACTTTTCCAAGGATTTCATCCTCTATGCATTTGGAGGTGATGACACTATTTCTGCCATTCTGGTGCAACAGAACAAAGATAATGAGGAGCAGCCGATTGCTTTCTTCAGCCAAAGCCTAAATGACTGCGAATTAAGGTACTCTTTTATTGAAAAACATGTGCTTGCAGTAATCAGGAGCTTGAAGAAATTCAAGCATTTAGTCTCAAACAACAAGGTCCAGTTGCTGGTCTCACATGCTGGGGTTAAAGACTTCCTCCTCAACAAGGATTTAAATGAGAAAAGGGCAGGTTGGATCACCCGTGTCATGGAGTATGACATTGAGATCAAGATCACCAAGCTGGTAAGAGGCAAAGGTTTGTGTGAGCAGCTCGCTTCCAAACAACTAAACAACCCAGAAGATAAAGAAGACGCTGTCCTGCTATTACAAGATGATCAAAAACAGGAAAATGATGATGTGTCCACTCCCTGTTGGACTCAGAATATGATACATTTCCTACAGACGGGTATGTGCCCTCTAGAAATGAGCAAAGCAAGAAGAAGACACTTCAGGTTGCAGGCTATTCCATATACCATCATTGATGGAGTTTTGTTCAAGAAGGACGTGAATGGAGTGCTGCTGAGATGCATTAACACAGGTCAGATTCAAAGGGTATTAAAGGAGTTTCATGATGGACCAGCTGGTGGCCATTTTGCACCAAGAGTGACAGCTCTGAAAATCATGAAGGCTGGTTATTATTGGCCTAAAATCTTTAGTGATTGCTATGCATGGATCAAGAAATGTAAGAATTGTGCATTCTTCACAGGAAAAGAGAGACTTGCAGCCCTCCCATTACATCCAATCTCAGTTGACCAGCCATTCATGCAATGGGGTTTGGACTTCATTGGAATCATCAATCCCAATTCGAGCCAAGGGCACAAATGGATTTTGACAGCCACAGACTACTTCACCAGATGGACAGAAGCAGTAGCACTCAAAGAGGCGAATGAGTCTAGCATCTTGGACTTTTACGAGGGGATAACTACCAGATTTGGTGTACCTGCTACAATAGTCTCTGATAATGCATTGGCATTCATTGGATCTAAAGTTACTGAGTGGGCTGTCAAGAACGGGATTTACCTGAGCACTTCATCAAACTACTACCCTCAAGGTAATGGCCAGGCCGAGTCTACAAACAAAAACTTGCTGAGGATCATTAGGAGGACTCTTGATGAGAATCAGAAGGCTTGGCATACCAAACTGAAATCAGCCTTATGGGCAGATAGGATAACTCCCAAAAGATCCACAGGTAACTCTCCATTTAGGCTTGTCTACGGAAGAGAGGCAGTCTTGCCCATGTCACTTGAGCTGCCAACGTTGGAACTCATGAAACAGCTGGAGTTGCTAGAGTTTGGGCCCATGGAGGTGAGATATGTAGAATTGATGGAGCTGCAAGAAATCAGAGATCAGGCATTCCAAGCAATGGAAAAGGATCAGGCTTTGATCAAGAAGACCTTTGATAGGAAGGCCAAAGATAGATCTTTTCAAGTAGGAGATCTAGTATTGAAATGGGATGTGGACAGAGCAAAACCAGGAAGGCATTCAAAATTTGATGCCATTTGGAGTGGCCCATACATGGTCACAAAGTGCAAGAACAACAATGCTTTCCAATTGGCCTCATTGGATGGTGAAGAACTGCAGATTCCAGTAAATGGAATCTATCTCAAGCGTTGCTTCTAGAGGGAGGTTCACTACATCTGTAAATACTAGATTAGTTTTTCTTTCCTCCAAGTGCTTGTGCACATTGTTTTGCTGTAGATTAGTTTTGTTTTCCCTAAGTGCCTTGGCACAGCTTGCTGTCCATGGAGATGATGCATGTCTTTGCTAAAGTCAAGTCTCTTTCCATCTTCCTCCTCGCACATTCTGAGTCAGTTTGGATTCTAACAGAATATTTGATGACTCCATGCCCAATGGATTGCTTCAGGCAACTGGTCTTTTCATCTAGCAGGCAGATGATCCCGCTGAGTCGCCAAATTGTTATCCAAAATTCACCCCCCCAGGGTAATTTTGATAACATGCATCAGAATATCCAAATCCCAAGAAAATTGATTGATTCAGAGCAAAAATCAGGTTTCTAGGGTCCCTTCAGGAAATTTTCTAACTCCCCAGGCCGAAGAAGGAGGGAGTAAGCTCTGAGAAAATGTGAAAAAGTTACAGAAAGGCAAATAGGTTGATCCAGGAAAAAGTGTAAGAATTGGCTAAGTCCTGCTCAAGGGAGCAACTGGGACATTTGGGACGTCAAGGCGCGGATCGGCCGAAAAGCCTCCAGGTGGCCCAAATTGCATTTGGGACAATCGGGCCAGAAGTACGCGGCGGGCGCGAAAAGCCGATCCGGCTGAAAGAAGAAAAATTGGCTGTGTTGCTCAGGACGTTTGGGACAAAAGACCCGAACCGGCCGGATCGGCCGAAATGAGCACAGGCAGTCAAAAAGTGATTGGGACATCTGGGCCGCAAAGGCGCGAATCGGCCGAACCGGCCGAAAAGAGTCAAGTCAGTCCGAAGCAGAATGGGACAAGCGGGCCAAAAAAATTCCCGAACTGGCCGAATCGGCCGAAATGAGTCCAGAGGGTCCAAAGTCAGATGGGACATCTGGGACAAATGGAAGCCCGAAGTACGGGCCCAAAATCAAATGGGACATCCGGACAAATGGAAGCCGAAGGAGCCGAAGACCAATCAGAAACTGCCACGTGTCCTCACAGGAGAAAAAGTCAAAGGTCAAAGGGACGAGTTATCGAGCGCTGAACCGAACCAATGAAATGGCGCCACGTGTCCAAGCTGGGGCCCACAAGGAAATTTCAAAGGAAAGCCCGCCAAAAGGCAGAGGAGAGAAAATTATTCAGCGAATCAGAGCTTGCCACGTGTCATCCAAGTGGCAGAGCGCGGGAAGAATTTCAAAAATCCGTTTTCGTCTGTTCCGTGCCCTAAATCTTCAGATCGCCATAACTTTTGATCCAGAGCTCGGATTTGCGCGCTCTTTATATCAACGGAAAGCTGGTAAAATTCTCTACACGTTTCCAAGGTCAATCTTGCATTTTGGTTCAGTTTGGAGGATGAAAATCAAGAAACACCTCCAGCGCGAATAACCAAACAGAAGTGATGCGTCAACAAACAATTTTAATGCAGCAGACAGTTCGCCGCTCTTGTTAGGCAGCCCGCCGTTTCGCCAGGATCCGCCGCTTCTGCCATAATGAGATGAGTTAAATGCATTCAGGAGGTGGTTGGGGTAGATTTCGAATTCCTCTCTCTTTTCTCTCTCATTCTTCCTATAAATTGTAAGGAGGGGCTTCTTTCTAACGGTTGGACATTCTTGTTTTGCAATTCCTCCCTTCTCTCCTGCTTGCAAGAGAATTCGTGGAGTTTTCGAGCCTCCCACATGGACTGTAATGCCACTGTTGCCTCTTAGCCACTGCAATGTATTGAATCGATTCTCTGAGCAATATATATGTCTGTGATTAAGTTTAAATCCTCTCATGTATTCATTGTTGTCATTTTGATCTCTCATTACATTTCGGTTACCTGTGCGTGGTGTGGTATTGCGTCTATATGGTCTGTGTTTATTTTTGCAAAACTTATGTTCTTCATTCCTCGGTGCATCACCTCCCTAGCTTAGGTTTATTTTTATGCATTTCTCTCTCCCTGTCTCCTTGGTAGTTAGATTAGTTTTTGGGGTAAACCTCTGCGTTTCATTGGTGCATCTGAACAGAGGAATAGGAACCAGCCTTCTCTGGAGATTCCTTTCTCACTCTTCAAGTCCCACACTTGGAGAAAGGATTCAATGTTATGCAATCACACTGGATGTTAGTATGATCAACCTAGAAATCTAATCAACATCCAGGGGTGCTGTGATTTTGAGATTTCACATGGAACACCACTTCAAAACCCATTAAGCATAGCTCCCAGAACCTACAACAAACATCAGAGTATGCACAATATACCCTGCAATGATGAGAGGTAAGAAGAGACAACAAAATAAGCCAAGGATGGACAGATGCATCACGAAATAGATTTTATTGCTCCAAAATGTTACACGGTACATCATCAGTGGGAAAGAGGCAAGAAAATGCCATTATAGAGCCATGGGAGGAGGCTTAGACTCCACATTCTACCCTAAGGAAGAAAGAGAGAGGGGGGAAGAGGAGAAACACTGACCAACCTTTGAATATTTCCCTTAATTACAATATATAGGAAGAATGAGAGAGAGGAGGGAAGAATTCGAAATCCTGCTTCAACCACCTTGAGATATGCATTGAATCCTACTTTGAAATCTCAACCACCATCAATCAATGCCCCTCTCAAATCCACCTACAATCTGTCATTCTGGTTCCCTATGTCTACTTGGCATGTGCTAAGGAAGAAGAATGGTGGATTAAATCAAATCCAATCTGGTAGATGAAGAAATTAGATTCTGTATTAATGTCCTGGAAGACCTTTTCCCATTTTTCATCCACTAAATCCTATTAAGAATGATATTTTATGTTTCCATGGATAGAGGGTGTCGAGAAATTTCCAAAAAGTCTTCTCCCGCCCAAATCTAAGTTTCCAGTCAAAAGATATGGCCATCTGAAGATTAGGGTCGCAGGTGCACAATATTTGAAAGAGTCTGTCCGTACCGGGTCCACATGGCAGCCTCACACATCTTGGAGATTTAGCTCCTTCCTTATGCTCTTGAAATCATGTCGGACTGACATGTGGTGGCTTCTGTGAGCTCCTTGGGCTCCTTTGTATTTTTCCTAAGTCTCCTTGCTTGGCAGGGCCAAAAGTTTGACCCTGGACACGTGGAGGCTTGGCACTTGTTTGGAAATCCGCCCCAAATTTTACTTTCGAAGTAGCACCATGCTGACACTTGGCTTCCCTTCCTTGGCCCTTCCACTTCCTAATTTCTTTGAACTATTCAACCCCCGATGATCTATCCTTTTTTGGACCTGGACATGTGGAAGGCCCACACTCATCTGGAAACCCACTTTGGATTTTACCTTTGAAATTGTCGTTGATGAACACGTGGCACCTTCTTTGACTCTCTATACTTAACCATTTTGGGCCCTGCTTTTGAATTTTGACCCACTCTTTTTTGACCATTGGACACGTGGAGGGAGCACAATTTGAGTCTCTGCACTTGGGTTTTACCATTTGAAGTGATTGCACCGAGCTGACACTGTGGCACCTTCCACTTGTTTAGACTTTTTAATGCCCACTTTTGAATTTGACCTTTTGACCATTGGTCCTGGGACATGTGGAAGCTTGAGCTTGCTGGGTCTCCTCTTTGGGATTTAATCTTTTGAGGTGCACGTCATTTGGACACTTGGAAGCTTCCGCTGTCTCCATCCTGGATTATTGGATACTTAGTCATTTTGGGCTCATTCTGAATCATTTGCAGAGCCTGAAGACTTTGAACCTTTTCCCTTTCTTTTTCCTTTGAGCCTCTGGTTTCTTTGACACTTTTTCTCTCTTCCCTAGACCCTGCTTCTCCATTTTAGAGTCCCACCTGTAACCTTTTTGGATTTGAAGTTGGGCTCATTTATAAACCATTTCTTTAATTTCTTCCTACACAGGGGTCATGTTTGATCAATTTTCTGGGGGGGAAATTGGATAACAATTTGGTGACTCACAGGGGACATCTACCTGCTAGATGAAGAGACCAGTGGCCTTGAAGCATCCATTGGGCATGGAGTCAAGAATGATAGCCTGATACTGATCCTGTCTCTGATCTGCGAGCCCGACCCCCGATTTGCACTTGGTGACCCTGAACCTGCCTTGAAACTATTGTCTTAAAAACATTTTTAGTTTTCTCTGCATTTGTTTTATTTTGAAATTAGCAATTTTTAAAGACAACTATGGGTCTTTCTGTCGTGAATACTGAAGGGCTTGGCCTTGGTAGCTCTGGAGCAATGTGAAAAAAACTTATGTACAAAGACAAAATCATACATGCCTCAAATGAGACATGCAGAGTGTGCACAAGCACTTCTTCTACTGAAAACAAAGTCTACTCCTACTCCTACACTAACCAGAGAGAAAGAGGCTAAACAAATCCTGCTACAGGAAGGGAGAAGTAGCTTCCCTTTCTCAAAAGGGGCAGCCATGCAAATGATTTGACACTGAATATGGCTGCCTGTATGAGTGAAAAACTGACTATAAGCCAGTCCTCCACCCAAATCATCAAGGTATCTACATCAACCAAAAATACCTCCTCAAGTTGATTGGTATTGGACTCCTGGAGGTGTTGATGGTGACCCTTGGTGCTTTGAAACTCATCCTCATGCCCTGAAGTGGGCATGACTGGTTTTGGCTTCTCTCTTGGCTCCAATGAAGCCAAGTACCTGATTGGGCATGGTCTGATCCTTTGAATGTGCCCTTTGCTCTGAAATTTAACTCCAAAAATGGAGTCTTTTTGTGGACCTTCTTGGATGGATGGTGTGAGAGGGATGATGACATCCTCTTGCCTTTTCTCTTCCTTCTCCTGTGAAGAACATGGAAGACTCATATCTTCCAACCTTGGTTCCAGAGGGATGTTGTGAGACATAGGTTGTTGTTCTTGAATGCCCTCCTTTATGGAAGCAGGCTCATATGCTTGGAAGGTGGGTGATAGAGGAGTAAATGATGTAATTTCCTCAGGCTCCTCTCTATCAAAGCAATCCTCCAAGTCAGACAGATAATCTATGTCTCCTTGTTGTCCTGTTGCATGTGCTCGACCTCCTCCATGGTGTCCTCCTGATCTGCAACTTGCTCACCATGGTTCCCTTCATCCTCCAACATGAAGTTTGAAAGCTCAAACTCCTCTTCAACATTAGAGATTAAAGGGGATGAAGTGGGAGGAAGAACTGAAGGTTCTTCTGTAGCCTGCTCCACACTTGGAGCCTCTGAAACTGTATGGTCCTCCTCCATCATGGGTTCATCAATCAAATCAGGCCCTTGAAATGAAAGAAAAGAATCTTCAATGATGCTTTCTTCATTGAGTGGCTTCAACACTGATTTGATCTCTCCCAGCTGCTCCTCTTCAATGGGGCTTGGAGCTGATTGTTCCTCCTCTTTAACTGGTTGTGCAGCTTGGATTAGATCAGCATTCTCTTCAGACAGAGTGCCATTAGGGACACTGTATTCAGAGAAAACAAACTGTTGATCTTCTTCTTCTTGTTTTTGTTCCTTCTCTGCTGCAAACTCAGCCTCAGCCACCACTGGCTCTTCAACCTTGACCTCCTCTATTGGCTTGACCATCAAGGGGATCTTTGTAAACCCAAATTTGGAAACTTAACTCTTCAGATCTTCTATCATTTCTTCTCTGTTGGGTTCCTCCTCTTGCTGTTCTCCTTGACTGGTCTTTGGAATCTCTTCCCCATATGGAATTGGGAAGGCAAGAGGAGTGGCAGGTTAGGGTTCAACCAGATTTGCAATTGTTTGTGGTGGGGAGGGAGGTGGAACTTCTTGTTTGTTTGGAGGGGATGACTATTTGGAAGGGAAAAGGGTAGAGGAACTGAGGTGGGATGGGAGATCAGGAGATGGAGAAAAGAAATTAACACTTGGGGCAGTAGATGAGGGGCTTGACTCTTGATCATGCTGAAATGATAAAGTTTGAGAAAGAGAAAATGAAGAGCTAGGAGGTGGTGGACTTACCCATTGACAAGGTTGTCTTGTGTCCAACTCATAGGCCTCAATCTCCTCAATCCACTGTGCAAGTTGAGGCAACATTTCAACCATGAATTCAATCTTCTCCTGAGGGCTGTAATGTCTTGGAAAAGGGCCTCCCCATGGACAAGGTGTCCTGAAACCAATCCTGAATGCCTTCATCTGTGTTGTACCCCTGGATTGCACCATGCTAGCCTCCATTCTTTGAATCTTCTCCAACAAACCAGCATTCTCCACATAGTTGTCACCATTGTATGCATCCCCTTGTTCTTGATAAGCTCCATGGCCAAACTGACTTTGACCCTGCTCATATGGGTAAGCATAATGGTCCTGGATCTGATTATAATGCTGATCTGGAGGAGTTGGGAAATGCATTGGAGGTGAACTGCATTGCTGCTGTAAGTGTGAGTTCCATGAAGGGAATGAAGTCATGATTGCACAACTTCATGAAATGGAAGAAAAATGGGAGATATGGAAAGAAAAGTGAATGAAGATGGGTGGAAATGGATGGAAAAGGTCTGTAACTTTAGAGATGGGGTTGTTGACCAGATGGAGTCACCAAATGTGCTTGCATGTGCCTCAAAAGGCTGAACCTTAACAGGAACACACCAACCTGCTAAGATGAAGTGGTAAGGTGCTTCAGACCTGTCCCACCGGGCATGCCAAAACTGTTAGTGTGGTTGCACGGTGGCTTATGATTTGTTGTTGTAATGAGACACCTTGGAAAGATGGAAAATCTAACCTCAGTGTCCCAGGCATGCCAAAACTGTTAGTGCAGAATCACAACACCCCCAAATGGCCTAATGTGAAGTGGGGCATTCAGTGTGATTTCACAACATGGGACCATATCTCAAGTGTGGGACTTGTAAAACTTGAGATGGACCTCCAGGAGAAAGCCAGTTCTTGCTTCCTAATCTACCTACCACAAGCTACTCCAGTGCAGGAAGAACCTAATCTATCCTAATCTAACCATTCCAAGGGGACAGAGAGAGAGAGAGAGAGAGGGTGAAAGAGCCTACACTAAGTGGTGATACACCAGAAAAGGAAGTGGTTGAATCACATATCCAACTGCCTGAAGTGGAGAGAGGTGAGCAGAGGAGAGGGTGGACAGAATGCACCACAGACCAGAGATAGATTTCACATAGAACACCACTTCAAAACCCATTAAGCACAACTCCCAGAACCTGCAACAAACATCAGAGTATGCACAATATACCCTGCAATGATGAGAGGTAAGAAGAGACAACAAAATAAGCCAAGGATGGACAGATGCATCACGAAACAGATTTTATTGCTCCAAAATGTTACACGGTACATCATCAGTGGGAAAGAGGAAAGAAAATTCCATTACAGAGCCATGGGAGGAGGCTTAGACTCCACATTCTACCCTAAGGAAGAAAGAGAGAGGGGGGCAGAGGAGAAACAATGACCAACCCTTTGAATATGCCCCTTCATTACAATATATAGGAAGAATGAGAGAGAGAGGAGGGAAGAATTTGAATCCTGCTTCAACCACCTTGAGATATGCATTGAATCCTACTTTGAAAGCTCAACCACCATCAATCAATGCCCCTCTCAAATCCACCTACAATCTGTCATTTCTGGTTCCCTATGTCTACTTGGCATGCTAAGGAATAATAATGACGGATCAAATTAAATCTAATCTGGTAGTTGAAGAAATCAGATTTTGTATTAATGGCCTGGAAGACATTTTTCCATTTTTCACCCACTAAATCCTATTAAGAATGATATTTTATGTTTCCATGGCATAGAGGGTGTCGAGACATTTCCAAAAAGTCTTCTCCCACCCAAATCTGAGTTTCTAGTCAAAAGATATGGCCATCTGAAGATTAGGGTCACAGGCACGCCATGTTTAAAGAGTCTGTCTGTACCGGGACCACGTGGCAGCGTCACGCATCTTGGAGATTCAGCTCCTTCCTTATGCTCTTGAAATCATGTCGAGATGACACGTGGCGGCTTCCACGAGCTCCTTGGGCTCCTTTGTATTTTTCCTGAGTCCTTTTGCTTGGCGAGGTGAAAAGTATGACCCTCAACATGTGCAGGCTTGGCACTTGTTTGGAAACCCACCTGAAATTTTACTTTTGAAGTAGCAACCTCTACTTTGACTATTCAACCCTAACTCTGTCCCCAAACATGTGGAAGGCCTGCGCTCATTTTGGAAACCTGCCCAAATTTTACTTTTGAAATAGCATCATGATGACACTTGGCTCCTTCCACTGGCCTCTCTATACTTTGACTATTCAACCCCCCAACTCTATCCCTTTTTTGGACCTGGGACACGTGGAAGGCCTGCACTCATTTGAAAACCCACTTTGGATTTTACCTTTGAAGGAGCATCGTTAAGACACGTGGCACCTTCCGCCTGTACTCTTATACTTAACCAATTTAGGCCCACTTTTGAATTTGACCTCTGTTGACCATTGGCCACATGGAGGGCTGGAGCAAGTTTGAGTCTCTGCCTTTTGGATTTAATCTTTGGAGATGCGCCAATTGACACTTGGAGCTTCCACTAATTCCTCCATACTTATCCAATTTTGGGTTCATTCTGAATCATTTGTAGAGCCCGAAGACTTTGAACCTTTTCCTGTTTATACTCTCCCTTTGAGCCTCTGGTTTCTTTGACACTATTTTCCTCCTTTGCAGACCTTGCTTCTCCATTTTAGAGTCCGGGTCGTGTTTGATCAGTTTTGGCCTGTGAGTTTCTTTTGTGTCGTTCATTACTCATTTTTCGATATTGCACTCCTTGAGTCAAGCTCGCATGTCCCCTTGTTGTGTCGTTCTACAAATGTGACGCTCGCAGGTCTCAATCATTGACCACCTTTTATGGATTTTCAAATATTATGGTGCGTGTTCGTGTAATGGAAAAAGTCAGATTCTTGTATTTGGGTCTCCTAAATTTAGCATTAATAGTCCACTATTCACTATATATTATTCCCTTGTATGAATTTCATAATATGACAGTAATAAAGCTTGAGCCATAAAGTTTTAAAAGGCGACCAAGAATGATGATTGATAATTTCTCCTCAATAATGTAAGAAGAAGAATTTATATTCGTCAACATGATTTATTTTTTACTAATCTTTCTCGCAAATACCCCAACATCATCCATATAACTGTATGTTAATTGCCCGAGATCTCTCTATTTGACATTCATCTCAATCCATTTGTTTTCTTATTTACATCCTTATCAGATTGGTTGTCATCAATATGCCAAGTAAAATTTTGAATCCTTTGATTTTTTTACATGAAAGTTATTATAGTCTCATTTTATCATTAATCACTTGGAATTCCTTATTATATCATATTACACAATTTATGAATCCTTCATGATCATCCGAGATAGGAACTCTTGATATTCCTACATGGTATACCACCTACCCTACAAATCAGGTACACTGATATCCTGGGTCCAGTAATTCCTCACACCACTAAGTGTCAAGCCAGTCTTATGCAGTTAATGTCTAATTCTAATACTTAGACATGGTGAATCCCTCTAAATCAGTGGCTTAATAATATATTAAGCATATCTAACCTTCTCATATTTGCATTCCCATATTCAAGTAAAGCGTTTCCTTTACATCTTATATCCGAGCATTCTAGATCTTCCAGCAACGAATTGTTTTTACTCACTTCCTATCTCAACAATTGTTGTGAATCTTTCGGGATTCATTTAGCCATTGACCATCGTTTGGTAGATTGATATAAATTGAGCTTCACTCCAAATCCAGATGCCAAAATTTTGGATATGGTTTTAAGAGTTATTGCAAACTTTTCAATTTTTTATCAAATCTTCTCTACAATCTTCCATATCTGAGTCAATTCTTTACATTCCACTCATTTTCAGATGCTCATCCTACATTGAGTTAGGGTCCATTCTTTGCATTTCAATGTTGGGCTTTCAATCAAGGAAAATTGAATTGTGCAAGGTCAAAGTTTCCAGTTATTATAGCTTGTTTGGCACAACTTTAGAGTTGCATGAGGAAAAACAATCATACACACCATGGAAAACTCCTTACAAATGAGTAAAATACAATATCAATTAGCTTCTTGAACTAGGAGGTACTTCCCTCCATGGGAGTGACCATTCAGTTGCTCTATCTGCCAAAACACATCAATGATTAGAAGAGCTTGAGAAAATACTCGTTTGTCACATTTTTCATTTTCAAAAGAATTCAATCATTCCTCCACATGTATCTAGGCGCCAAGGTGAAATAAATCCTATGGTTTTTGAAGAACCATGTATTGTGGTAAGGTGAAGACCACATGGAATATGCCTTGACATGGTTTCTTAGGTGACTCATTTACAAGACTGGCCCTTCCGGTTGGTAACTATATATGGATGAAGAACCTATGCAGACTCTACAACGTTCAAAATTCATGAACCCACATATGGATGAAGAATGTCAAACAACTAGTTTCCCATTATAGATCTATTAAATACAATATCCTCAACTTGGGATGATCCTATGATAATGGTTTGGTGAACGACTGGACATGGAGAATTAAATGTTGATCTGCTAGCTTGGATGTTAAATAAATGCTCATGTATTCCCTTTTGGCAGCCAAGTACAAATTTGTACAAGCAAAACTTTTAAGAAGTCAAGAAACACTATGCCGGTAGCATCCCTATTAAGTTAATATAACTGCTTAAACTTTAAAGGTAATATACCTGGGTGACTTCAATTATCTCCATCCTACCCTATCTATTTGACTATTATTCCCCATCCACTTGTTGGAATTCACTTCCCTTAGTGTCCCTGCTATCCTAGCCAAGGTGATTCTAGTATAATGGTTATTGATTGACAATTTTTGCACTCGTGCAAAAATGGGCAACTCAAAACTTCATTACGATGGATGGAATTGGTGAAGTGACCCTAAGCTAGGGGAGATTCTTTCAGTTCAATATTTTTTCTATTGGATTAATTAATGACTACATGTAAATTGCAGCTATGTGTGTTGTTACAAAACGTAACAGATCACATAGTCTACAATTTCATGATTATCTTCAGCAAAAGAACACAAAGCCTTAAAGGACAGATGTGTAATCTTGATGAAGACTGAAAATACATAATAGATGAAGTGTTAAGTTTTGGAACAACAATCATAGTTGCATATTGCAACAGTCAAATTTCATTGCTAAAGTTACATGTATTTTAAAGTTCTTTCCTTCATGATTAAATACATTCAATTATGTTATTGAGTTGTTTAATTCATTATACAATCCATATACAAAGTTGAAATGCAGAAAGAAATACACAACTCAGTTTCAGAATTCAATGTTTTATTCATAAGGAATTTCAAATGTTCCCACACAAGCCATGGGATGTAACTCAAAAGTAAATTACAACTACTGAAGTAAGAGGTACATATGCATGAAAAATAAAGTAAAGGAGTATGAAAGAACCCATCATTTCCTTGGGTTTCTTTCGTTTCAGTTGATGCATTTCCAGCTCCAAATTTTCTCCATCTTCATCCTCGCTTCTTAGAAAATGGCACTATACCTGAAAATAAGAAAAGGAAAGATTTTCAATCATGAGCTCAAGGTTGATCCATATTCCTATACTATCCAATTTTCATGCAAGTGGATCTCCTATAAATCAAGAGGTATAAATTACATGAAGATCAAAGGAATAAATGATAAAAGCACTATTCTGTAGCAGCATACATGACTCATTCACTCAGAAAGAGAAGAAAAAGAAAAACTATGGAATAAAAGAGAGGCCAAAAAGCCTAATGTTTTCTAACTAGTTTATCTAAATGTGTAGGTACAATAAGAAGAAAGAAGTGTTGCATTATGTGTTTAACTTGAATATTACATTAGTACATTTAACTCAGTTCAATCTAGAAAAGTACATTTATGCTTGTACTAGTTCAATACTAAAGGTTTAGTGCTGCAAGTTCTAACAAACTGGAATAAGACAAATTACAGCTGAAACAAAATGGAAAAGGAAATCTGAGAAAATTTTGACAGGGCTTCACCATGTAAAATGGAAATTTTACATCTTTCCATCATGCTATTTCAAACTAATACATGCTTAAAAGTTGTAGATAAATCAAATAGTAATGCAGAAAGGAGATAATGCATGGTATAGTCAAAGATAACAGTTATTAGATAAATACAAGTTACTTCATGAACAAGCCATAATTCAATAGATGACAGATACAACTAAGGATCAAAGAAAAGAAGTGATTCATTAATGAAAGATACAACTACACAAAGAAAGCTCAATTCGACATCTACAGGATTTACTTTAGGATAGTCACATAAGAACAATCATGCAAATTAAATTTCAGAGCTTGCACTCAATAAATGGAAGAAGAATTCTTATAAGATAGTTTGAATATCATTTAGAGAAGGGGTTACCAATATTCTAAATACTCAATCACTCAAGTTACATTAGAATGAGATATCATGAAAAGATGAGATAAGACCAATGGAGTATAACTTTGAAAGCAAAGTAGAGTCAATACATAAGGCACATGAATTTCTCAATACAAGTTACAGTGTAATACAATCAAGTAAAGGAAAGAGAACTGCAGGCATGATTTCACTTCAACAGAATCAAATCAAATAGTGGTTAATAGTTTAGAACAAGAAAAGGGCAAATGTGAGCTAAATTATCATATGTAAAGAAATACAAGCATAAACATAATGTACAAAGTGAAAACAAGACAAGTAAAAATTAGTTTCTTTTATATTCATAAGTAGAATGTCAAGAAACTTTCCAATATACAAAAATTCAAACATGAAATGAATTTCTGTAAACAATTTACATGAAAACAACAGTTTGCAAAATGAATATACAAATTACAATTCTTATTCAGTGCAAAAATCAAAAGGTTAAAGTGATTTATTGGAATATAACAAAGGATTAGGGTGGAAATTCAAATGAAAAAGTATGAGCTTCATAAATTCACAGCATTTCAAAAGAAGCATCCCATTTCTAAATGAAAATCATGTAATTTTAAGGATATTTTTCAAAGTTACCATGGAAACTAAAATGAAATCCTTCCAAAAGTCAGATCTAAAATAATCAATACTTGCATAAAAGTTACATATGTTCAATAAATATGAAGAAACTGAGCATTCTACATCATTAGAAATCAGAACAATGTATGATATTTTCTATTTTGGAACAATTTCACTACATGAATATAATAGGAAGGCATAAACAGAATTATTAAAGCAATAACTATGCATCAAATGTCAACCATTCCAGTTTTTGTTCAAAAGATTGGCAATGTATATAATCGTGAAAAACAGAGAATTAAAGATCACAATCAATCAAGATAGACTCAAATCATGGGTTTTAAATATCAATGCATAAAAATCCTCTAAGTTACATATGGAGTCTCAAAAATGGGATAAAAAAAAAGATGACGTATCCACCATTTGCTATCAAAATTGCATTCAAAATACATGTATTTCAAATATTTATCTCATGGAATCAAAAGAATAAGCTACACAGATGACAAGATATAAACTCAAAATCAAAGCAATGGAAGTATAATTATACCAAAAAAGCAATTGAGAGGAATCAAAATTCAGCTTACATAATCTCCAGAAGGAATATTTTCTTCAAGTCCATGATCTTATGTAATGGAAACAATCTAATAGCTAGGAAAGTCATGTGTAAAAATCATGATTTTTAGAGAAACAAAACAACAGAATTGTCAAAATGCAACCATAAAATCAGAAAGGATCATTCAGTTGAGATCTCAAATAAATGCATTGAAAACTTCATAATGAAGCATACAAAAAATCTAGAGAACATGAAAACATGTGTGATTTCGAGCATCATAAAATATAATAGTCTCATAAAAATGAAGATTTGGTTTGAATCAAATGTCACATTATATATCATAAAACTTTCAGTTTGGAAAAATGAGAACCCTGAATTGACAATAAGTGCAAATTCCATAACAAATTCTTTAGAGAAGGAGATCAGTGACAAATTCAGAGTAAAGAAAACTTTACAAGCTAAACAAAGGCAATCTCAAATATCGGCAGCTTTAATAACAAAATATCATGGAAAAATACATTCATCGAAGTAGAATTTTTGCGAAATGGCTTACGTAGTGAAAAGCATGAGTTTCAAATAATTCTTCAACTTTAAAAATCAAAGAAACCCTAGTGTCATGAGTTCCAAAGAATCAAATTAGAAATTTGAATACCTCAGAATAGAATTTTTCAAGGATTATTCAATGTTTAGAAAAGTTGGATAGAAGAAACTCACCATTTTGGTCCCAAACAGAGTCAAAATATAAAACCCAGAAGTTCCTTCGAGCTTGATATTATGTGGACAAAGGCATTCACACAAAAGTATTTATATCTCATCAAAAATACATTAAATGCAGTAAAATTAGGAGAATGAATGCCCAAAACCAGATAAGACTTTACATGTTTCAAACAAAGATTTGTTCCAAAAAAATCTATGAGAGGAAAATGAAAAAATACCCTGCATAACTCAAAAAGCTAACATGTAGAGATTTACAAAATTCAAAGCACAATGCCTTACCAGCGATAGATAGATGCATAAATTTCATTCATGAACGACCATATTGATAGAATATTCAAGCTAGAAAGATCATCGAAATACAGAGCTCATGATACTCGTGAGAAACCAATAAAAATACATTCACAAGACCTCAAAGCATTTGAATAATAAAGCTCCATAACTCCTTGAACTTCCTCAAATGAGCTTGACAGAGCTCCATAAAATGGCAGAGTTACAAAAATATATTCAATACGTGCCTTTGACAGTGAAGTTAAGAATCAGAGCTCAAAGATTTATCAATGGCAAAGTCTGTCTGAAATTTCATAGGGTTTACTCTGTACTCAGAACGAGAAAATGAAAATGATGAGTGATGAATCCAACAGTTGCACTTAAAGAAACCTATAATCATCCTAGAGTTATCATCAACAACTAAGATCAAGAGAATGCAAATAATGACGGTCATAAAGAAAAACCATAGCCAACCACTATGTTTCAATCAACAATGAGTTACAAGATCCACAGTGGTTAGAGAATCAACATTACACAAGATCAACTCCCATGAGAAGTTGAATGCAAGATCAACACAAACCCAAATATCAATAAATTTGAAGTGATCGATGGTACAAATCATCATTATAGAAATCTAGTGCTTCAAAAAACTCAACAACTACCCAATCAAAAGGAGTAAGACTCAACGGGGAAATCAAATCACAAGATCTTATAAAACCACATGGTTAAATGCACAACCGACAATTTGGGTTAGAAGGGTCAAGTCATTGTTAACCACCCAAATAGTTTAATTACTTACTTTTAAGAAAAAATAAGGGTCAAGTAAACATCATGATGCCTCAAACAATATCCCAAATCAATCAAAACATAATCATTGATTTTGCAATAATAATCAAAAGGGGACCACTAAATTAAAACATTAACATTAATTTTTTCAAACTTATGTTCTAAGGTAAATGTCGTATGCATATAATTTTTGTAAAAGGGGGGATTAAATATGCAAATCAAGGTGGCCATGTGTATATCAAATGCCAATATTATAAAAATGATATATCCAACGTTTGAGGATTTTACCTCATAATAATTGCCAAAAAGAGCCTTAATCTCATATCAAAGGTGGTCAAATCTAAAAGAAGAGAATAAGTTTCACCTACACAGTGGTCCCCACAATGGGAAAATTTAAAACAAACAATAGCATTATATTTGCAGAGGAATTCTTTTCATATGACCACAAGAAGACAAGTAGTTGTCAACATCAATTACCAAGAATCTTTGGAGGCATATTACCTCAAGATGCCACCAAAATGAGAGTGAATTTTATTGCACATGTATTGCAAAATTGGTCCCCACAATGAGAATGACTTTGCTCATTGAAATTAGGCAATATTTTTGCATCTGCATCCAAGGGGAAATTTAAAGTGCTATTTTTATCAATTGGCAAGTGGATCAAAATTGTATCATGTCACATCATCAGTCAAGAAGAAAGAGATTACATGCATAGGAGAAGACTTTATCATTGAACAAAGTTTATTATTAGACAATTATTCACCCAGCTTTATTAAAAATAGAACAATCAACTACAGTTTGACTAAGTTGTATTTTTATAACTAAGGCTATTAATGCCTCATTGTATTAGCATGCTTATTTTTATTCCTTTATTTATTCATGATAAAGGATAAAAATAGGATGCATGGGTGAGTACAATTTTAGTCTATTTTTAGGAAGGGTGGGATGAATAATTTTTCTATATATTGTGTGCATTGGCAAAGCACAAGAGAGGACTTTTTGGACACAGGAGTGCTGAAGCAGATTTTTGCCATTTTTTCCCTTTGAATGAGAATTATATTCTTCCTTTCCAATAATTTGTAGTCTTGTGTATGTCTTATTAATTCTTGTGAATGTCAAATTCCCTGGTTAATCATCCTACCCTGTTGAAAATTTAGTATTTTCTGCATGATATTAGTTTGCATGTGTATCTTAATAGTATTGTTGTGAATTTTTCCCTCAATACGTCAAGAACTTTTATCCTGAATATTGTACTGCCCACTATTGAAGCCTTTCAAAGATGGTCAGTTCCCCTACTAATATGAATTAACACAAAAGACTTGCAAAATATCAATTAAATTGTTTCGTTAAACTGGGTAGGGGGAAATGTTGGTTTTCTGGTTTTGATCAGAGGAACCGATGCCGGTTACTGATAACCGATACCGGTGGGTTCTAGGATCTTCTTGGTAGCTATGGTGTTTGTAATGGCTGGTTTTTGGATGGTATTAGGAAATGGGATGATTAGAAACAAAAGAATGACAGTTAGATGCAATGGCATGTTGGGTAGTGGATTCAGAAACGGATTTAGGAGCACTGAGATTCAAGAAGCATAAGAAATCTTATAACAAAGGACATGCAAGATGTGACTTACTGGTTTTGACCAAGATGTAAGTTGATCTCCTTGGTTGTAAACACTTCTGGTTTCTTTACTCATCTCTGCTCTGTCAAGTGAAGATCTGGACTCTGTTCCTCGCTCGCAATGCTCTCTGTTGATCCAGAAATCCTTGACCGATCTCCAAAATGAAATTCCGATCCGTTGTTTTGGTTTGGGGAGCCCATTTACAGGGAACCGATGGCAGTTGCATAACCGACGGCGGTCGAGTAGGAACCGGCATCGGTAAGGAAAAAGTAGGCTATTTTTAGTAAAATAGCCCACCTTCCCTGCTTTTCTCCCGAGAGATCAGTTGCGGGCTTGGTCAAATGGCTAGAAGGTCGGCTTTGGGTGCGAGTAAGGAGGCATTAGTTATGGATGTGAGTCTAGACCAAGTCATGGGTCCTAATTAGGTTAGTTTAGGGTTAGGGCTAGGTCATGATGAGGTGGCAAAGTGAGGTGGTGGGTAAGGTGATGTGGATTTATCAATTATAAGGTAATTAATAAATAATTGTGTAAGGTTTAGGTGATGAGGTTAGATTGCGAGATGAGATGCAGGTCACAAAGGGTCGTAAGACACAAATTTGGTGTCTACATTAGCCCCTTATTGTCGTGTAGCTTGTTCTGTAAAGCTGCGCGGACAATAATATGAAGTGGTTACTCCTGTTAAGGGTATAGGTAATCCCCCCCATATCTATCACCGATTGAGGTAGCGTGAAATCAGGGATAGGGTTGATAAAGGGTAAATGGTGTTGAGATGATGGTAAGATGGTGGGGTAGGTCCAAGGAAGCAAATGCACGTTGAAATGCAGTAGTGCGACCATGGTACATGATTTGAAGAGCAAACAAGCAATTCATAGGCAAAGGTCGATAGTTTATCCAAACAAGGGTGATATAATCCTGGTATCCAAGGCATAGGAAGTAGCTCCAGGGGATATAACGGGTAGGGTACAGGAACATTTAGGCATGTTCGGCCAGTACCAAATGGTTGGTTTGGTTGAGATAAATGTCACGGTATTGGTCTAGGAAAAGTTGGTCGACTGATCAAGTCAAGTACCGTAATCATGCTAAAACACGAACAGGTGAGCTTGATTGAACAAAAGACTACATGATGGGTGGATAAAATAAAATGTAACCCTCCTTGGCTCCGTTACAACATGTGAAACAAAATAGCCAGTCTTGAGAATCTCATCACTTGGTATACCTTTGATGCACATCAGGAATACAATACACATCTAATCGTTGTGCTCACGTGATAGTGGCCATGGGTCGAAGCCTGATTGGTTGGTCGTGGCCTTGTGTCGATGACTTCATGATCATTGGTTCTAGCCTGGACACGGGCCAACACTGGTTGGGTGTGGCCCCTTGGGTAGGGCCAAATGAATAATGATTGCAGGGGTTTCTTGTTTTTACATGCCTAATATTTGAAAACAAACTTGGGTCTGGCAACAATATGGTTAAATTTAAATAAATCATGAAGTTTCTCGTATAACATTTTTGCAAGGGTTTATTTTTTTGTTTATTAGGCTTTGTTATTTGTTTTTGTAGTTTTTTTGTAAGGGTTTGTTACTTTTTGCTACACTTTGTTGTTTGTTTTCCTATTTTTTTGGGACATGGTTTGTTTGTTTTTGTTAGGGTTTACCGTCTTTTTTGCGAAGTTATTTTTCTTTTGCTAGTTTGTCATTTTTTCCTATTTTTAGCTACGGTTTGCTAGAAATTTTCTAGGATTTGTTGTTTTCTTCCTAGGGATTAAACCGATATTTTATTCTCTAAGATCGGTATACTTTTTTTGCTATCGATACCCGTTTGTTTAGTTTGCATAATGGTTTATTGTTTTCAGTTTTTAGGTCAGGAACCTGTTGTTTGCTTTCTTACGGCCTGTCATTGGCTGAACATTGTTGTCAATTTACGAACCACATGTTTAGTTGTCTGAGGTTTGTTTTAGTGGTATCAGGGTTTGAGGTATTTGTCAGCTGACATGGCATATATTTGAGTCCTGTGTAAAAAAAATGTAATGGTAGACCCTAGTGTAGTATAAGGAAAAATTCTGATTGGTCTCTAGAGTATTCATCATAGGAGATTTATACCCCCTCCTCATCGATTTTAGGAGGAGCAGGAGGTGATTTCCCTTTTTCTATGTTACCACTTATCATCTATCCTCAAACATTATGTATGGTTGTTTTCTCCATACCCTTTTTCTTCCAATTTTTTCTTCTTCCACACACCTTTTTTTTACTTCGGCTAAATGGGGGGGTTTGGGTAGGAATTTGTATTTTGTAGGAAATAATGAGTAAATGGAGGTAATTTGAAAAACGGAGAGGGTAGATAGGTAAAATAGGGTAATGCGGATAGGTGGGTAAAATTGGAGGGTGTTTGGGTGGGTAAATGGGTAGAAATAGGAAAAAATAGGTTTTGGGGGCCGCGCGGGGGTTCGGCTCCGGAAAGAAAACAGTGACCAATGTCGGTCGCTAAGCGACCGGCATCGGTCGTAAATTTGCAGGGTTTGGTTGAGTTGGGAGGGACCGGCGTCGGTCGCATATCGGCCGGTATCGGTGGCGTTGGGATGGGTTGAGGGTTTGGTGGTGGGTTAGTGTGTTTAGGGTTTAGGATGGGTTTGGGTGGTTTGTGGTGGGTTAGTGTGTTTAGGGTTTAGGATGGGTTTGGGTGGTTTGTGGTGGGTTAGTGTGTGGGTTTGGGTGTTTAGGGTTTAGGGTTTAGGATGGGTTGGGAAGCTTGTTGGGTATTAGGGTGTGGTTGGCCATGTGAGTGGGTTAGGGGTGGGTTTTGGGTTGGGTTGAGGGTTTGGTGGTTGTTTAGGGGGGGTAGGGTAGAAAGTCGGGGTGTGGTCGGGGGG